>BSBK01008708.1:587500-642939 GCA_027943335.1 Chamaecyparis obtusa
TTAATAATTTATACTTTGTAGTTGATCCTTCATTTGTATTTATAGAGATCATATTTCATTAAATTATCAAAATAGGAGTTTGGTTTAATGAGCATAAATATTGTTATATATAAAATATTTTATTTTAAGTCATTATGATTTATTTGAACAAAGTAATTACAACTCAGATATGTCATCTTAGATATGCCATTTCTTGTGTTATCACCTTTTTAATTCTTAATCAATTAGCTAAATTAATGTACATTGAACTTTTACTTTATCTTAGATATGTCATTCCTTGTGTTATCACCTTTTTAATTCCTAATCAATTAGCTAAACTAATGTACATTGAACTTTTACTTTAAGAGATTGCAATCTCCTACAAGTTCATTTAGCACCAGTGGCGAAACTAATGCTTCAAAGTTAATGTTAAAACATATCAAAATGATTTTGTTCACATTGTGATGTTTGAAAACTATTTTACACATTAAATTTTATAGTAAAACTTTAGGGAGCATTTTTATCTTGCGAATTGAATACTTGAACATCAATAAATTTCTATATAATAAGATCCAAAATTATCTACTACCAACAAATTGACCACATTTTGCTTGATCCACCAATTGTATCTTTAAATTTTTCATTAATAGTTTTTAAACCAAATATTGACATCAAAGGTATTCTAATAAGTATGTCTCTCAAAGAAAATTACCAAGAATACAACAAATATGAGATATATTGTAATGCTAATCACACATCATACTATAATCCTTTTAAAGGATAAAACATGTTTCTATGTAGAATTAAAACATAGTTGTAAATTGATCCACATGTCACAAATGCCAATCTTTATCATAATTATCAACTCATTAATTGCTATAAAAAAAAAATTATTTGCAACCTTGATATGACCTTTCTTATGATAGAGAAATCAAATTAAAAAATGTGAAGAAAATATGTTTCAATTGAAAACACGTACAATATTGTATTGAAAATTTAATAGATCACAGACAAATATCTCAAACCTCTTTGAGAGCAACATAATTTAGAAAGTACTCAACAAAATATATTGAATGAATAAAAATATATCATATGACTTATAAATCAATTGCATACAATGATTTTATTAATAGACCATAATACAAAAGTGAATGGTTAGGATAGAAGGTCCTAACAAACCTCTCCTATTAAATTTTGTGAAAAGAAGCTAATATATCAAAGTATGTTCATCTCTTGGAAAGCCATGAGATTTCACCTGAGAAATTGTTATGAGAGAAATCAACAAACTCAAGGTTTTTGAGATTTGTGAGTGATGCTGGAATTGTGCGACTAAATGAGTTCCATGAAAGATTCAAATGATACAAGCTTGTCCAACCTTATAGCGCAACTAGAATTCTACCTTAGAATTTATTGACGGAAATGTCTATAGCGTCGGAGTAAAGCCACAGATAGATGTGCAGGAACTCGATTTTCTTTTGCAAATAATTTCAAAACCAAGCAAACCACAAGTGTTTATCTCCGCATTTTTTAGGCCATATGCATTTATCTGCTTTGAGTGATAAAAGATGAGACGAAGAGTAGAGCAAAATACATTGAAGCATACATATGATTGTAGAAGTGGACATCTAACTCAGAAAACGAGCCGCGCCTACAATGTAATATGCGTTGATCTCAGCGACTGTGCACATATTTTCTATTGTCTTTTGCTCATTTTTGAAAGATAACCTTCTAATAGATTATTGGAAATGTTGAAATAATCTAGAAGTTTTCAAAACTGAGTAATTCCGAGGATATATTCCCCTAAGCTTGTTGTAAGACAACTCTATTGACTCTAAAGTTTGTAATATCCCTAAACTAGAAGGTATTTTGCCAGATAATTCGTTATGATGAAGAAGTAGATTTTGTAGTTGTGGAAGATTGGTATACTATCCGGAACTGTCCCTCAAAGCATGTTTTCACTCAATGATATAAGCCTAAGGCATTTTGGTTGTACCAAACTTTCTGGAATACTTCCATGCAAATTATTTTTCTCTAGGTTCAATCTTACAAGATTTTGAAGTTGGCCAAGTGAGGATGGAAAAGTTCCATTGAAATGGCTGGTAGATAAGTTCAATCATGCAAGCATTGTGACGTTGCTAATGCCACTTGGTATTTTTCCTTCAAATTGATTGGATTCCGACAGAAAACTGGATAGTTGGCTTGATAATTGGCTAAAAGAAGAAGGCATGATGCTAGTGAAATTATTATCAGACAAGAATATTCTTTCCAAATATGAGCAATCAGTCAAGGCTATCAGAAAAGATAAATCATTATTTCCACTTACAAGATAGATTAAGGGCGGGCCAGAGAAAGATAGATTTTTTTCCGCCCGGCCCATAGAATAGTAGGGGCGAGATCGGATACAGGCAGATGCTTTGATCCAGATTGGATACAGACAGATCCCGGCACATCCGACCAACTAACGGGGGTATTGTTCCCAAAATTAAGTATTTGAAGATAGCGTAAATTACCAAACTCTAAGGGCACCTTGCCTCTTTAGTTGGTTTTGCTCTATGCTAATGAACTGAAATTGAGTGCAATTAAAGAGGGAGCTTGGGATTTCTCTAGTAGTAGCATTTGCATCTTTGATCTAATTTCCCAAACCACCAAGGAGTGTGGCCAACTAATTGGTTATTAGCTATTGATTTTTATTATTATTATTTATTTATTTATTTATTTTAGAGAAGATTGCAATTGGAAAGGCTAGTGGGAATCTCCCTGGTGAAGCTATTTATATCAAGATCAAGCATTGTGAATTGCGTAAGCATTCCCAATTCAATAAGAATACCATCATAGAGTTTGTTCTCCCCCAATTCTAAGATAGTTAAAGTGGACAAGTTTCCTAAGGAAGATGTGATTGTGCCTGTGAGTTTGTTGAGTTGGTTCACTCCAACAATAAGGATCTCTAAATGTGAAAGAAGGCCAAGCTCGGAAGGAATGCTACCACTCAAATGGTTAAAAGGTAATATTAGAATTTGCAATGAATGACAACCTGCAAGAGTAGAGGGAATGGAGCAATCCAATTCATTCCTAGACAATCGAAGGATTCTAAGACGAAAAAGCCTCCCCAATTGGGAAGGAATTTGGCCTTGGAAGCTGTTATTTCTAAGAGCACGTACTCTAAGAAGAGCAGAGAACGCCAGTCCAATTGCAGAAGGTGTGTTGAGGAAGACCAATCGAGCAACAAATTATGGGTGTCGGAAGAGAGGGAATGCTTGAAGGCCAGCAGAGCTTCTTGATCAGAATAATAAGAATGAGTGGAAGAATGGAGAGAAGGCAATGCAGAGAGAAAGAAGAGCAGGAGGGGACAAACTAAAGCCATCTTCATCTTCACTGAACTCAGAAACAACTAAAGCATTCCAAGAATCCCGGCCGGTGTGTTGAGTGGAGGTCTGTGAAATCTTATTAAATAGCCGCACAATGGTGAAAAGTCTAAGCTGGTCAATCAGGTTGTCGGAATGCGAAAGAGAAGTGAAGAAAATAGGAGGGAAGTGTGGATTACGATTCCAAAGACAGTGAGAATAATGTTGGTAATGCTAACAATGAGTCCACTTTGACCAACTAGCAAGGAGCCTGGGTGTTTGGGTCCATAGGACCAGAAGTTATCAACCCCACGTCAGAGTTTATAAGAACAAAGGAAGGAACTTAAATTTGTCTTCCAGATGTGGTTGTGGATCGCATTGTTCCATCCATGAGCTTTACTCTTGTTGGAAGATTCTTTTTGTTCATGCCAACCATTGATATGGTTGGACGGTGGGTAGTAACTTGTTGGAGCTTGAAAGATAGTGTGGTGATGAGTGCAATGTCGGGTGGACTCTTCTTTAAATTCATTGGGAGAGGAAGATATGGTCAAGATCCTAGCTGGTGCTTGGGCTTATGGCAGATCTAGTCTAACATTTTGTAGTTCACATCTGAACTCTATTTATTCTTCATTTCTTGAAGAATTTTTTTTGTCATTTTGATCAATTTATTAGGATGAAAATTAAAATAAAATTTTCAAAACTTCTATTTTATCCATAACTATCATAATAATAAAAAATATATTTATTTAAATAAAATATTTGACATTTTCACATTTTTTCACATAAAACTAAATTTTCAATAGCACTTGCATTTAAAAAAAAATCCTTCTAATCTAACAAAAAAGGCTATAAATTATTCCCCATTCAGCAAAAATTGTAAAATATATAATATATATCCCTTGTAATAAAGAAGGAAGATAATGATTTAATAATAATTTATATTTTATTCCAACTTTTCTATATACATATTCAGCCAATAATTATGTCTCCTTTATAAGTTACAAACCATTTCTAAATATTTGGAGATTGGACGAACATCAAACATACAATAAACATGATATACTTATGATATTTTGAAACTGTATAATAAGTTTAACATATTTATAAGAAAACATATGAAAAGAAATGGAACCCTAATTAATAGGTGCTCTCAAGTTGATTGAAGACCTAAGATGTAGATGTAGACCAATTCTCATCCCTCCTTGAACCAATTTTTCTAGGACCACTTGTACTCTCAAGAAAGGGTGAGATATCTATGGATAGTTGAAAACATCGAGTACCAAGAAATGTTCCTATTATTTTTTCTAATCTTTCAACTATCTCCATCATATTTGGGCGTTGTTGTGGCAAATCCCTTGTACAACCCAGCCCTACTTCAATCATTTGAGTAAGGCATTGCAATACCATTGGTAAATCTGACTCATTGGCATCTTTAAGTAAGTTGTTATCCAAAACTTCTATTATTTTGTTTGGAAAAGCCATACCTACCCATTTTGGTAGATTTGTTCCTTCCACAAACAAGTCATTTGTAGGTTTCCTCGTAGTCAACAACTCTAAAAGTAGAACTCCATAGCTATATACATCTCCTCTTGATGAAATCCTTCCACCCATTCCATACTCTACAATACAATAGAATACAAAGATTATCTATCTTCATCTAATAAAAAATATGCATACTTAACCACAATGATAACTTATGTTGCATTAATTCAAAATTTATACCTGGTGCAATGTAGCCTATAGATCCCTTAACTGCATTTGTAGAAGTCACTGAATCCATTGAATTTCCAAATAGGATTTTGGTAATTCCAAAGTCTGCTATATATGGAGTCATATCATCCCCTAACAACACATTGCTTGGTTTTAGGTCACAGTGAATAACCTGAACAAAGCAATGATGATGTAGATAGGCCAATCCTTGAGCTATCTCCTTTGCTATTCTTAATCGGTCAACCAAATTTAGTCTACATTCTTTTCCTCCCTCAGGATACAACCATCTCTCCAAATTTCCATTTGACATGAATGGAAGAACTAAAGCTTTAAAATCAGGATTGGAACACACTGAAATGATTTTGATCAAATTACGATGTCTTACTCTTTTTAGCACATTACATTCTCTGCTAAAAGTTTGGAGAGCATTCTCATATTGCAAATTAAGAACTTTAACAGCAATATTCATACCATTGAGAATCCCTCTCTAAACAGATCCAAAATTGCCAACTCCTAGCAAATTATTTTGGCTAAACCCATTAGTTGCACCTTCAAGTTCTTCATATGAAATTCTTTTAGGCCATATGTTGAGATCGATGTGATTAGCATGTCTTTTTCTATAGAAAATCAACAACAATGCAATTGATGCGATGAATATTGCAATGCCTATCATAATTGGTACTATCACCTTTCTAGAGCCCATAAACCTTTTCTATTTTGAATTAGAGCATGCTTGCAAATTGATCCACTCACCACATAGACCAAGATTTCCCATAACTGCTGACTTATTAATTCTTGCAAAAACTCCTTTCTTTGGAACCTCTCCTGTTAATCTGTTTGAAGATAGATTGATATGTTGAAGTGATCTCATCTCTTGGAAATCCATTGGGATTGCACCTGACAATTTATTGTTAGAGAGGTCCATGTCTTGAAGGTTTTTAAGCTTTGCGAGTGATGTTGGTATTGGTCCATAAAATGAATTCCATGAAAGATTCAAATATTGCAAATTTGTGCAACTTGACAATGCGAATGGAATTTCAGTTGAGAAGTTGTTGAGAGAAACATCTATAGCTTGAACCATTGTCATTTTGCTAAGTTCTAGAAGAGAGCCTTGTAACAAATTATTGGAAATATTGAAATAAATTTGTAAATTTTTTAACCCTGCTGATTCTAGGAATATATTTCCTCTTAACTTGTTGTGAGATAAGTCCACCAACTCTAAAGTCTGGCATCTCCCTAAACTAGAAGGTATTTCCCCTGACAATTGATTACGATCAAGATATAGCTCTCGTAGTTGTGGAAGATTGCCAAGACTATCTGGAATTTTCCCCGAAAGCATATTTTCACTCAAAGATAATAGCCCAAGAGCTTTAGCTCGACCCAAACTTTCTGGGATACCTCCATACAAATTGTTTCTATCTAGAAACAATCTTTCAAGGTGTGGAAGTTGATCAATTGAGGATGGAATTGTTCCATTGAAATGATTATTGGATAAGTATAGCAATGTAAGCTTTGTGAGGTTGGTAATCCCACCTGGTATGTTTCCCTCAATTTGATTGGAGAATAATGACAATACAGAGACTTGGGATGATGTTTGGCTAATAGAGGAGGGCAAAATGCCAGTGAAATAATTAGAAGCCAACTCTATATATTTCAAAGAGGAGCAATTTGTCAAGCTTGTTAAGATAGACAAACCATTTCTTCCACTCACAAGATGATTGCTATGTAAACTAAGTGTTTGAAGTTGGTGTAAATTACCAAACTCCAAGGGCACCTTGCCTCCCAATTGGTTATAACCCATCCCAATCCATTTAAGTTTAGTGCAATTAGAGAGCGAGCTGGGGATTTCTCCAGTGAGTTGATTAATCCACAATTCTAGATATCGCAACTCTGATAGTTTTCCAAGTTGCCACGGAATGTGGCCAGTTAACTGGTTACTATCTAACGCTAAGGCTTGGAGAAGAGTGCAATTGGAAAGGGCAGTAGGAATCTCCCTTGTTAGGTTGTTTCCTTCTAGATTGAGCAATATGAGTTGAGTAAGCATACTCAATTCAACAGAAATACTACCATGGATTTTGTTGTACGCCAAATCCAAATTAATTAAAGAGGACAAGTTTCCTAGGGCTGATGGAATTGTGCCTGTTAGTTGGTTCACTCCTAGATAAAGGGTCTCTAAATGGGGAAAAAGGCCGAGATTGGAGGGAATGATACCACTCAAATGGTTAAATGATAATGATAACAATTTCAAAGAGCGACAATTCGGTAGATCAGAGGGAATGGAGCCATCCAATTGATTCTTAGACAATCGAAGGATTCTTAGACGAAAAAGTCTCCCTAATTCAGAAGGAATTTGGCCTTGGAAGCTATTATTCCAGAGAGAAAGTACTCTAAGAAAAGAGAGATTGCCAATGAAAGGAGAGATGGGACCGAGCAAAGACATACCCGTGAGATTCAAAGAAAGCACACGTTGATGTCGAGAAGAGCAGATAACGCCAGTCCAATTGCAGAATGAGTGATTAGGCGACCAATCCAACAAGGAATTTTGGTTGTCCGAAGAGAGGGAATGCTTGAAGGCCAGCAGAGCTTCTTGATCAGAATGATAGGAAGGAGAAGAAGAATGGAGAGAAGGCAATGCAGAGAGAAACAAGAGAAAGAGGGGACAAACTAAAGCCATCTTCATCTATACTGAACATAGAAACTAAAACCCAAGAAATGTAATGATTTCAGATCCCTCTGTGTTGTGTGATGGTCTGTGAAATGGTATTAAATAGCTGCGAAGTCCTTTGCCACGACGAAAAGTGTGTTGCGTTAGGCGGTCACTTGCGTAAAGTCTACGTTGGTCGCGGACGATGGTGAGAAGTGATTTGTTTTTGTCGGTTGTTTGCGTAATAAAGTCTGGGCACGGTTTGATGGTTCTGCCCCACTCTGAGAAATCCTACGGAACACAGATTTTCTTGAAACGTGGTCCTCAAATAGTGCGTGGGGAAGACGTTGGGTAAGAGAGTGGGAAAATAAAGTGAAGATGGATTTCTTTCAAATGCCGTCGATGCTCCTCCACATCTTCAATACTTCAATTACACCAGTGCGTGGGGAAAACGTTGTGGTAGGGTCTGGGAGATGACAGAAGGAAAACATTATCACTGAAATCTAATAAAACTTCCTTGTTTTTTCCGCGCGACCCGACTTTGTTTCAGAATTTGGACACTAATGCTCATGACTTAACGAGAGGCCAATTGATGGAAGCGAACTCTGAGCATGGTCTCGTTTGGTTGTTAGAATTGTCAAATTTTAGTATTTGACAATTCAGGAAGTTTTAAATGAGAAAATGGTTTTTGGAATATGACTGGAACCGTTTTATAATGAGAAGATGAAAAATGTTGGTTGCATATAGATTTCAATATATTATTTTAATTTACCCCCAATTCTCATTTAAGTAGATTTGGAATTCATTTTCCAATTCCACCTATTTAGATGGAAGATTCAAATGCTGGTTTTGGGGGTAAATGAGAATTAACAAATCTTTATTCCAATTTCATGTTTTGAACACAAATTTCGAAATTGTCAATTCCAAGATTTGACAATACCAATTCTAGTCTAATTCGAGCAAACAAACGAGCCCCTTATGTTGTATATCCAAGAAGTATGGGGTAGTATTATGTTTAAAAGCTCGTTTTCTTTTATTTTCTTACCACAATTTTGTATTTTCTAAACTAGTACATGTGTTGAACAGGAGTACAATGAACGGGGGAGCAAGTTAGACTATAAAAACTATATAAATTAATATATAAGAAAGCACAATTTTATAGTATAATTTTATATGTGCATTAAAGATATATTAATATAATTTACAATATCTTATGTAGAAGTCTATTTATTGTGCATATAGTTTTGAAATACAATCTTGATTTTAGGCTCTTCATGAATTTTATACCAAGATTATAATGGACCTGCGCAATGGCTATATTGATTTTATAGAGTAATACTTTATGCCTAAATTTGTTTGTATAAATCGATATTGTTTTCTCAATCTAATCTAATTAGTGTAAATTAAAATTATGTTTTAGATATAGTTAAAATAATTAATAAGTAAAATAGAATTTTGATATACAACATTTAAAGTTAGAAATATCACATTGTTAAAAAATAAAAATAAAAATGCTTTGTTAATATAGCATTTTGTTAAATTTTGTTCTAGCCATCCATACTTATGTTGACCCTTGCAAAGATCAATATTACATGACTTTGATGAATATAGACTACAATAGGGTTGACATAAATATGAAAAATTACTAGAACTTTCCTTGGTTAATAAGCTTCTTAGTATCATTATTGTGAATTGGAAAATGGTTATCAATGGTAGACCACCAAATTCACACATACATTGAAATACAAAACCCTTAACAAAGTGAACCCGATTTGCACAACCAAGAAAGAAAGGGTGCAAATTTGTAATCTACACAATGTAGGGATTGTTGGATTCCTTATTGTGAAGATGATATGATTAGGAAAGGTAAATGCAAGATGGAAAGAAGAAGATTGAACTCACCTTGAGGGCTAGAGGAGGAGAAAACTTCAGATCTGGAATTGACAATTGGAGACTTGTCAAAATCGGGAACCATTCTGGATCTAGGACCTTTAAACTTTTAACTGTCGACTGTGAAATTTGAAGACTTCCAACAAAATGCTAACTCAAGTCGACCTATTCCAAAAAAGTTAACCTATTCTTGGAAGAGTAAAAATTGATAAAATCTACAGAGATCAATCCTTGGTTCTGAATCTATTAAAATCTAGTTTTGCAACCTCGCCATCATCTCCTACACACAAGAAAAAGGGGGAAATTGTTGTGGAAATGGGTTTGCCTTGGTCAAGCCGTTGGATAGGAATTAACCTTGAAATGAAATAGATGTAAATGAAATAATGTTGACATGTAGTCAAGATTAGATCCAAACAATAAAGTATATCATACCATATAGATGCAATTGTACTTAGAATGTGATCAATAATGTTGATGCAATAGCTTTGAATCAACACAAAAACTAAAAGAAAATTATGTAAGACAACCTCATGTAGTAGATGTTTTAGTTTGCCACAAATGTAGATAAGAAGAAGAAGAAGAAGAAGACTTGAATGAATGTAGATCTCTCTCCTTGATGTTAAACTCCTTTTCTTGGTCCCCAATGGGGAAAATAGTAAGATCTATTTCAAAGGAAATGAATGGAGATGAATTGCTTGAATGCTTGATGGACTTGATTGCTTGAATGGATGCATGAATATCTTGAGTGCACAATAATTTGCTCACATGAAGATGAGATAACTTGCACAATGATGGATAACGAATATGAAAATGAGAGGAAGAAGCCTCATTTTATATGCATTTCAGGGCTTGAATTCATGAAGTCGATCCAGATTAAACTCTCAAAGGAAAAATCCCCACATTGGGCCTAGAGCCCATTAAAAAAAATCCCTGAGGAATAGGTCGAATTTGACCTATTCCTTGAGAGGCCAATTTTTAAATGGCTTTGGGGTTAGGTGCTAAAGGGGGTATTGGAGGTTGCAAGACCACTAGGAGTTTAGGGTGAATCCCAAGATCTGAAAAGGTATGTGAAGGACCTAGCTGTGAAATGGATTATGTGAATGGATGGAAAATAGGAAATTGTGCATATACATTAGATCCAACCTCATGTTCAAGAAAGAAGGGAGGAGAAGGAGGACCCTTAATTTAAATTATGTTTGCATTTAAGTATATATAAGATCCTATCATCAGGAACACACTAAAGTGGGCTAAAAATGGTCCCAAAATGAGCACTAATGAAGTTCTTACTTTTTAGGATGGTGCAATTATTAATTATATGATACACCTAACTTAGAAAGCTTTAAATAATTGATGAAATTGGATTTCACACATCACATAAGATGTATAATCTTTTACATCTATTGTAGGGAAAAGTGTGCACATATATTTGAGGAATCTACATTTGTAAGGGTCTACCAATCACCATATTGTAGATATAATCAATTAATTAATTAGTGTTCATGAATCATGTAGTGCCTCCATTGGTTGCATTCTGTCATTGATTTATTTTGATTTGAGTTAGACTCTGTTTGTATCATCTTATGATTGTTCGTATATTGTTCTTTTGTATTAGCATTTATGTGATGCACCCAATTATAGAACTATGTTATTTTGATGATGTAGATATCAAATTGTTGATGTGGATAGTAGTTTATCCTTGTGATTTCTGTGATGATCATATATGCATGATGAATCTACGATGATGTGACATGATGTTATATGATGATGTTTGGATTATATTATATATGAGGATATTTGGTTATATTGATCTTGATGAAAGAATAAATTAAGTTATAAAGTCTGAACTGAGGCCTTCATGTAAGGGTAAACCATTACATTTGGACTTCATGATGCAATTGGTAGAGACAAAGAGGAAAAGATCCTAAAAGGAAAATTGATCCTAATTCCATGGCAAAAATGATTTAATATAAGAAAGAGTTGAGAATGAAACCTTTTGAAATAGATGTTGCGGGTAATATACCTCATCAGAACCTCTACCACATCCTTCGACTCATCGAGCTTATGCTCTCTATTAAAACTATTTTGAAGCCAAGTGATTTTATCACCCTTCAATAGAAAATTCATGAACAACTCTTCATAATTATGTTTGGGTTTCTTAGGAAAAGAAATCCCCTCCATAGTGAGGTTAGTAGCGACAACAATAATCTCAATAGAAACAACAAAAGGGACTCTTCTAATACTAACCCTATGATATTTCTAGGAACAAGAACATTCCATAGAAAGGGAAAGGTCACTGTTAGCTATTACTTCTAAATAAGAGTAGATGTTCCCATTTTTGCATATAGGCCAAAGAACATTGTTTTTCTTTAAGTGCTCACAATTATTGTGGTCCACTTCAATAAACTCTATCCAATGTAAGACCAATGCTCAATAATGAAAGTTACTATTCTTAGAACAAACAAATGAGGATTGTTGGAGATGAATAGAAAAAAAGCTCTATACTTTAATAAATTTCTAAAATGATGTCCTATCTAAAAAGAAAAGGGCATTCTCCACTTAGAATAATTACGATTGTGGTGGATGAAAAGACCCTTTAAGAAATATATCCACATGTTAATTACCTATATTAAAAACATGATCTTTAAGGATCATGGCACCCACATCACTCACTAGCTCTTTCAAAGATTTCCACACCTTCAGATTTTGAATGAAGAGACCCAAATTCACCACTAATAACTTCATTACCACTTGTCTATATTTTCACACCTTTGCACTACACAACACACCATAAACAATCACATTCACAATTATCATTCTCTAAAATATCTCTTCTTTTATATATCATCCACAACACAAGATAACATCAATTAGGTTGGCCTATAAAAAGATCCATATCTATGACAATGCAGAGTACATATTTGCAATAAAAGACTATAGTTATTAAACACTTCTAGAAGATATAGAGCTTAAACATAAGTATTTTTCTCTTGAAGTAGGCCACAAACTTTAGGTGGTTAGATTAAATGGATGTTTTTAAGATATTATCTTGATTAGTACAATGAAAGCTAGAACTAATAATCTCTTTGGCACATTTTTTCTACATTGTAAAGACAATCTCTTGTTCTTATTGTGAGTCTTGAACTTCGATTGGTCATTTTTGACTAGTGAACTCTCTATCACTTCATTTTTTCTTTATTTTGTTTATCTTTTTATTAATTTATGCTCAATTCAAAAAAATAAAAGCTAATAATAATAAATCTCGACAATCAAAACCAAATATTTGATATTTAATATTTTTATAATTAAAAAAATTATATTGCAAGAAGATCTCACAATGGTGATGATTGTCACTCCAATTTACTCATTATAATTGTCCCAAATCCAATTTAAAAGAAAAATCCTATTAGATATAACTATAATTGTATTGTACTTAATTATTTTACTTAGTTATAGCTATTCAAATTATATAAGTGAGTTGGTCTAATAGTAAAGAACTTGTACTTTTTAAAGGAAGGTAACAATTTTGACACCGGCTATCCCGCCATATCATTCATTATGGTTAGATGTATGTGCAATGTCATCCATGGACACCATACCCTCAACGTTCGTGGGAAGAAACAATACCATTTTTTTGAGAAATAGAAATGACGCACAGTTTTGAAAAAAGGAATGCCATGCAATATTAAAAACCCATGGCTAACTAAATCGCAAAATATAAAAGAAGAGTTTGAAAAAGGCCCTAAGTGTTCTGCTTGGTAAGATATGTGTTTTAGTGTGTTGTTTAGATGTTATCTAATTTTATTTTTTATGTTTCAAAATATTTATGTTTATTAGATTTTTTTTAAATTTTAATCTATTATTTTTTAGTAATTTTCAATATCATATTTCATATATCTATGTAAAAAAATTCATATAGTAAATTTGACAATTTTAATAATGTAAATTTATTTTAATAATGTTAATTTTACTAAATTAACTACTCATACTTAATTTAAATGTATGTTGATATTGAGATTAGTCTTTATATTAATTAATTTGAGAATATTAATTTGATTAATCATTGACATCAAATTTAATATTTAAACAATATAATATTTAAATTAATACAAACTAATTAAATTTAATATAAAGATAATAAAAAATAATATTATAATATATATATATTTATGCACTAAATTTAAATTATATTAATTGATTGAATGATTTAATTAATTTTAATTTAAATGCATTGTCAAAATTTACATTAACATTTAAATTTATAAATAATTATAAGTTTCATATACAACTATAAATTATAAATTTCATATATAATATAGTATAGATAAAAATAATTAAATCATAGATAATATAGTATTATAAAAGTATTTAAATACAAATAATATTAAAAATTAATATTAAATTTCAAGTATCTATATTAATTAAATTATTTATTAAATTTAATTTGTATAATATATATTATAATAGTATATAAAATTTGTAGATAACGATAAATTTATTATATGGTACAATATAAAAATAATAGATGAATATAAATATCACTCAATTTATATTAAATGATGCAGTACCAAATTTTTTCCTTCTAGCTTCTTCCATAGGTACAAAACATTGATAAAATTAAATTTATGCGAACAAAATAGCACTAGGGGAAACAACCCAATACCTAAACATGTTCCAATGGCTATGATAAGAGTTGTTGATTTGATAACCACACTTATTGATTCAATATCCATACTTGTTGACTTAATGTCCAATTTTTTTTACAACATTGCACCAATAGTCGTCACTTTAAAGTTGTTAGTACAATGATAACTACCCATAATTGAATAAAATATACCCTTAGTTGTAAAAAATAACTAATGATGTGATGCCACATCAGTTGCATAAGTATGGGTACCTTTTTTGTACAACCAGTAGTCTCACTTGTTATTTGGACTATTTTGGACACTTTGGCAAAAAGCATGCTGACATGGCATCATAAATGATGATGTGGACCTGAAACTTTAGTTATAAGTAGACCACTTGGCAAGAAAGTTGCTATAAAAAATTGAGAGTGATTTGAAATTTCCATGTAAGATTTTGAGAACCTTGAAGTTAGGGTGCTCAACTAGTGGGTCCTCTCCTCTACCTGGTACACCACCCATGCATGGTAATGGCATGGGCATCCAACCATATCCTTTTGGAATGATATGGCTGCCCATAATTGAATGAAATGTACCCTTAGTTGTAAAAAGAAACTAATGATGTGATGCCACATCAGCTGCACAAGTATGGGTACCTTTTTGTACAACCATTGGTCTCACTGTTTATTTGGGCTATTTTGGAAACTTTGGAAAAAAGCATGCTAATGTGGCATCATAATTGATGATGTGGATGTGAAACCTTAGTTATAAGTAGACCACTTGCCAAGAAAGCTGCTGTAAAAAATTGGGAGTGATTTGAAATTTCCATGTAAGATTTTGAGAACCCTGAAGTTAGGGTGCTCAACTAGTGGGTCCTCTCCCCTACCTGGTACACCACCCATTAATGGTAATGGCAAGGGCATCCAACCATATCCTTCTGAGGGTAGAGTATCTAGAATATTATGCCTTATTAGCCAATAGGCTTTTCCTACAAGATCGCTCGTGTTCGTACATGAGTAAAACCTGTCTCATGCTCAGACTGCTAGTTTTCCTATCTCACGCACAAAAATGGTATTTCAAGCCGGTTTTCTAGAACAGTTGTGAACAAATTTCACATCATACTTGCTTCTCATATGGGTAAAAGCACAATAAGATGTCACCCTTTTACAAAGGAAGGGGCTAACAAAGTCAAAGTTGTTCAACTTCAATAGTATAAAAATAACATTTATGTTTGGAATTTGAAGATAATGTAAACTAATTAAAAGTGATAAAATGGATGAAGTTTATGATTAATATTTTTTATAAATTTTTTGAATAAGAATTGATATGTTTTAATTAGTGCTTGAAGAAATAAAAATTGGTTTGTGACCTATATTGTCCCCTAATTTCAAAATATGTCATAGATGACATATATATCTAGTGCTTGAAGAAATAAAAATTGGTTTGTGACCTATATTTTCTCTTTTATAACAATTCAAATTCCAACTCACTGAAATCGACAATTTTTATCTCGCAACATATTTTTAATAACAAATCTATCCCAATCAAAAAAAGAAATATATATTCTTGAAGAGGACTCTCTCTTCTAGTGCACCATATGTTTTTCAAAATTTTTAAATATGATTTACTATTTTTTTCTTTCTCTGAATCAACATCTCCTTGACTGTTAAAATACCTACTTGCAATATTTTTTAATTACAATAAACTATGTCTAATTAAAACACTATAAAATCCATATGAGGATATTATTGACTCCAATCTCTACAAAAGGGTATTTTTTTATTTTAAAAAAATATCATTAAAAAATTAGGAGTTATTGAAACACCATTTTTCTGAAATAATTTTATTTTTATGGTAATTAGACCCAAAGTGGTATAAAACATGAATTTAATAGATATTTCCAATTGGAAAAGTTAAAGCACTTATCTAACTTAGCTAAAATGAATTTAGCTAGACCATATGTTTGACCAATATTAATTTTTAGTTAGAAATTCTAAAATTCAGCTGTGCTGATAAGTTAGCCTAAAAGGTGACACCTTATTGTGCTTTTACCCATACACACTATGTCTTTGTACTATCAACTACTTTTGATAGAGGCTTCCATTTACTGTCTGCTCTACCGTTCATACTCATACACATTAATTCACCCATATGAAAGATGAATGTTCACACTTGTTTCCAAGGCACAACAAGGGAAGATGCGGGCAAAGGTTGTTAAATCTGACTTACACTGCCAGAAGCATTTTCTTGAAACTTTCTGGATGGATGCTTGAAACATCCTCCAGGAAATAGCTAAAAGGATGGATTAACAACATGCATTGATATGGCTTCAACACGAAGGAAAATGGAAGAGATTAATGACATGGCTTCCCCTTCATTCCATGTCTGACACATACCCATGCCATCGGATCCCATGTCGGGGCATATATTTTTGCTTTTGCAGGCCGAAACTTTTAAGGTAATGACTAATGTGGATTTTTATTTTTAAGTATAAAATAATTTTGTAGATTAAGTTTCTGAATAGTTGTCCCTATTTCCATTTTAAGATTTATATATTTTAACAATTTTTATATTTTTATATTTTAATGATTAAGTATAAAATAATTTTGTTTATATATTAATTGTTTTAAGATTTAAATATTTTAATAATGAAGCATAAAAGAATTTTGTGTATTATTAAATAAATTAATAATATAACATAATTAAATTTTAATATATTTATGATTATAATTATTATTGCAAATAATATTTAAGAAGAAAATTAATTTTAAAAATTAAAATAAAATATTTTAAAATTAATAATGATAAAAATATATAAATATAATTTAAAAATCTATGATACTAATCATCTTAATTCTAAATTAAAAAGTAATATTATAAATTTTTGAATAAATTCTTTTACAAATGAAATAAATTAATTTCAAAAATTAAAATAAAATAATTTAAAATTATTAATTATAAAAATATATATAGAATTTAAAAATCTAATTTAAAAAAAAACTAATTTTATAAATTTTTAAATTCATTATTTTATAAAAAAATTGTCAAAAGAATGCAAACAATTTTGTACATTATTAAATAAATTAATACTTATAAAAATAATTAAATATAAATTAAAAATTTATGAAAATTAAAAAAAATTAATTTTATAAATTTTCTAATAAATTCTTTTATAAAAAAATTCAAATATTGTAAACAAATTTGTACCTTATTAAATAAAGTAATAATATAACATAATTATATTTTAACATATTTAAGATTTTTAATTATTATTGAAAAAGAAAATTAATTTTAAAATTTAAAATAAAATAATTTAAAATTAATAATTATAAAAAAATATAACTTATAAATCTATGATAATTATCATCTTAATTTCAAATTAAAAAAGAAAACTATTTTTATAAATTTTTGAATAAATTCTTTTACAATTGAAACAAATTAATTTTAAGAATTAAAATAAAATAATTTAAAATTAATAATCATAATAAATAAATAAATATAATTTAAAAATTTATAATAATGGTGATCTTAATTTCAAAAAACTAATTTTATAAATTTTTGAATAATTTTTTTTACAAAATTATTTTATACTTAATATATAAAAATCTTAAACACATTAAGTTTCGGCCTGCAACATATATGTCCAATCGGCTAAAAATAGTGATTTGACCTTTTGTGTGGAGCAGTGTGTCAGATGGGCATGGCAGGCCATGGAAGGGCATACGATTTAGGCACTTTGACCGGGTGCAAATATGTTGCACCATAGTTGGTGCCTCATTCAAGTACGAGAGATCGAAAGTACCCTATCTCCCTATCCTCGCCGGATCCCCTTCTTATATATATATATATATGTGATACAAATAATGACTAATATGAGTCATATCACGTATCTAGTAGTGATGCCACCATCCTTCCATCTCCCACTTGTATCCCTATCTATAGTAGCGCCCTACTATCTTACAAGGGATGACGACAATGATGAAAATCAGACAAAAGCGAGGGACAATTTTGCAATGTGACCATGGCCAAATCAGTGGCGAGAATTCTTGCTCATGCTAGCACTATGGTACACAATATTTGGTAAGTTTTACTTAATTTTAAAGGGTAATTGTAATTCTTTTCCTGGGGTATAAGTCTATTTGATCATTTCAAGGCTTTTGAAATAATGATGAATTATTATTGGAAGAGGTTTTGATAATTCAAATAGTTTCTATTACAATGTTTTAAATGGTGAATTTTTAGTCCCTGACTGTATAAGAAGATACTAATTATACAATTAGTTATGGAGTACTCTATCAATTAAAAATTAATATGTTACTCAAAGGTTGCAGGGGTCTGATTTTTCAAATCTTATTTCTTTAAAAATTAATATGTTTACTCAAGGATCCATTGTAATGGACACTTAATGGAGCATGAAGGTGAAGGATGAAGCATGATTCCTTGCATTTGCCTTGGTCAATAGGTCTACAGGCTAGGCTAGGCTCTAAGGCATGGATGTGTAGAGAAAGAAAGGGTTAGTGTTTTATCTTCAAGAAATTTTATTTTATCTGATGTTTAATGAACTATAAGGTTGTTTAAGGAATTTGCGTATAATTTTTTGTATGCTTGAATGATGCAAGTTACCTTGGGTCCATCCAACCTTGATGATTTGAATAAAGTTGTACTGTTTATTGAGAGTGATGATGTGGAAAGGGCTAGTGCATCAAGCCAGTAATTGACATTAGCCTCAATCTAGATGTCAAGGTAGAGGATGATAAACATCACAAGGGCGTTCGAGAAGAAGCTTGCATTATCCTCTTCAAATGGCACAAGAATGGGACCTAGAAATTGAAGATCAAGTTCCATTATGTAAGTTTTGTATTCAACTGCATTATGGGGAAACATTTTTCTTGGGTATGGTTAAATGTAAATTGATTAATTTTCTAGTAGAATTAATGCTTTCATAAAGGGTTTCATATTCAACTGGATTATGGGGAAACATTTTTCTTGGGTATGGTTAAATGTAAATTGATTAATTTTCTAGTAAAAGTAATGCTTTCATAAAGGGTTTGGATACTAATTTCACAATTTAGATTGCTTGTAATGTTGTATTCAAAATTATAATGTGTCCTCAAATTTTTAGTTTACATTGATTTGAATATCTAAGTTGGTTTTGAAAATTTTTGGAGACTAATTTGACAATTCATATCGCTTGATATTGGAGACTTTTATTCAAAAATCTAAATTAGTTCTGAGAAGTTTTGGCCTTACACTGGTCTACAAATGGACCCCAAATTCACATTATTTAAACCTTTGTTCATCATATATAATGTGTCTCTAGACTTGAAGCTTACAACTATCTTGAGGTTGAGGCTTTGTTCCATAAACTAGACTAGGGAAATTAAAAGAAAGTTAATAGTTGGCATATCTGGAATTTTGTGTGGATTGTGTTTTGATCTCTCTTAAATGGTATTTGCATAGATATAGTTGGTAGATTGCAACCACAATAATTTGGATGAATCATTTATTTGGACCCTAAGTGCAGATGTTGGGAATGGGTATCAATAGTTCAGGTCGGTGAACAACATCTATCTAAATATGGATGCAAAATAAGCTAATGGTGAAGAGAGTTAAATCATGATGGAAATGAGCTCATTCTCTTCAGCTGGAAGAACCAAAGAAATCAAAAATGAAATTTGTAGCCCTTTAATTGTAAGTATATTTTAACTTAAATGTAGATTGAAATTCAGTTCGGGTCTTTTTTTACTGCCAATTAATCCATGCAAGATTAAGAGGTTTTTTTTTGGAGTTTGGTAAACATTATTCTTGTAGGTCTACTTCTTCTTATTGGAAATTTATCAATCATAATTTTGTTTGATTTGATTTATCTCAAACATAGTTGAAATAGTCTATTTTCAATGTCTTTGGTTTTGTATGCAGAGAGGAAATATTATACATTGTGCAAATGTTAAAGCAAGGTAAATAAAGGAGCAGTAGCTTAGAGCTACATTTTTCCATATGGACTATTCAGTGCATCACATGTGTATATGTATACATAGTGTATATCTAGCTCATGCTGTGATGAAATTAAAGTAGGCAAGTAGGCCCTAGGCCTTATTGGATGTAAAAAAGCACATGGTGTATTATGATTGATGTTGAATTTATCGATACATCTTCTGATTAAGCATCATTTTTTTATTTTGTTGTGTGAAAAATCATGTTTAAATATTATATTAAATATATGGTTAAAATCTTGATCATTTTACATTATATTGAGAATAGGTGGTCTATGTTGTTTTTTAATGAAATCAAATGGTGAGTATATCTTATTTGCCAACAACCCATATATATTTTAAGAAATCTTTTTGAACTAAAATTTTTGATATTGTGACTGCTTTGCCAACAATCATACATATTTTAAGAAAATATTTCAAAACTAAAATGTGATATTGTGATATAGTCTTTTATTTAAATCATTCTTCTTCATGAGGTATTGAAGAAGGTACTAAGGAAGTTTTGTCCAAGGTAGGGATTATGGAATTTTGTAGAAAGGACCTTGCCCATTTCATGGTGCACAATTCTATGATTTTCATGTAGGAATGCCCAAGACTTTATCTAGAAAAAACCAAAAATTTGTTCTCAAGGAATGGCTAAAACCTTATCTAATATTTCCTCCGAAGCTAGAAGTAGAATTTGAAGAAAGGAAACTGGAAAACCAAGTGAAGGGATTAAGCTTCTTGATGGATATTTAATTTAAACAAACTTGTTGGGGTGTTTAGTTTGACATCATTAATCTTAGTCATTTGCGAGCAAGAGTATCACAAGTACTAGCAATTTCATGTATGTTGAATCCATTCTATAAATACTTAAATGCAAGGTCCATTTCATTGCACACCAGTGCTACTATTTATTTCCAAGGAAGGAGGAAATACCCTTCACCAAGATGCCCAATTTTTATTATTTTAGGCAATCTTCTATAAATGATTATACGATCTTAAGGTTGAGGGAGAGATAGTTTTAGGATTGGTGTTTGTTTATTATTTTCATTTCTCCATATAGTGAAAAGATGTCTCTCACATCCAGTGCAATGTACTCCCAATATTTTCAGTGTCAGTTATAGTCAATAGAATTATTTATGTTTTTATTCTTATATGTGGGTTCAAGATCAATGGATTCTTTATGCTTATAATTCTATTTGTGGGCTCACAATAAACTTCATTTGGAAAATGCTAGATGGATTCTCTTCCATTGAGAAGACACAAATAAGGGATTCATATGCCATAGAAAAGGAAACAAAAATTTATGACATTTATGTTGATCATGTCTTCAGAAATATAAAAGTAAAACACAACTTATGATGTTTATATTGATCACATCTTTTGAAAAATTAGAATATAAACCACCTTTTCTTTGAATGTGTCTATTGATGAATGTAAACCTCTTTTCTATCAAAGTAATTAATTTAAATTATGTCACTAGATATAATTGTTGTAATTTATTATATTGGACCTAATTAGATTATGTCAATGGATGTGATTACTGTAAGTTATAAGTCAGTAGGCATAATTATTGTTAGTTATGCCACTGGAATTAGTTATTGTAAGTTATTCCACTGGACGTAATCAATGATATATAGATAAATTACTATGAGGTTTATATCTTTAGTATCTTGTCTCTCAATTTTATTGCTTATAGTCTCTTCTTGGTTTTTCCTCTTCTAGATTTTGGTGAAGGAAATTGGGAGCCCAGTCTATTTTGTCTATTTAAGAAATACGGGGTAATTTGGATCCTAAAGTGGTTGAAGGGGTGAAGAGAGGATTAGAAATATTTATTTTCGTGCAAGATTAGCTTGATCTTCTTCAAGCACTAGAGTTTCACTCATTGCCTCACCATTGAGTGTATAAAAGACCTATTGGCGTATCCTTCCACCTTCTTTTGGTGCAAGTGCTAGTTTATAACATAGTTAAGTGCCTTCTATAAAATGAGGTGGTCTCACATTATTATAAACTAGCAATTGCACCTTGGTGTTCAATGGGTACCCCGAAGATATGTAGAAGGGGAGCACAAAATTTTAATTCTTTTTCTCACTTGTTTAAATAATTATAGAAAAGTCAACTAACAAAAATAACTTTAAAAATATATATACTAAAAATATGCATGAAGGAATGGGTTTAATTAAAAAATTTCTATAATTTATATGCAATGAAATATTATATTAAGTAATAAATATAATTATACAATATGATTAATAAACTATAATACTTATTTTTTAATATCATATAAAATGATTTATCTAAATTATTAAGATTTTATAGAAGTAGTCTTATATAATTAATTGTTATACATATAATTTTAAATTTAAAAAAATTAATTTTAAAAAAATTGAAGCTTAATATAAAAAGTTAATAGGTTTTATTTGACCCAAAAAAATGACACATAAAATTGAAGATAACTTATATTTGAAATTATCTATTACAATATTTATTTCCTTAGTAGATGAAACTATAAAAGAGATTATTACAATACAATATATTTTCAACACATGGTGTATTATAAAAAATTAAATAAAATTGCCATCAATAAATCGAATCATGTCCGATGTAAATATACAATTTATTAATTTATAATTGATCATATTTTTCACATATAAAATAAAAGTAAAATATATTTTAAAAAATATCTACATATTTTCATTTGATTGTATTTTTTAGTATATTATGTTCAAATTTTATAGTGAAATAAAACAAAAGTAAATCAAGAAATATATTATAATCTAGTAATGAAAACAGTGCGATCATATACTTATAATTTTTAAATCAGTATCAAAACTTTCCAAACACAACCACTCCGCCCAATAGAAAGAGTTTTGGCACCACATTTATTTTCTTCATTACGCACGGGATTTTTAAGATAATATCACACTTTGTTCAACAATTATGTTACATAAGTGGGAAAAATTTTTTAAAAAAAAATTGATATATTTTCCTACAATCAAGGTCAGAAATTGCAGAATACACACTTTAAAAAAAACTTTAAACTTTATTTTATAGTCCATGACACCAGCCATATGTTTTTGGATTTACATATAATGATAGTGATATGTTTTTGAGTACACAGAAAAGATAACCTAATGCGATCAAACTTCTTAAACCTCAGAAGTAACTCGGGTTTATTATCGCGAGTTAATACGATCCATAAACATGAATATGAATAAATATATAGTTTTCCATTAAAGTGGACCCTAGATTTTTTTAATTTCTCTTTCATATAAATAATATATGAACCCCTTCGGAATAATCATCTCTAAAGCCAGAAAATAATAGCGTATTATTATTGTAGACTAAAACTCATCTATCCTACGTAACATTTCTACCATTCACTCTAGTTTCTCGTGTGTGCCATTACAACTATTCAACTCCAACAACTATGTACACTCCATGTATGAAAATGAGGTGCCATTACAACTATTCCACTCCAACAACTTAGTTTTTTTCTCAAACTTCCCTTATATATTTTACGTTTTAGTTTACGATTTATCCAATACCAGAGAAGTGTATATAAAGTCTTCGTTGGTCACGCACGATGGTGAGACGTGTTTTTGCTTTTGTCGGCTATTTGCGTAGTAAAGTCTATGTTCTTCGCTCTTCCCCACTCTGAGAAATCCTACGGAACACAGATTTTCTTGAAACGTGGTCCTCAAATAGTGCGTGGGCGTGGGGAAGACGTTGGGTAAGAGAGTGGGAAAATAAAGTGTAGATGGATTTCTTTCAAATGTCGTCGATGCTCCTCCACATCTTCAATACTTCAATTACACCAGTGCGTGGGGAAAACGTTGTGGTACGGTCCGGGAGATGACAGAAGAAAAACATTATCACTGAAACCTAATAAAAATCGCTTTGTTTTTTCCGCGCGACTCGACTTTGTTTCAGAATTTGGACACTAACTCATGACTTAACGAGATGCCAGTTGATGGAAGCGAACTCTGGACATCAATGTTCTATATCCAAGAAGTATGGGGTAGTATTATGTTTAAAAGCTCATTTTCTTTTATTTTCTTATGATAAATCTATATTTTTTAAACTAGTTAATATATGTATCATGTTGAATAAATTAATATGATTAGGGTTAGTATTTAAGGTTATAGTTTATATCATGGTTAGGGTTACCATTAGGAATACATTTTGTATCATGGTTAGGATTAGCATTACGTTTAGAGTTTGACTTAGATTTATTAATTTACTTACATTAGCATTTATTTGGTTGGGAATTGAATTATAATTAGGTTAAGGGTAAAGATTTAGGTTTGGTGAGGGCTATGATTTGGGTTAAAGTTAGGGTCAAGGTTAGGATTAAGACTAAGATTAGCATCACAGTTAGGATTTGGTTTAGGTTTATGATTATGGTTAGGGCTAGGGTTAAGGTTTAGACTTATGGTCAGGGTTAATATTAGGGTTGGGGTTTAGTGTTAAGGTTTAATATTATATGTTAAATAAATTAATATAATTAGGATTAGGGTTAGAATTTAAATCATGGTTAGGTATAGCATGAGGTTTATGATTTACCAATTATGATTAGGTTTTGGTATTTATGATTAGGGTTTAGCATTTAATGAGTGTAATTGAGGATAGGGATATGGTTTAGGCTTATGGTTAGGGTTATAATTACAATTAGGATTAAGTGTTAAGGTTTAATGTTACAGTTAGGTTTATGGTTAGGGTTCTAATTTTGTGTTATGATTATGATTATGTTTAGGGTTTACATAAAAGTTACGGTTAGGGTAGGGATTAAGGTTACAATTATGATTAGGACCCGAGGGAATGGTTAGGACTGTGATTATAAAATACATTGAGATGTATCAAGGCATTGGATTTTTTAATTTAATATTTTTTTATTAAATTGAATGATGAAAAAATTAAATGCCTTGATACATCTCGATGTATTTTATATATAGATTATATATATTTGTTTGTGCAAGGATTTGAATTATCATTAAGGTTAGTGTTAAGGTTAGAAGTGTGATTAGAATACATATTAGGGTTTGGTTAGGATTCAAGGTTAAGGTAATGGTTTGAATTATTCTTAGGGTTAGGGTTAGGGTTCTAGATTTTGGATTACTAATTAAAATATAATGATAATCTTAAACCAAACCCTAATTCTAAACATCATATAAATCCTAACACTAAATATAATCCCTAATCCTAGATGCTAAATGCTAATTCTGACCCAAATGTAACCATAATATTAACCATATGTAAATCCATTCCATAATCATAATCCTAACTATAACCCTAAATCCAAAATGCTAAACCCTAACCATAAATGCTAAACCCTAATAATAACACTAACCCTAAATCCTAACTGTAACCATAATACTATAACTCTAAATTGTGAATTTTAAACCCTCATCCTAACCCTAATTGCTAAACCCTTATCCTAAATTATAAAACCTAAACCCTAAATCCTAAGATAAACCATAATCTTAAATGGTAAACCCTAATACTAAATGGTAAACCCTAATCCTACATGCCACACTCTAAATGCTAAACCCTACTCCTTAATGAAAATCCTAGTCCTAACCTTAACCCAATACTAACTATTATATGAACCCATAGCATAACTCTAATCTTAATCATAATCCTAAATCCTATATGTTGAACTATAACCTTAATTATAAACCCTAATCCTAACCCTAATTGATAAATTCTAACCCTATTCCTAGATTCTAAACATTATATTTAGGATTATGATTAGGGTTCTAGGGTATACATCATGGTTAAGGGTATAGTCAGGGTTAAGGTCAGGATTATTATTATGATTAAAGTTTAGGGTTAGACTTGGGGTTATGGTTAGGAATAATATTTAAGATAATGGTTAATATTTTAGTTAGGGCTAGGGTTTACATCATGGTTAGTGTAGGGTTATAGTTAGGGTCGTCGTTAAGATTATGGTTAGGGTTAGGTTTCCATCATGTTTAGGATTAGTGTTTCCAGCTTATAAATAAGGTTAGAGATAGAATTATAGAACTAGGGTTAGGGTTTAAGGTAAGGATTATGGTTAAAATTAGGGTTTACATCATGGTTAGGACTACAATGCGTATTTAGGTTAGACATAAGATTAGGGTTTAGATTTAGGGTTGGGACTAAGATTAGGGTTCTAGGGTATACATCATGGTTAGAGTTAGGGTTTGGGGTATAGTTAGTACAAGGATTAGAATTATCATTATGGTTAGGGTTTAGGTTAGAAATATAATTATGGTTTAGATTAGGGTTTTTTAGGGTTATGGCTTTAATTATTCTTAGGGTTAGGGTTATGGTTTGATTAAGATATTATTAGATTTTAGTGTATATATAATTATTAGGGTTGGGGTTTAGGGTATGGATAGGGAAAGGCTTAGAATTATTGTTAGGGTTAGGATTTTGGTATGAAGTATGATTGTGATTAGGGTTACAGTTAATTATAGTTAGGGTATGATTATCATTATCATTTGATTATTATTAGGGATATATTATACTTATGGAACTTTGGATTAGAGTTTAATTAGGGCTAGAATTAGGGTTGTGATTATAGTTATATTAAGGTTAGGATTAAGTTGAGGGTTTGGTATCAAATTAGGTTATCTATAAGGGTCATGGGTAGGATTCATTTATATGTATATATCTTAAATTAGATAATATCATTTAGGATTAGGGTTATGGTTCATATGTGTGTATCTTAAACATAATAATATAATTTAGAATTAGGTTTCAATAGGTCTAAAATTAGGCTTATAGTTCAATTTGGTTTAGTGTAAGGATCATGGTTAGATTTAGGGTTTAATTTATCAAGTGACCAGAGTAGATTTTGGAGGCTTGTGAAACTTGAATAATGGTTAGGGTTCTTTTATTTTCTTACGATAAATCTATATTTTCTAAACTAGTACTTGTGTTGAAGAAGAGTACAATGAACGAGGGAGAAAGTTAGACTATAAATTTTATTTTATATCAATTAATATATAAGAAAGCACAATTTTATATGTGCATTAAAGATATATAAATTTAATTTGGAATATCTTATGTAGAAGTCTATTTGTTATGCATATAGTTTTGACATACAATCTTGATTTTAGATACTTTATACATATGAATTTTATACCAAGATTATAATGAACTTGCACAATGGTTATATTGATTTTATAGAGTAATACTTTATGCCTAGATTTGTTTGTATAAATCAATATTATTTTCTCAATCAAATCTAATTAGTGTAAAATAATATTATGTTTTAGATATAGTTAAAATAATTAATAAACTTTATTAAATATTATTGGTGATTTCAATATTACTTATTTTAGAATCCTTCACAAAATAAGTAAAAATAGAATTTTGATATACAACATCTAAAGTTATAAATATCATTATTGTCATGAGAGTTTCACTCGAAATGCTAAGTATGAGACCTACAAACCTTGTGAAACATGGAAAAACCTTCAGGTATGTGGGTGTACCTATAATGAAGATTAATCTCCACTAGGACATGATAGAATAATAGGGGTGCCAATTCCCCGTAGGGGCTAGCCCTTCAGAATAGTAGGGGGCTAGAATCAATATAATAGTAGGGGCTACCCCTACCCCTACTATGGAAAAGGGGTAAGGGCCCTATTATTCTAAAGGGGCAATTATCACCCTGTAGAATAATGGCAGTGTGTATTCATGGGCCCTTACTATTCTATGGCTAGTTGGTCATCTCCCAACTTGCACCATTGATGCACTCTCCCCCCACCCTTACCTCGACCCAGAGAAGAGCCACTAACACTAGTGGTAGTCTATCCTCGAACTGTAGTGAAGATTGGGGTCCAGTCTCTCTACCCCAAAAGAGAGAATGAAGAGGTAGAGGTATGCTAGGGATAGCCTGGGCCTAAACTAGAATTGAGTAGGGCCTACCCGGGGGAACTAGAATCCAGTAGGGCCACGGGGCCTCCAATGATGGCCAAAATAGAAGGCCTCTTAAATTATCACCCTACGGCCATAATGGTAGTGTGCGTTCATAGGGAAACTCTAATGGAACTAGGGTAGCTAGTCGACTAGAGTATAAAACTCCTACAATTAGAGCATAATACCTCTACCCCTTTAGAATAGTAGGGAGCTATAGCTCCTTTGTTTAGAACCACCTATAATTGGGGAGAGGGGCAGGACACTGAACTATCGATGAAGTGTGGTCTCACCGTCATGGATTGAACCTTCTCCAAAGCCTAAAGACAAAGACGACTAGTCCAGGGAAAAAGATGACCAACTTAAAGACAAAGATGGTGGATTGAACTGCCTAAAGATAAAGACAGTGAATTGAATAGGAGGGCCTAAAGAAAAAGGTGTTGGATAGAACCTTCTCCAAATCCTAAAGACAAAGAGTCCTATCTCCCCGAACTACCCCTACTATATTATTTATAGTGATACTATTGGCGGAGCCCTTTCGTTCCTATAGTGGACTCTCCAAGTTGGAATAGTCTTGGCTTGGGCGAGGGTCCGCCCCTACTAATTCTAAGGGTCTTGGAAATTGGGATAATGTAGTCAGTCCCCCTACCTATAGAACTATGATAGATGAATGGAATGGCGAGCCTGAGTATATAGCTAGCCAAATTATCTATGAAACATGCCTAGTTTGAGTGCCCCACCAGAGAGCCCTCATGAATTATCCACTAAGATAGGTAGGGCTATTCTACCACTAAGCTCTTCCCATATATCTATAGGGGAGCCCCTACTTCCACTATAGTTGGGGTTGGGTCCACCCCTACCTTTATATAGTTACTCTTCTCATATATCTATAGGGCATCAGTAGGGGGGCTAGTATAACTACTATAATGGATGACCCCTAGCTATACCAATATAGGGAAACTAAACTAAATCCTTATAGTCTAGTAGGGCCCTATCATCTATAGTGCTCAAAGCTTTCAAGTATGATCAATGAAAAGAAACCAAATGATATGGAGGTAGGAGATTTCAAGGTTGAGATCATCCCAGAGAGGGGACCTAGAATCAATAGAGCATGTCATGGTTCATTTTTGGGAGGTGGGGCCCCACTTTATCTTCCGGGTGTTCCTATACCCTTAGAATAGTAGGGGCCTCCCACTAGAACCCCTACTATTTGAAGGGCCCTACCCCTACTATTGTAAAGGGTAATGGGTGACACTACAAATTATTCTCATTTACCAGTAACCTATTATTCTAAGGATGCACCAAATTACCATACCCCCACCCTCCAATAATAATTGTTGAATAGTTATCTACTAACTAGCCTATAGAATAGTAGGGGCCAACTATAGTTCCCACCCGAGGATCTTAGTTGGTTTGGGTGGGCCTCTACTATTATATGGCCCCCCACTATTAAAGGGCGGGCCACTTTAAAAAACTACCATAGTTTAAGATATGCTATTGAGCCGCCAAGAGATGTAGATGGAAAGGGCCATAGTTTCACGTAGGGGTGGGGAGAGAGAGGGAAATCTTAGAAACCTAATTCATAAACACAACCAGGCTTAAACTGTAGTGATGAAGAAACTACCATCCCTCACCGGGCCCCACCCATCTTTTAGGAAGTCTTGGGTTTAGAAATCAATAGACAAAAAAGCGAGAAAGGTTCATTTATCTAGGCTGAACTATAGTTGGAGCTACATCCCATAGTTGATAAGTAGTCCCCTCTTAGACCAAAATTTCAATATAGAGGTGAGCACATCAATGGACTAACTAAGTTATGTTGATTCAGACAGAGCTGAGACTCCATCCCTAAGAATGGCTAATAAATAGTGTCATCTAAATAGTGCCATAAGTATCACTACTTTCCCTCCCCTTTAATTATTGTAGAAAATTTCTTTATATCAATTCAATTGTATTACATAGATAATATCACAAATGAGGGATTGATGGGAGCATTCTAATTCTAATAGTAGTCCAGTAGAATAAGGGCGGTTATTATCTATAAAGGCATCATAGTAGAAAGATGCTTGCTGCTGTGTATAATGCAATCATCAAATAATGGGCGGTCAAAAATTATTCCCTTATTATTGCAATTAAACACCCCTTCGACTGACTATTATAGTTACAAAGTGCTACTATTTGAATAAGGGATACCAAAATGTTGAATAGTAGAGGATAAAAAGCCCAATTAGGGCGGAACTATTTTTATTGCCCCAACCCATCTATCCAATAAAGGAAACAAAGTCTATAGAACCCAAAACTATCGCTTGCTCTAAATAAATATGACAGAGGGTCGAGCCCTTGAAATAATCTAGTGGTTACGGTTCATCGGGAGCAAGCTCAAATTGACTTACCTACTAGTTGGGTTGATGAGTCACACAAAAGAAGGGCCTAACTATTTCCCCCCACACCCCCCTTTAGAATAGCTATCTACCCCCTTTAGAATAGAAGGGCCATATAATGGTAGGGGCCCAACTATAGCTATAATTCCCTCCCCTCGGCCCCCCAATATAGTTCAATAGTTATGGAGATCTCCTTACTATTAAAGGGTTGGGTGGGTGAATCTAGATTATTAGCACTTGAATTGATGATTTCACCACTAGCAAGTCAATGTGGATAAGGGAGAAGGAATTTTTGAAGAGAAGGATTACCCATGACTAGAGTAGCATTATTTGTATCTTTCCCTCCCATTATTATGTAAGTAAGGCATAATGGTTATCCCATCCCCTTAGAATAGTAGGCCCGAACCACTTCTTATATGGAAAATATCAAATCTAGAAGGTGGAGTAAACAAAATGATGTACATAGAGCCTCATGATGGCTTAGGTTGGAGTGGAGATAAAGATCCTTTCCATTTCATGTTAGTCAAAATAAAACTCCCCAATTAGTGGACTACCTGGCACTCCTACTATCAAATGAAAGTGGTTAACACATATAGAATAGACCAGTCACATGCTCAAATCAATAAAGTAGGCACTAGTAAATTTTATCTTGAATTTTGATGATGATTAGTCAATTTTTTGATGCAAATTGGTCAACCAAACGACCATTATTGTTGTCCAACTTTCTACGTCAATTATTCGACACATTATATGTTTGTTGCATATTTGACTTTTATAGTTGTTGAACTATCGACTGATCCAACGCCGAAATCATCACTTCAATCTGGAAGAATGTCTGACATATCTTTCATCTTTTTTGACCAATGTTGGTTGCATTTTCAACCATATATGGTCAAAAAATTGATCGATGAAATACGTCGACTGTATAGCATTGCAGTCAAACTTAAGGTAGTGCAGTTGAAATAATTGTTGAAATAGTGACGACCGATGGTCAAAAAATTCATTGAGAGTATAGCATTCTCATTGAAGGTACAGTCTTTGGTGGTCGAAAAATTGATAGAAAATTAAGTTTTTTTTAAAAATAAAATATATTAATCTATTATAGTGATTTATGGGTGCCATCTATACATGATCTGACTTTTATGGGTGCCATCTAATGTTTTCTTCTTGGAATAAAATTATCTTAAGTTTATGACAGATCTCTCAAAATAATATATGCAACCCTTGAACTAAAGATAGTGAAAACTACATCCTCAAGTCAAAAGGCTGAGGAAGTGAATGCATATGTATTAAGAAACTCTACTTATTATCATAGATTACAACTCAAAAAATTTACTTTAGTTCATGATATACAATTAAAATCATACTTATCTTCTCTTAATCACTTCCCCAGAGTATTATCTATCCTTATACCTTGCACATATTTGTTTACTCTTAACAGTCACTGCTTGCTTTGCATCCACTATTTAGGTCTTCATTGTGAGTGATAATTACATCACTTTCAAATTGATATTTACCACTATCATATCACTATCAACTATCATGCCCTTGGTCCTCGTGTCCATAATATCTCTGTTTCAATAAAATGTTGGTGGTCTTTGTTGTTTGCGACAATGATCCCTATATCATAGAACCACTATGTTTCCTTTAATCGTCCATTATTTGAAGTATTTATCTTTACTGTAATAACAAAATTCCCACATATCACTATTTTCAAAAACTGATGTCACTACAATGTCTTTCCTTTGTTCTCTTGACCTTGGGTCTCATTGTGCATCTTCACTTGGACTATCCAATTAATTGATGGCTGCAATCTCTATATGCTTCTTTACTATTAATGGATACTTAGGACCATTTTTATCATGGTTGTCTTTAACTCTGTCAAAATAGTGCTTTGATGCCCTGTCCATGTTTCCATAATCCTACCATCAAATATACGCGAGGATCATATCTTTGATATAAAAAATCATATTGCACTGTTCTTGACCTTGTACTAATGTAGCAATGTTACAATATTTATTTGGAATGCTATCCTTCAATAGCTATGGCTCTCATTTTCATGAGGCATTAGAAATCCATTTTTTGATCCATCCCACTCTACACAATTATTTGGCATCAATTGATGACTATCATTTGACATATGATTGATGCTCACTATTACACTTCATAGTTTATCACTGTCCTATCATCGTGTTTATATTGAAATCACCATTTCTTTCTCATAAATCATGCTTTAATTGTAATCATTGTCTTTGTCTTTGTTTGAAAATTTCATATCATTTTATTTAAGCCTCTTATTGCTTATTGCATATGAATGTTATAATTCTTCAAATAACTATACAACTGTTATTAAATGATGAAATAACATGTGACATTCTTTATTCTCTGTTCTTTTTATTGATGTCATTGTTTTCCCTGTTAGACTACATATAGGACATTTGGAAACCTAAAAATGAATTGAAGAGGAGTAAATATCTAAAGAGTGAATAGGAATCTCCAAGGACCAAAACTTGACATGTGTGACTCAACTATAGTTTCCTTAATCCTCGAATATCTACCATTTGTATGAACCTCTGCTATTCCTAACACTATCTTCTCTTGGTTCATATATTTCTATTGGACTACATGTGGCACATGTTGGTTACTATTAGTCATTTTCATTTCATTATAGTGTGCCTATTGGTTGTTCACTTGTTCCTAGCCTTTAACTATGGCCATCCTCATGAAAACATCTACAGATTCCTCCACTTTATTCTTATAAAAGTTCCCTTTCTCTTATTGGCAATTTGTCCTCAAACATTATAATAGTCATGTTCAGTGCTATTGATCCATTACAACATCTTATTACTATATTGTTGCTCTTTATTTGTGCATTAAAAACTCTTTTTGGAAATGACTATCTTCACATAGTCATGCAAATGCCTTTGAATCCTTATCGTGAATAATATTATTGTTGTTATCATTATACCTATCATATAATTATCATTTGATGTTTTCAAATCTTGCAAGAACTATCACTTTATGTAAGTAGAAAATATTCTATGACTAAGATTTGGCTTCTTTCTCTCTTGCAAGCATTTGTGGGTAGCAAAGTGGAAGGATTTGAAGACATGTAGTAGTCTGACCTTGGGATTTGTCATTCAGGAAATGACACATCCCTTTTCTTTTCATATGCTTTCTTATTTAAATGCTTGTGGGGGACACTATACTTTTGACATTTATTAATAAGGAAAGCAATTTCCTATGGAAATCTGTGTGATTCTTCTTTCTTTTAAACACTTGCATTAAATCTATTGTTCACTTGATAACATCTCTTTCCCGTAAAGAAAAATTAATAGAATTAAAGCCATTTGCTAAAAAACTCAATGTCAAATAAAATATAAATTTCTACAAATCTTAGATGTAAAATGAAGGGTGAATTAGAATATATGAGTACCAAAAGAAGGTAGACCAAACTAATCAAATAACACCAAAAAATTCAATATGATGCCAAAGATATGTTTCTTAATGGTACTCATCTACAAATATCACAAATAGGACTTTTTTTATGATGATCTCTTTTCCATATGTCGAAAAATAACTTTAAACTACTTAATATTCACATGGGTTGATGATTTCATGACACTCAAACTTGAAATGAATTCTAGATATGTGAGTCAAGTATTCAAATAGAAGATGGATCTCCCCACTCAAAGCCAATAGATAGCTTGACTTAGCAGCGATAAGTGTAGATTAATTTAATTGAAAAAATTAGGAAAACCAACTCCATTGTAAGCTCATTTTACTCTTTCTTGCCTTTGTCACTTGACAAACCAACAGATTTACTCACCACAAACCTCATCTTAAAAGAAACAAAAGAGCATTGAAATGAATCAAGGTGATAAGAGGCCAAAGTGGAGTAAAAGAAAATATATCAAATTTGAGTTTTACATTAAAAAAAAACCAAGGTTGATGTAGATGCACTAAAATTCACGTTAGCTTTTAGATACAAAACTCAAAATTACAAAAGTAATAAAATGACAGCTTTTATGGACTAATACACAAGTAAACATATGCATGAAAAGATGAAATGGAAATGAAGAAATGGAACCCGTCATTGCCTATAATGACAAATCCCATAGTTGTTGGTAACGTCCCTAGTTTCCTCTTCAGCTTCAGCTCCAATTACTTCACCATCCAAAAGGCCTATAGGGAGAGTTAAAAAATGATGTTAGAGATTAGGGTCACATTTATTTATCTACATTTTGTACCAAAAAGAGAGATAGTCAATGAAAAATAGAGAATATATTGCTTGTACCAAAAAGAGACATAGTAATTCCAAATGTCAAATTTTAAATCAATGATATAAAGGTCAGTGGTCATAAAAAGACAACAAAAGATCATCAATTAAATATGTAGAAGAAGTATAATAATGACTACCCAAACAACAACAAGAATGAGACATAACATTAATCTTTCAAAATGATTTTCATTAGGTGAATAGAAGATTGATATGGAAACAGTTCTACCATGTTGCCATAGAAAATAGATCAAAATGGCATAGGAATTTTTAGTGAAAGTAGAGACAATAACTCTTATCTGAGAAAGAAAGCAATAAAATTCATAGTATTAGATCATGTTCATTATATGCCAATCAAAAGAAGATATGTAGCATTCATAGGCATGGAGGTACAAAATATCAAGTTACAAATCACCAACATGAGTAGTAGTGATAAGAGCATAAATATATAATACTCAAGGACATGGTATGATTAGTGTTGGAAAGGTAAAATTTATAATACAATCATGGCATGGTTAGAAGATGTATTTGTCTCAAGTTCAAAGGAAAAAAATGCTACTATAATAAGAGGAAGATGCAATCATGACTGTCAAAGGAATCTAAAAGAAAAACCATACCCATGCAATCATATAGAACAACACTGAAAGAACAATGATGCACCATCACAACGATACACATTAAAGTAATAAGGACACTATGTTCCACAATCACAAGGACAATCCATACAAGGTACAGAAGAGTGGTAAAATTATTGTAATCAATCATGTACAACACAATGTTAATAGTGGATTAGAAAGAATGCTCAACACAAAAATAGAAAAAGTAGTGGATCTACAACATGGAAGAAGAGAAAAGAAGTGTGACAATGCAAAATACCTAGCACCTATAGAGTTTCTTTCACAATGGGTCTGGAGTATATATGAAAAGAAGTGAAAGTATCAAACTTTATCTAGGAACTCTGTATCCTAATAGTAGACATAGATTTCAATGGTAGTACATATTACCTTTATTTTCTTTCAAGAAAGAAATCATTTTAAAGAAAGTTATTATTGGAAATACTTGATGACATAAAGTATAACTTCTATATGTCCTTATGTATAACTTAAAACTATCCAATTTATTTGAAAAATGAGTCAATACAAAGCATTAATATCAATATGAAGGTCCATAAACCATACCTGAGGAGTTTTGTCAACATGTGTGGTGCATAATAGATCAAGTTCAAACATGTTTAAATCACATATTATTGAGACACTCAGTTTTAGACTGTTTAGGGATAGTTTTGGGGTAGTTAGAAATGGTTGCAGTTGGTTTTAGGGAATTAGAAGTCTATATCAATGTTGATCCACGAGTTTGGAGACATGATGTAGAGTTGGTGATGTAAGGGGACATTTTTGTAATGTATCAAATCAATAAAAACTAGTGATTCTTGCAACTGTGTCTCTGCTTATGGGCACAATCCACCGTAACAAGGTAACAGTGAATTCTCATGTTCATTTAAAATGTGATCTTGATGGGATGATAATGTAGAATCACAAACTAGTATTTTATTTACATGTTTAAGCAACTATATCGTGTTTGGATTGTTCTTGAGACAGAGAGATTGATTGGTATTTGGGTTTGTGACTGAGTTTTGGGTAAAATCAACATTGTTGGGTTGAAATCCTTTAAGTTGATGTAACTCTCTGGTGCAGGGCACCCTGGAAAAGGCATGAAAAGAGAGTCATTTAGACTCATGAAGGTTGAATGATCTAGAAGGATCAAAATATGGATGTAATTGGACTTGTGGTCCATTTTGTATTTGATGCATTTGAATGTAATAAGCCTAAACATATAAAGGCATGTAATAGGAGGTGAATGGCATTATAAGGTCAAAATGCACCTAGGGGGGTCATTAAGGGTCATTATGTTGATCCTAACTTAGTAGAGGGATCTAAATACCTATAAGGTCTATAATAAATGTAATGTGGCCACTGGGGCCAATAAAATGTTGTAAAAGCACTAAAAGTGCCAAAGTGTGTAATCTGCCTATAATGGCAAAATAGGCCTAAACAAAGGCTTAGTTGGGATTAGCAAGGGTTTAGGAGGGTAGTGGAAGTAGGATAGCCTTTCTAAAAGGTTGATATGAATGAAAAGGGGTAGAAGTTGTCGAAGTTGATAATTTATTGTCAACTAGACAACTAACATAAACAAAAAACTAATTATAACAGTCATAATAACTGATTGTGTGCGGTTGACAGGGAAGTTAACCATCAACTGGTCTTTGGTGTTACTATTTGATGGTGTAGTCATGAGTTAGGATAGGAGAGAGGAGTAAGAAGATATTTTAAAGAGTTTTGTGTCACAAAAACATTGTAACATATGCCTTGATACAATAAAATGTAAATACATTTCAAAAGACCCTGTCACTGCCCGTGAGGGTATAGTTGGTTTATTTGATGCTCAAAACTGATCTTTCAAGGAGAATATGAATAGAAATAGAAATACATTCAAAGGGTTTTGGAGAATTTTTAGTGTGTTTGAAAACCACATAGAGGTAACTGTTCCTGTACAGTCAGAGTATACATTGTGTATTGTTTGGGTATAATGACAAGTTATGAATGAATCCTCTCAACCAAGGGTGATATGGGATATGAAGAATGATACATTGGTGTTATCAATATGTTTCCTTATGTGTTTATTGTAGGACATGCAAGGGATGACAACTTTTGATCTCAGATTGATGAGATTCACTGAATGAAGGGTCACTGGAATTGGACTAGTCATGGTCTAGATGATTAGTCCATTTGAGGACCACTTTTATTTGCTTGGATAGTCATGATATGGTTAGGAGATGATGTTAGATCCATTTAAGGGATCTAGAAAGGTGTAGAGGTGTTTATTTGAGAAAGCCTAGGGTATATGGCCTAAAAGAGAGGGTTAGGTTGTTGGGGTATTAAAAAACATTGAAACTTCTTACAAAGTTGAAAATCTTTGGTTTGGAACTACATATAGATTCTGTGTATGATTAGGGAAGTCTGAGTGGATGAGTAGATAGCACTTGCTTTATAATAGGAGGCCTAATGGAGGAGTAATTACAGTGCACTAGTCATTGTTTGGACAGATGGTCCAAAAGAGTTGTACTTGATTTCAAGATATGTTGTCTAAATCTAAAAAGGGTATCCTATTATGTATTTTTTTCCTAAGTGTTTTGGGAAAGATTTACAAGAACCTAGGAAAATTGGTCTGGCAGTGCTACTAGGAGAATAAGCCTAGTTTAGCATGCGGTTTGGGATCTTGGCTTGATAAAGTGATTTGGTCAAATCCAATGATTAGATTGAGGGACATTGAGGTGTTTTCAATGATGTGGAGTGGTTGGTGGAACCATAAGTTGTTTGTGCACTTTGATTGGTCATAGTGTGTGGTGGATCAAAGGAGATGATCCTTGTAGAAGTCTAGTGGATAAGTGGGAAAAGAAGTTGTGAAGTCCCTCATCATTTGTAGAATGAAGACCACCATACCACCTCTGCATCAGTCTCCCACCCCTATGGCCACTGTGATTGGTGGGAGAGGTTTAAAAGATGTATATTATCCTTGTATTATAATTTTCCTATGCAGGGATAAGGGGTGTTGATGTTGAAGACCACATAATGGTGCAATTTCTTGAGTGAAGGAGAGCCAGTTTGACACCAGTCACTTGGAAAGCATTTTCCATTAAGAATAGTTGCATTGGATGATGGAATATGGAAGTTTGTATCCATAATGATGTGTTAGAACCAGAGAATTGATTTGGAGATGATTATGAAGTTGATTTTGCATAGGCCCTAGATAAATGACACTAGGAAAAAGGGTTTGATGATTAGATGAATAGGTGGAGAGTAGTTTTCATTTAGCAACTTTTTCAACAAATGTTGCTAACAACATTTTGCAATGTTGTGCAAAACTTGATAGAATTACTCCTAGGGTCTACCCAAGGTGGATCTAACATATTTTGATGTTAATAACATCAATTCCACCATCCATAATACAATTCTACCCATCCACTGTCCTATCAACCTTCATGAGCCATAGAATTTATAAAATGTGATTCTTTGTTAGGGGTATATTTGAGATTTTCTATCGAGCTTTACTTTGCAGTTTTCACTCTCTTATCTATAAATCTAATATGATGAACATGGTGATGCAGATTGGTTGATGAACATGTTTAAGAAGTAAAATATTTCTTAAAGTGAATGAGAAATAATATGGAATAAGAAGTAGGTGTTTTTGACCATTGAATCTATGTCATTGGTTTAGTTTGAGCTTCACTTGGTTTCAAGAATAGTTTGATATTCTTTACTTAACAAGGCCAACCACATGAAGGTGGAAGCTCATTCCCCCCCCCTAACATCACTCTAAATTCCCCATTAACATCTAATAACATTCATTCATTCATCCATTTTTGAAATATAACATTCAATCATTATAATCACATAACATTCATTAACACATAAAATTAATTAACACACAACATTCATGAATAATTGATTAACACATCATTCATCAACATTTACTAGTATGAAATTACATCCATTAAGACAACATTCTTTCATTAGAAAAAAATGTTAATTACAATCATTTCTTTTTAGGTTTCTTGCTCATTTTTCTAAGGTAACAGCTAAGAGGAACATCAATATCCTCATCATTCCCCTCCTCTACTAGTTCTAATCTCAACACATGTCTCCTCCTCATATGTTCAGGAACAAGAGGCTGTTGTGCCAAAGGGGGGTCCGCTACAATAACAACTACGTCATGGGTTAAATTCACACCATTTTATATTAACTTGTTACAAGTATTTCATTACTTTAAAGAACTATATGTAATACCCCAAAAATGGGCTATAAGTTCATTAATCTCCTATATCAACAATTCGAATGAAATCAACATCAAAGTCCTAATCTAAGGCACATCTAAACATCATCGAATCCTAATTGATTATCATAAATTTTGCATCGGGGAATATTCCTAGCAATATTCCTAATCATCATAATTATCTTTAATTTAATGATTATTTGGCGATAAATCCCATTTATCCTAAGTTTGATTAATTGAATATTTTCATATTTAATTAATTGGATTTAATACTGCCACTTAATTATTTAATTGAATTTAATTATATTTATTCCTAATTATTATTATTTAATTTTGACAATAAATCAAAATTCCTATCATTAATTGATTAAATTCTTATTTAATTAATTAAATCAAGTTGTCATATTTAATAATATTATTTTTGGAATAAAAGTTTGAAAAAATAATTGATTAACCCATAAATCAATTATTTTATTTTTAAAATTAGTTAAGTTGAGAATAAATCACTTTATTTATTTATTAATTCATAATTATCCATGTGCACAATCAAAGAGCAGTTAAACTCCAAATTAGAAAATCAATGCAAAGTGTTGACTTTTTAGAACTCAACATCCTTTTGGAGTTCAAAAAGCTGATCTAAACTCTAATTTGAGTTAAAAAGCTATTTTTGCATGATTTGCATGTTTTTGTGAATTAAATTATCTTTATTATCAGATAACTCAAAAATCAAGTTGAGTTAATCTGAGTGATTTATGGCTTTTTTCCATGCACCTCTAAAGCCCTGGATTTCTATAAATTAAAGCCTTAGCTCATCTCAAAGCATCTCATATTTTTGCACAATCACGCTGGAGAATTGCAATTGGAAGGATCAAAGCTTATTGCGAATCAACATTGTTGTGAGATCACTTTTGTTTTCATATTATTGTTAGATCAATTCATAGCATATCAGTTTTTACATATCATAGATTTCATATCATTTTTTTGCATAGAAAATACCAAAAAAAATAGATTAATTGCATTCATATTTCATATCAGTTTTGCATTCAAATCCTTCATTTAGGTGTCGTCTAGGTCACTGATCTTGATTACAATCTGAGAACATCAATCTCGCACCTACTAGAAGGCAGTAAATCACTTGGTTAGATTAGATTTCAATTTTGCATGATTTTTTAATATAGCTAACCTCTAATGTTTTACTGAAGTATTGTGTCTATAGATTATGTACAATTTTCACACACACACTATAAATCAAAAAAGAAATTTAAAAGAACAAAACATAGATTTTATTTACCTGAATGTGCCACATCATCTACATGGTGATCACTCGGAATATCCTCCACTCGTTCAACATGACGTTCTGTATGTTCTAAAATATACACAAAAAGGGTTACACCATTTTAAATTTAAGATGTTAAATTATATTAATAATTACATAATTAATTTTCAACAGCAAATGAACACCTCCATTGACACTACGATGCACATCAGGGCCTTCATCATGTAGCGTAGGTTTCGTGTTAGGATTATGAGGTTGCATTGCAATGTCATGCACATTATTATCATTGTTTGCTTTTAAAAATAATAATAATCAATTTATGTTTGAAATTAACATCAAATAGATTGTTGCTCAACTATTCAATTTCAAATATATTTTTTTGGCATATTTATCTGTTCAACCGATGCAGGAGACTCTTGGGTTGGGCCAGTGGAAGCTTGGTGTAGGCATTCAGTCACGACTTGATAGCCTTCCTTGAAGGCAATTTTTTTTGTGTTCTATCGTGGCCTCTAAATTAAAATATGAGCCCTACATTTTTTGATTAAACAAAATTATTTACATTTTATAAATAATTTTGATCTGGAATTCATTTACCGCTACTTACAATTTGTGCTTTAATTTTTGAATATCCAATAGAGCCAAGTTTGTGCTGCCCAATCTTGTGTAGTCTGGCCTTTTTTGCCTTTGATGTGTCTCGCAACCTATGAAAAGTTTGAAATATGTTAGATGATATAGATATAAAGACCACTAATTAGTGTATTATTACATTCTACTACTAGTTAATACTATCAAATACCTTCTTCTCTCATTTCTTAGTGTAATTCCTCTTTGAGCATCCCCTTTCTCCTTTGCATCCAAAATGAACTCATTCCAATCCCTCACTGAAATAAAAGGAGGATGCTCATACTTTGGGTTCTGGATGAGACTCCTTCTATATGAGTCCCTCACAGTCTTAAGATGTTTGGCATCTTTTTCTAAAATTTTCTTCTCCTCAAAAATGTTACTACCAAACTCATGCTCTAAATCTTTTATGAGCTGATCTTTTAATTTTTTTTCTTGCAAGTTCCACCTTTTAAGAAAAAACACAAAATTGTTAGATAGAAAAATTAACTAAGATGTGTAGCTTGAATATAGTAAAAGAAAAGGCCTGAATGAAAGGGAAAATATTATACCAATTAATGATATGAAATAAAAATAGTGGGATAGGGTTAGTTCACTTATGATCTTCCACCTTGCACGTATGGTGGGCCTGAATATCTTCAATGTGAAGTCATAAAGCATCTTATAAAAATAATTATTTCTTGCAAAAATATCATGGGATCATCAATCCAAAAATTGTTATGAATAGGTAAATGTATATTAAAATATAAATAATAATAATTTTAAAGTACCTGGAAGCTTAAGACATTTTAAAGGCATCAATTCTTTATCGTCAATCAACAATGATGTCTGCATAACTCCCATGCTAGAAACATGGGTAGATCCAGGAAACGATGGTGAATTATAACCAATACAGGTACTTTGATCTGTATCTGGCATAGTAGATGGCGCCGGTGTATCTCCTACTCCAAAAAATTAATCCACTACGAGATGCATCCAAGATTAAAGTACAAATTATTAAATCATAATTAACACAAAACCAAATATAGAAAAGCAAGGATTTACCAAGCATAGACCATGAAGGCATTGATATTTTCATGCCCCTTGTTGTCGACATTGCACTCAGAAATCTTAGATGGACTTTGGTCGACCTTCTAGGAGTCGTCTGCACTTGATCACCTGAACAAAACATTGTTAGCAAAGACATTCTGAAATAATAAATGTAAGAGTAGATTTCAATAAAGTTTGAGCAAAAATTTTCTTAGAAATTTTGAATTATTTGTAACTATACCTTTTTCTATAGCTGTATCTACGTTATTAGTAAGTCCAATGAAAAATGTACACTTCTAATCAATAAGTCCAATGAAGTTTTTGAATGTTCCAAAGAAAAAATTCCTTGTAACTTGTTAACTTAAGGATTATTTTACCTAAGGTGGCTGAAGCTCTGCTAGTACCGGCCTCACCACGATGTCCATGACCAGGTACTTGAGAAAATAAAAAATCTTGTAACAAGAACACATACATATTTTAGTTCACAACATAAAAGAGTATAAAATATAAACCTTTATTGAACTTTTGTTATAACTAAAGATTCATTATTGCTTACTTCATAATGACGTGCTTGTACCATCAATTCATCTATCCTCTTCAGCATATCCTTGATTAGATATCTTCGAGTCTTTAAGCCCTTACAAGTTTTGTAGGGACAATAACATTTTCCATCGCCTTTTCTTTTAAAGTTAGACCACAATCTAGCAATTATCTCCCTATTTTGTTGTGGGTTGATATTGTTAGACATGGTCTTTCTTGAATAGAATGACTTGTTGGTGGAAGAAGGATGATTTGTTTGCAACCTCCAGATACAAATCATCACTAAACAACCATTTTCTCAACACAAAGGGACATTTATCATAGCCATAGAAACTTGATTATTTTTATATGGAATACACCAAGCAGTACCATAAAAAATATTAACCATTTACAAACATGAAAATTAAACCTAAATCAAATAGCTCATTTTTTTATCAGCACGTGTAGTCTTTGTGTATGTGAAAAATGAATGAAATATCCAGTTGAAATAAAATAGTGAACAAAATAGTATTCAACATAGAGTGAATGAAATATACCATCAAAAGAAGGTGACAAAATTCTGTCACCAAGCACCGACATAGGAAATCAAAAAGGGTCAAAAGACAAGAAATAAGAAAAATCATTACGACTATAGAAAAATCATTAAGAGTATAAGCACAAAAAGAAACACTCTTTGTCAACAATGTTCAAAATCATTAGGACTATAGAAAAAGCATTAAGACTATAGAAAATCAAATTCTAGAAATGGAGGTTCTGATGCTTTTCCATTACAACAATTGAGCATTCATCATTTGGTAATGTGTATTCTATTTAAGTATGTTAGACACAAAGTTTTCCATTTAGATTTGACAAACATGCAGATTTGGCCAAGCATTACTGGGAACTTGACCCAACAGCAAATGGACTTGTGATATGATTTTCACAATAGTAGATGTGTTGCTAGGTAAGCTCCCAGTAGTGCTTAGGAAAATATGTATGTTCACAATAGTACATGTGCATATAAGAGTCGATCAAAGAAGGTATATGCACAGGTGACAAACATGCAGATTTGTCGACCAAGCATTACTGGGAGCTAGACCCTGCAACAAATGGACTTGTGATGATTTTTCACAATAGTACATGTGTTGCAGGGTAAGCTCCTATTAGTGCTTACACAAATCTACATGTTCATCACCTGTGCATATGAAATGGCTCCAATGGTAGATACAGTCATTGAACAACCATTTTGTCAACTCTAATTTTCTCAACAAAGAGGGACATTTATCATAGCCATAGAAACATGATTATTTTTAAATGGAATACACCAAGGAGTACCATAAAAAATATTGACCATTTACAATCATGAATAGTAAACCTAAATCAAATAGCTCATCTTTTTATCAGCATGTGTAGTCTCTGTGTATATGAAAAATGAATGAAATATCAAGCTAAAATAAAATAGTGAACAAAAATTCAAATTCAAGGCCCAATTTATCAAGAGCAACAAACAATGCGGAACCCCATGAAAATCAAAAAAAGAAACACACTTTGTCAACAATGTTCAAAATCCTATCACCAAGCACAAACATAGGAAATAAAAAAGGGACAAAAGAAAATAAATAAGAAAAATCATTAGGACTATAGAAAAATTATTAAGACTATAGAAAATCAAGTTCTAGAAATGGACGGTTCTAATGCTTTTCCATTACAACAATTGAGCATTCATCATTTGGTACTCCTTGGTGTATTCCATTTAAGTATGTCAGGCACAAATTATTCTATTTACATTTGACAAACATGAAGATTTGACCAAGCATTGCTGGGAACTAGACTTGGCAACAAATGGACTTGTGATGATTTTCACAATAGTACATGTGTTGGTGGGTTAGCTCCCAGTAGTGCTTAGGAAAATCTGCATGTTCATCACCTATTTCTTTGAAAAGTTTCCAGATTCTAAGAAGAGGTATGAGTGGAGGCCAAAGAAGGGATATTTGTGAAGGTTTCATAGAGCTATGTTACTTTTGTCCCACCTCAACTCAGGAAAGAAGATATTCTGTAGAATTTTAGAGATCTAGAAAATCTTCACAAATATCCCTTCTAGCCTCCACTGAATATACGTGTTCTCATAATCTAAAAATTTTGATAATTGATCTATTTGGCTTTGACAAAAAATACACCAAGGAGTACCAGCAAAAATATTGACCATTTACAATCATGAATAGTAAACCTAAATCAAATAGCTCATCTTTTTATCAGCATGTGTAGTCTCTGTGTATATGAAAAATGAATGAAATATCAACCTGAAATAAACAATGAACAAAAATTCAAATTCAAGGCCTAATTTATCAAGAGAAACAAACAATGCAGAATCCCATGACAATCAAAAAAAGAAACACGCTTTGTCAACAATGTTCAAAATCCTGTCACCAAGCACAAACATAGGAAATAAAAAAGGGACAAAAGACAAAAAATAAGAAAAATCATTAGGACTATAGAAAAATCATTAAGACTATAGAAAATCAAGTTCTATAAATGGACGGTTCTGATGCTTTGCCATTAAAACAATTGAGCATTCATCATTTGGTACTTCTTGGTGTATTCCATTTAAGTATGTCAAGCACAAAGTATTCCATTTACATTTGAAAAACATGCAAATTTGACCAAGCATTACTGGGAACTAGACCCAACAAAAAATGGACTTGTGATGATTTTCACAATAGTACATGTGTTGTTGGGTTAGCTCCCAATAGTGTTTAGGAAAATCTGCATGTTCATCACCTATTTCTTTGAAAAGTTTCCAGATTCTAAGAAGAGGTATGAGTGGAGGCCAAAGAAGGGATATTTGTGAAGGTTTCATAGAGATATGTTACTTTTGTCCCACCTCAACTCAGTAAAGAAGATATTATGTAGAATTTTAGAGATCTAGAAAATCTTCACAAATATCCCTTCTTATAGCCTCCACTGAATATGTGTTCTCAGAATCTAAAAAATTTGATCATTGATCTATTTGGTTTTGACACAAGGCAATGATCTTACATAACTATTAAATCAAGAACACGTTTCCATAAGAAATTTAATTCACTGTTGTAGTGACTGCACCCACAGGTAGAGATTTACTATTGCAAGGATGATTTTTATTTATTGATTGGAATCATTAAAAATTTGGTCTCTTACACATCCCACCCTACTTCTCTCCTTCCAGTCATGGTGCAGGAGCACCAAGGTCAAGGACAAGACCTAAGGAGTGCACCAAGGTCACTGATAGATCCTAGGGTAGAGGTGAAGACAACATGGCCCTTAAGGGTCACTTGATGATGTAATAGACCAATAATGGTCATGCAATGATGTTTTGATCATATACTGATCATATTGTAATGAGATCAAGGATGTAAGCCTTTATGACATTTAAAAGGATAAAGTGTACCTAAGGGTCACTAGGGGTCATTATGTTAATCCTAGAGAATATGAATTGGTGAAAGACCTATAAGGTCAATAATATTTTTATTATGGCTAATAGAGCCTTAAAAGTGATGTCAAAGCACTCAAGGTGCAAAAATATGTAATTTCCTCTTATTGGCAAAATATGGCCTATAAGGGTCATATGTGGGTTATAGGTTAGATTGGATTAAAAAGGTTGTATTTAAAACTTTTATAAGTCTTTAAGTATGGGAATTATATGTTATTTTGTCGAGTGGACAAATTTTGTTGTCAACTTGACAACAATCTTTGGTTTATTTTGTCGACAGTCAGTTTAGACTGTTTAGGAACAGTTAAAAAAATAGTTAGTTGGTGGTTGTTGGATTATTTAGGGAGAATGGAGTTTGTTTTGAGGGGGGATCCACGTGAGGAAGGGTGTGGAGAAAGGTGGTGTGAAAAACCATGAAGATGTAATAGGGTAATCATCAATAAAATATATTTCTCTGCATTTTTGTATCTCAGTGTCCTGAAGGAACAGTCAGTGAATCCATAACTCCAATGGTTGATGAAATGTGATTGAGACTTGGTTAGGTAATATAAAACACTCCTCCATATCTTATTTTCATGTTTATGTATTTACCTTAGCATTTGGTTTGATCTCAAGGAAGAACAATTGAGTGGTGTGACTATGACTGGCTTTTAGAGGGTACAATCAATAGTTTAAGGTTGTATTCCTTAATACAATATGGCTAAGGTTAGCCATACCCCTAAACCATGGTACCAAAAATATGGATAAGGTCCTAGATCTCTTCCATAGACTTGTCCTTGTACACAACATGGGTGTCACACATCTTTATGTCGAGGGATATTCTCTTATTATAATTGAAGCATGCAAGAAAAGAGTTTTCCAAAATTGGTGAATCCATTATGTTTAGCAACAATCTTGGATGCTCCTTCATAAATTTGATAACTTTACATTATCTCAAATATGTATTGAGAGGGAAATAGGTTATCTGATCTACTTGCAAATTGGGCATGTGATAGGGATAAAATGTTGTTCGCTAATGACATTAACCCATTATAAATTTACCTAGAGCTAGAAGATATAGTACTCAAGGACCGAGGTTACAGTGGGAATTAAAGTACTTTGACTCTATCATGTTGTCAAGTCTCATGTTTAGGATTGAATTTGTATCGTCACTTTGTTTGCAACTAGTCACCTCATTATTTTCTAATATTTTTGATCTTATGAAAATACAAATCCTTAATTTTGGAAAGAATCTTGTAGATTGTTCACTATCATTGACAATTGTGTATAACACATTTTTTCTTACAGGAGTAGCCATTGGATTAGGGTGGTAGTAAATTGTTGCTTATGTTAACATTGGTTACCATTATGTAACTGGTATCCTATTTGGTGTGGTTCTTATTTGGGTGTCTCACCTCAGATTATTGGTGAGTGGCTATCCCTTTCTCAAAAATAATCAAACTTTTATTTTAAGGATTTAAAATTGAGTAGTATGATTTTAGATTACTCCGCATTTGACAAAATATATAGTCCAAATTTTACTGTGTCATTTTTGTTCTCTTAGATTCATAGAAAGTTACCTTGACTAACATATACATGGAGCTTAATTCACCCATATGAATATCAATGGTTGTGGCTTCAAGTGTTTGTGTTCATATGATAAATGGTAGGACTACATCTTATTTTGGGATGAGAGTAAGGCTTAGTATACTATTGTAAGAAATGTAGGTCAACTATGTTATATCACATGAAAAATTTATTATTGTTTATGTATTGAGTAATGTGTAATATTCTTGAGGATTTGAATTATGTTACATGATAGTCATTAATATCTCTTACTCTATTCTAACTTGTATGTGAGCAGTGCCTTCCAGAAACTATTGATGTTTCTTGATGTGTTTAGGGATCATCTTGTCCTTAAATATTTTGTGTTAGTTACAAATAGTCCATAGCAACATAGTAATCACGTTAGCTATAATAAATTTTGGTAGAGATAACATTATATCATTCATGTCAAATGATCATAATCCAAGTACCATACATCTATCAAAGGTTAACTATGAACGATAACTTGGTCATCCCTTTCAACTTCAACCCAAATCCTAAATCATTTCTATAAAGTGAGGTAATGGCCCATTCACATATCCATCTTGATGGCCATTAGTAACTTAATAAAATTATATTTAGAGATAGATGACACATATCATTATAATGCAAGAAACATAGCCTAAAAGTTCACTTAAATGGAATACACAATACCGAACTCATCATTTGGAGTTTGGTGAATAATAGCCTAAAATTTAATCATTTGGAATCATAGCTTAAAACTTCACTTAAATGGAATTAAACTCTATTGACATTTCATAGGGCAACCAAAACACAAACTTGGTATTATCACACCCAAAATTCAAAACTATCCTCTTAGATAGGGTATTCACCAGTTAATTCTGACCACTCTTTTAATCTTTCTCACCAAGCTCCCCAAAGGACCAATAGGGATAGTCATGTAGTCTTGGTTCTAATACTTGGGTACTAACTCTCCCAAATGGAATGGTTCTGAATCTCCTCCAAATTCCCAATATTCACCAATCTTCTTCAAAGGGTAGGAGACCTAAATGGTTGGTTTAGTGAAGGAGGTGCAACTTATACTTGGTCTCTAGCCAATATAATTGTAGGAACATTTAGAGGAACTTGAAACAAGTTGAAACCTCCAATCTTAGCCTCTAACTCAAAGCCCATCAAAAGTTGTGGGATCTACAACTTATGGTTATCCCACTCTACTAGTCACATAGAGATGCCCAACTAGGTTTTTAGTCCTATCTCCTTGGAATCACCACCATTTGGTCAAAAAACAACTACAAAAGAAAATAGACCCGCATATCTCTCATTTAAACCTAGAATTAGAATTTTCCCATGGTTGAATCGAGAGATATGATTCAACAAAGTTGACAACCCTAGTTTATGTGCAAAAATGGCCTGTTATTGACTATCACCCGATTTATCTTTAATTTCTCAACCAAATAAGCTTAGATTTATTGCAATAGGAAGTCGAGACATCTAACAAACTTCCTATGAAGTTATTTTTTCCATACTAATCCGCACGGGTTCAGGAGAAATCAAACACCAGTCAAAAAACATTAAAAAACACAATTTTTTCCAATTCAGTTTTGCAAATTTGTTTACCAGAGAAATAAACTAAAAGAGCTCAAATAGAACATTTTGGGCACTGATGGCGATGCCCACAAAACTGATAATCTAGACTTATTCTAAATCTTCCAATGCCATTATCTACTGAATGTTCAAAGATACAGTCAAACAACCACACTTACATTAATAAATATTGTTTTCCCAATGGTTTGAATAAGTATTTGTAAGGTTAGGGTTAAGAGATGAAACTAGTGAAGAGATGAAATGTGTGCTAATGATTTAATTCTGGTGTCGACAGATGCCATCCTTCCCTCCTTCACCTCTCCTTTGCATGTGAAGAAATTGCGGAATGAAATAAAATGAAACTGTATATTTTTTTTTAAAGTTATATTCCCATGTTGGTCAGAGTTATGACCACCTGTCATGGTCATAATTCTGACCAACATGGGAATAGATTAAAAAAAATCAAAATTTTCCTTCTATAAACTGACCAAGGAAAATCATTTTAATGCTTGGTCAAAAATGTTGGTCTAAAAAGTGGGTCAAATGTACTAGTGAGGGAACTTGAAACCCAACGATTTGTTCATACATGTATTAAAAACTAGAGAGAATAAATAGAGATCAATTTGAGATCGTGATAGGTGGATCGATGCTTAGATAGACATATTTAAAGATGAAGTATGGTTGCTGCCATAAGGCCAATTTTCCACCCCCCCTAAACTAATCTCCTCCCAAGTTATCCCTCATCTAGGAAGACAGTAAAGGTAAGGGGGGATAAGGCCCCCTACAATTCTATGGGGCTGATGCCATTAAGGGTGGGAGGCCTGGGGGATTTGATTCATCGAGATCAAACTACAAGTACATATTCATGGCATCAAATGTGCAGTTGAGGGGCCAATCAAAACCCCCCTTATTATTATAGTTTAGTTTGGGATCTTCAGTAATAATAAGAAAGATCACCATCGAAGCAAGAAAGAAATAGTGAATTAACCTCTGCTTGCTGTAGGGGAGAGCTCTTATGTCATCTTATCCCATCTACCGGGTGTAGAAGAAAATCCTAGATGCCACATCTCTTCATGATTGGTTACACACTGCATATGTGGGTCAGCTATTATGTTAGGAAGGAGGAACAATCATGAAAAGGGGGGTCAAAGGTGGTCCTAAACCCTCGATGCAGTTGGACCATCCATTTGATAGATAGGACAATGGTACACAACTTAATCCATCCTCACATTTTCTCTTCATCCCTCCATCCTGACCTTGGTTGGGAGATATATTAACCCCATGAAACATGGAAAAATCTTTAGGTACGTGGGTGCACCTATAATGAAGATTAATCTCCAAATTGTGGGTCGACGTCCTCCTATTGATCACCTAAAACTAAATCTTTCTTGGAAAAGAGATAGAAAGATATGTAGAATTGAAATCTATATCTAAGGGTGATGCACCAAAATATTCATTCCAAAACCCTAAGAAGCATAAAGATCCACAATATTATTGAAACAACTATCTTTGTTCACAACTCAAACCCACAAAATAGATTTGAACAAAGGTTAAGCTACAATTCTTCAAAAAGGGATGATAATAGATCCACAAACCAAATTATTGAAACTTTGATAACACAGTATGTAAAATTGAAATATGATAATAACATGAAGAATATTGAATACCTGAATATAATAGATTAGAGTGTTTTTCCAAAACTACAGAAATCAAATCAAACCCAAAAAATCAATACAATATCACATAAAATAGGAGAAGGACCAATCTGTACTATATCAATATCAAAGGAATCTACAACAAAAAGTTTTAAAAATGATGAGATACAATCAATATGTCTAATTTTCCATATGAAAAATAAGCCAAGAAGAAAGAACTCCAAAAAAAATCCTAAGGAAATAACCTTATAGGAAGGTTAGTCTAAAACAATTGGAAGCTAAACTAAAAGTGAAACTGCCTCATTAAACCTTGAAAAAGAACTCAAACTCATATGTACCTAAAAATCATGCATAAAAAAGTGTACAACTGAAAGAATCTACATGATCACCTCCTCAAAATGCTCCTCAAGCATGAACCCATCAACTGGAAAGTAAACTAGATCCTAACTGAACTCAAAACGCTAAAAAATAGGCCCCAACTGCCCCATCACTAGTGAAGAAAACAAGAACGCCTCCTACCCCTAAAAAATGAATTCATTTAAAATCAAATGAATCCTTTGATTGAAAAATGAACTCCATGTCCCAAAAATCTACCTCCTCACGCATATACGAACTCAAGACTAACTTCCTAAAAGCACTATACTTATCACTAAGTATTCTATGCAAAAACTTTTATTAATAATTTTATAATTACATTTAATAATCACATTGTTAAAAATAAAGACATGCTTTGTTAATATAGAATTTTGTTAAATTTTATTCTACCTATTCATACTTATGTTGACCCTTGTAAAGATAAATATTACATGAATTTGATGATTTTAGACCACAATAGGGTTGACATAAATATGAAAAATTTCTAGAACTTTCCAAGGTTAATAAGCTTCTTAATATCATTATTAATTATATGATACACCCAACTCAGAAAGTTTTAAATAATTGATGAAATCAGATTTCACACATCACAAAAAAATATATAATCTTTTACATCTATTGTAGGAAAAAATATGCACATATATTTGAGGAATATACATTTGTAAGGGTCTAAAAATCACCATATTGTAGATAAAATTAATCAAATAAGTGTTCATGCATCATGTAGTGCCTACATTGGTTACATTCAGTCATTGCTTTATTTTGATTTGAGTTAGACTTTGTTTGTATCATCCTATGATTGTTCGTATATTGTTCTTTTGTATTAGCATTCATGTGATGCATCTAGTTATAGTTATATTATTTTGATGATGTAGATATCAAATTGCTGATGTGGATAGTAGTTTATACTTGTGATTTCGTTGATGATGATATATGCATGATGAATCTTTGATGATGTGACATGATGATGTGACATGATGATGTTTGGATTATATTATATATGAAGATATTTGGTCATAATAATCTTGATGTGATCACATGTTGATACATTGATGTTGTGCTAGTGATTTGTTGAGATTCTATTGCTGATCATGACTTGCTATTTATCTGATTCATGGATTTGATTTATGCTCATTGTTATCGTGAAATGTTATTTTAATGCATTTAATTAAATGAGAATAATATTATGATGATTAAATATGAAATGAATGATATCATAACATTCCAATACATACGAGTAATTATTTTGTTAAAATGCCCTTTGATTAGCTTCAATTATTGATTATTTTATATGAGTGCTTTGGCTAGTTTATATGTATGAGTAGGTACACTTGATGTGTGTATGTCATAGTGATGATAGGTAACATAAATTGAGTCAACCTAGTATCATAGGCTTGAGCATGTCCTTATCCCTGATAGTGGTTACAAGAGATAGTTGCATTGGATGTGCATGCTACCTATTTGTAATTCTTATTAAGGATGATGTATCTTTATTACTTATGACTACACCTCTAATATTGCATAGGTAAAGTTTAATCACCCTTGTATACTTGTGAAAGACCAATGAAATGTTTGTGCATAGTTGATTATTCACAGTTGGTCATGGTTGATTAATTTAAGCCAAATGTTATTTATAATATTTTAATGTATTAAATATGTTGATTCAACAAATTTTATATTTATTTGCAAATGTGTTGTATATGTATTATATTTAATTAGAATCAAATGACTTATATGTTGGGGGTTTTGGGAAGTTTAACTTGCCATTTTGATTCATGAGAGTTTATGTTAAATTTAATTTAATTTGTTTTTCCCTTTTTGGAAAATCCCTTTATATTTTAAAAGTGAGTTCATTTTCCTAACTTGGCACATCTTATTCCAACTACTCTCCAAACCCTTTTGGGAGAAAATTGATTTCTTTGAGTTTGGGAGATTTTATTGAAGGAGTGTTGTGGGCATTATCTTGTTTTGATTGTACTAGGATTGCTACTAGTTGCCAGAAATCTTGTTCGCTTTCATGGTGAGTGCATAAATCTTTTCCATTTTGGTAATTTTCTCCAATTTGAGGTAGGAGGCATAATAAATCTTTTGTTTATCTATTTTATTGCTTATTATTTGTTGGAAATATTTTGTGTGATGGATTCATTGTTGTTCCCTAGTTGTTTGAGTTGATTTGATGCATATTGGGGTTTATCCATATTTTAGATTTGAAATGTAGTTTTCATATAAAGTTATGCTGCTTGTTTCTTCATGTGTGAATGAAGCATAGATTTTATTATATGAATGAATTGTTTCACACTCTAGAAACAATAGGTTTTCCCAGATTCATGATATTTTATGTTTTAAATTTTAGTATTTTTAGAGGCCCATCAATGGTGATGGCCTCCAAGACTGGTTTTGGCCAAGTTTGAAATTTATTAAAAAAAAATTTTTTGACAATTTTTAAATGTTATTCCAATGTCAAATATTTCATTTATATGTGGGAATTTCATTATAGGATCCTTCGTATCCATACTCTTGGTATAGAGGTCAATTGGGAATGTCTTGTGCATGTTGTAAACTTATCATTTTAGATCAAGTTATTTGTGATAATATGTTGATATGAGTTACAATATTTGATTACGAAAATTGTTTTTTTTTTTTTTTGATCGGTAAAAGGCCGAAGCCCTTAAATATTTTTATTAAATTGAATAGTAATTTTACAATTTTGACTCTGCTTGTTGCAGGCGCTGGTAGGAAAGAGCGGGGTTGAGAAAACCTCCAGCCTAGCTTGGGACCATAGGTCCTGTACTTATAAAAATTATACGTGGGCATACCCATGACTCAACATTGTCGAGATTAGTTCAAAAACATCATTTCCATAGGCATACCCACAGCTTGATACCCCTTGAGATTTTTATGATTACAGTATTTAGTGGTAATACCCACTTGCTAGAGCTTTAAAATTACATTATCTGCAATGTTGTTTACATTATATACAATTCCTATTACATATGCTTCTGTCACTAATTTGAGAATTGAGTTCTGGGACCTTTGATATCAGAGTGCACTGGTTTGCCTGCTTGTCAATACCATCGTTGATGCAAATTATCTCCTTTTTGTGCTTTGAATAGAAGAAGGTACTTTTTCCTTGATGAATCACCTGAAATGTCACACAAAGGGGGACTTCTATTTCCAAGGTTATGCTCATCAAGCACAATATATTCACCATCATATACTAAATTACACCCTATCCTACATTGCATACTTTACAAAAAAAACAAGTAGATATCAGATTAGCTAAACTTTGCTCGATAAATGAATTATATACAAGGATGTTTAATCTAAGATTATCATACTATCCTACCTTAAGCCAAGTGATCTAATATCCATGAGAAGCAATAATAGCTCTATTTGATCAAAATTATCATTAGGTTCCAAAATTAAGTAGATTACTTAACATTATAAATCTACTACTCCTATTGGCATCCTACCCATATCTCAGCCTTACAAGATATGTTGAAATCAATTTGATCTCTAGAGAGTCAACCCCACAAATGAATCTACTAAAAAAGGAAAACCCTGAACCTAAAGAAAGATAAAGACTGAAAAGAGCTCTGGGTCTCGTGTACACATACTTATATAATACAGAGAAAGTGCTCATATATATATATATATATACATATATATATATAATATATACATATATATATATATATATATACATATATATATATATATACATATATATATATATATATACATATATATATATACATATATATATATATATATACATATATATATATACATATATATATATACTATATATAT
>BSBK01008709.1:0-406029 GCA_027943335.1 Chamaecyparis obtusa
TATATATATATATATATATATATATATATATATAATGTATGTATATATATATATATATATATATATATATATATATATATATATATATATATATATATATATATTGGTGAGACATCAAAGTGCCTATTGTTAGGTTTTCACTAGGATGCTCCTTTTTTTAGGACTTTATATGCTTTTTAGGATTTTTTCAGCATCATATATGATTTTTTTTGGAATTTTTTCAGGATCTCTAAGGACTAATTCATCCACTTGGAGCTCTCAAGGATGAAATTTCTTATTATAGGTAGCAGATGTTCTCTTCTGATAAGTGCTCATGTGATCAAAAGTGGCCTTGTGGTGTTCCTCCAAATTAGTGAGCTCGTGAACTCTCATGGCCCTATGGTCTTCATCAGTAATCAAACCATGTAGAGAGACTCTCAATGATGGTATTTTGATTTCTAGTGGTAAGACAGCCTCAAAACCATAGACCAAGGAAAATTTTTTGGCACCTATAGGAGTGTGAATAGAAGTTTTGGAAGCCCATAGTGCAGGATTGATTTGCAGATGTCAATCCTTGCCTGATTTGCGCACTGTCCTATGAAGGATTTTCAACAATGTTTTATTCAAGGCCTCAGCTTGGCCATTCCCTTGAGGGTAGTAATAGAAGACCAATGTTGTTTAATTTTGAACTTTTTGCATAATTGTTTTAGGTCTTTATTCTTGAATTGGCCACCATTATCTATGACTATGGAAGAAGGAATACCATAGTGGCAAATAGTGTGAATCAAATTAAATAAGGCAACATGTTTTCCTGTTGCTGCAGATAATGGAACAACTTCAACCCATTTGGTAAAATATTTAGTAGCTGTGATAATGAACTTCTGCCCACTTGAAGAACTAGGATAAATCTTGCCTACCAAGTCAAAGGCCCATTGCTAAAATGGCCAGTATGTAATAGAGGGAATAAGCTCATGTCCAGGAGCATGAATGAGATTCCTATGTAGTTGACATTTCTTTTAGGACTTGGCATATCAAACAACATCAGCCTAGATAGTAGGCCAATAGTAACCAGTCCTAAGCAATTTCTAAGCTAAGGCAAGACCATTAGAGTGTGAACCACATATGCCATCATGGACTTTAGCTAACACTTTTTTTGACTCCTCTATTTCTAGACACCTAAGGAGAGTTCCATCTAGACCCTTCCTATACAAGTCACCAAAGATGAGGATAAAATGTGAGGCATTACAGACGAGTTAGTGTTTCTCATTGCGTGTTAGATTTTCAAGGATAATCTGATCTTGGAGATAGGAAAATATGGTAGCATAGTGGGATGAGTCATGACTAGCCATAGTGTAAATGACACAGTCATCAGGAAAATCATAGGCAGGATGATGCAACTCTTCCACCAGGAACTCAAAGTGTGACTCATATTATTGCAGTTGTAGAATGGATGCCAAAGTAGCCATGGCATTAGCATCCTTGTTCTCAACTCTAGAAATTTTTTGGAATGTAATAGATGTGAAATAATTCCTAAGTGAGTCTATCATCCTCTTGTAGGAAATCAACTTGTCATCTTTTTTCTAGTAATCATCATTGACTTGATTTATGACAAGCTGAGAATCTCCAAAGGTATGCAATTCATAATTCTCCATTCTAGGGAAAGCTTGACACCATTGACAAAGGCTTCATATTCAAAGTTATATTATTGGTTAATGGAAAGAGAAGCTTATAAGATTTAGGAATTGTGTATCCATGAGGTGTAACAAATAAGATTCTAGCACCAGCCCCATTCTATGTATGAGAACCATCAAATAACATTTTCCACGTACACTTTGTGACATTCATGACCAAGGAATCTGGAAAGTCTATTTGAAGAGGAGCATCATCAGTCATGGGAAATTCATCCAATTGATCTGTGATTGCTTGTCCTTTAATGGCTTTCCTTTCAACATACTAAATGTTAAATTATGAAAGAATCAACATCCACTTAACAAGTCATCCAGTATGCATAGATTTACTTAAGAGGTACTTTAAAGGATCAATTTTAGTGATCAACTATTTAGTATGTGCAAACATGTAATGTCTAAGTTTTTGGGATGTAAATACTACTGCTAGACAAGCCTTTTCAATGCTGGTATAATTGAGCTCATAAGCAACCAAGGTGTGACTGATGTAGTATATAGCTCATTCTTTTCCCATATCATCCTACTATGCAAGGAGAGCTCCTAAATAATTTTTCGTAGTAGATATGTAGAGTATCAAAGGTTTCCCTTGGATAGGTGGCATAAGAATGGGAGGTTTTTCTAGGTAATCCTTGATTTGGTCTAGGTTCTTTTGACATTCCTAATTCCATATGCAAGTAGCTCCTTTATCCAAATTCTTATTGAAGGGTTGAGCTCTATCAGCTAACTAAGAAATGAACCACTTAATAGATTGGAGATGGCCTTGGAGACCCCTTAATTGTTTTATGTTACGAGGAGGTGGCATCTTCATGATAGCTTGCACCTTTTCTAGGTCTACCTCTATTCCTTTTCCTGATATGATATAGCCTAGCAGTTTCCCAGAAGTGACACCAAAAGCACATTTCTTAGGATTCAATCTAAGTTTGAATCATTCCATGTGGTCCAATATCAAACTCAAATCAGATAAATGAGTGCTTCTTTATTGTGATTTAGCAAGTGTTTCATCAACATAGTCTTCCATGTTCTTGTGCATCATGTCATGGACTATGGTAGTCATAGCTCTCTGATAGGTTGTACTAGCATTCTTAAGACCAAATGGAATGAAATTCCAACAAAAGGTACCCCATGTGCATGTGAAAGCTATCTTCTCTTGGTCTTTAGGGATAATTCTAATCTGGTTATATCTAGAGAAGCCATCCATAAGGGAATACATTCGATAGCCTACTATCATGTCTACTATCATATCGATGTTTGGAAGTGAAAAATCATCCTTAGGGCATGCTTTGTTTAGGTCTCTAAAGTTAGTGCATATGTGAATGGACTTGTCATGTTTGGAAATAGGGACAATATTGGAAATCCATTCAGTGTAGTCAATAGCCCTTATGAAGTTATCTTCTAGGAGCATCTCAAGTTTAGCCTTAACCAATAATGCAACTTAAGGATGCATCTTTCTGAGTATCTTCTTGATAGGCTTTACCCTTGGAGCAATAGAGAGGTGATGCATAATAATCTTAGTGTCCAAACCAAGCATGTCTGAATATGTCCATGCAAAGTTGATCCTTTTCTCCTAAAGAATGTGGTGAATTATTCTTTCTCCTCTGCCAAGAGGGGACTAAGCTACATGAATTATCTTAGGAGACTCCTCTAATCACTAAGTTGATTGGTTGCCTAGGTTCTATCAGGACTGAAGATCTTTCTTGGAAGTAGCTAGGCAAACTACCAAGTACCTCATCCTTAGGTACCTCATAGAGGTTTTCACCCTTAGATACATCTTTATTTTTACTATTTTGAGGTTTGAATACCATCACAATGTGGTTTTCATCATCTAACCATTTCTTTTTCCTTTGATTTTATGACTGAGGTACTTGATATCTGATTCTATCATATTTGTTTCTTGTTTGCTAGTGAAGAGGTGACAGGTTCAATGGCATTTAGGTAACAAGCAATCTCAAACTCATTTTGGAAAGAAGGGAATATAAGTCTTTGATCCTGGGTGGACCAATCTATGAGATTTGAGAGTATGAGGGGAAGTGAAGTGATAGGATCAAGGTTATTGATATGATAGGTGTCGTCTCTAGTGATGAGAGAAGTCAAGCCTAGAGAGTAGGCTCCAAAATTATCAAGATCTAGATTTGGAATAGAATGACCAACGTGGTCCACTAAAGCAATACATGGATTGAACTCATCAGACCCTACATGAGGCTCATTAACTATGTCGGGGTTGGTCACTATAAGTATGAATCACATCAACTTCCATATCCACTATGGAACATCCTTCTGAGAGAGTGTCCCACTCATACTCATTTGAATCTTTCATTGAACTTCTACTGGGATGTTTGCACCAGAAGGTTTAGGACACCTGGAAGTGGAGGGCACCCATGTCATTACATGTGAGATCTCCTCTTTCTATTAACCACAAAATATTTCTACATTGTTGACTTCTAGGGCATAAAAGCTTTAGCTATGTCATCATCAGGTATACATTATTCTCCCAAAGGAGTGATGTAGAAGGGATATTGTTTCCCATTTGAGACATAGTGTGTAGCGGTGATTCATCCATATCTGAGTCATTAGTCATGGAGTATTTCTAGAACATTTAGGTGGTTCATCTTCTACACCATATCCTAGACTTGTGGTATCCTTAGAGGGTCAGCCCTTGGTATGACTCAAAGGTTCAACTAGGGCATGTCCATTATTATTTATAGGTCCTTGACCTTGATAGCACATTTTCTACAAAAATGTGTAGCCTTTACTATAGCATCTAGGAGAGATGGGGAGTAGCAATTATCGTACTATCTTCTTCCTCTTTATAGATCAACTCCCTAACAGCTTCTTCTTTTTCTACCTCTAAGGGTATGGATGAATGAACAAAGGTACCAAAAATTTTCATGGTAGAAGTGGAGGGCTTCATCTTATCTGAAGGTCTACCATATGACTTAGTAGAGACAAGCATAGCAGCAATAGAATCCAATGTGTATTCACCCATACCAATGCTCATCATTTTTAATTTCTACTCAGCAGTAATAAGGGACACACTAGGATCATGAGAATATTTATTGTGAGTGACAAACATTTCAGCAATGGTGAGAGTATTAATAGCAATAGCATTGTCCCTAGGAATCACAATTTCAACTCTGTTGTATGGGAATTTGACACATTGATGGTAGGTAGAAGGAACAACTTGCATGTCATGGATCCAAGGATGACCCAGAAGAATGTTGTATGTGAGTGGGATGTCTAATACTTGAAACACAATATATTTTGCAGCTAGACCCACTTGGATAGGTAGCACAATAAGAACTTTTGAAGATCTCTCCACTTCATCATATGCTCTAATAGTGAATCTTTCACCTAGGATCTATAGAAAATTTGGACAATCCAATTGTTGCACAACAAGAAAGGAAACAATATTCAACCCACTCACCATTGTCTATTAGGACTTAGTGGAGTTGGGTATGTAGACTTGGACCTCGATATGCAAAGAAAGATTATGTGGGTGGACTAAGAGATGTGTCATCCTCTATGAAAAATGAGAGGTAGTGAGGGAGATGAGATATGGTTGACCATAGCTTGGAACCTATCTAGGTCAATATCATTAGGGACATTTGTTGTACATAGAGCCTTTTCAAGGATCTCCTTGTGAAAAGGGGATAGCTCATGTAACTCAAAAATGGATATTTGAGCTGGTCTTTGTTATAACTAGTGAACAAGATCATAGCTAGACATGGCTGAAGGAGTTGTTTGTTTAGAAGATGAGGCTTGTTTGGGATCATGAGTAGTTTGAAGGATAATTTTGGTTTGCCCCCTAGTAACAACATTTAGTATCTCACTTTGAGAGGATGAACCATCAAGTGTTTACAAGACCAACTTTGGCATAACATGATTGGTATCATTATTACCTTGAGATCTCATCATGAAAACACTCTCAACGGGCTCCAACATGTTGATCATATTCTCACTATCAGTATATGTATAATTGATCTTGGCATCATGATTTTTCTTGTTCGCTTGAGAGGACTCCCCCTTTTTATAATCAGGTAGAGGGGTTTTGAAGGCCTTGTGATCATAATTTTTAACCAAGCTATCTACGAGAACTATGCCTCCATCAGTAATATCTTGAATATTATCTTTGAGCTTGAAACAATTATCCGTGTTGTGTTCCTTACTTCTATGGTAATTGTAGAAATGAAAATCTCTCCACCATTCAGGCTTAACTTGGTGTAGACTCGTCATTGATATGTCTTCTTTGGTTTGTCTACATATTGAGGCTTAGGTGCACTTTGAGTGTTGGTAGCCTCTTGTTGTTTAGTTGTGTAGATAGTGTTGGAGAGGTGGAGATCAGGCTCCTTATCTTTAGGAACATCCACAACCCCATCATTAACAACATATTTATTTTTGTTCCAAGGTTTTCTTTTATCTTTTCCATTACCTATAGTATCTTTATTGATGAAAATATCCCCATTCCTTATGGAAAAATCCTCAATTCAATATGCACTTTCAACCATGTCATTGAAAGAGGAAAATAGTTGTTTCCTTAGATTGTAATACAATTCAAGAACAAGAGTGTTGACAAAGATGTCAATTTTTCCCTCTGGGGTAGTTGACGAGGATATCTAGAATATAATGACCTCCAACATTACAAGTAGGTAGCGAATGGTTCACCTTCATTTTTCCTGATGGCACTTAGATCTATCATGGTAATAGGCTTGTTATACACTAAGTTTTCACCCTTGTTTCAAGCTCTCTTGGTCTTGATAACTTAGTATAACATGGGAATCATCTCCAGGTTGTGGGACCTATGCTAACTGAGATGAGACCTCTAGGTTCTAGGTTGGTTCCTCTTGGATAATCACCTTAATTTTCTTCTAGACATGAAAAGTAAATCTTTTGAGAGAAAGGTATAGGATGATTACTTGAAAGGGAAATGACTTGAAAGGAAGCTACCTACTAGGTGATGCACCAAAATTAGGGTTTGGATCTCAGTATAGAGGATGAAATTAATGAAAAACTTAGGTCTAGGAGGTCACAACTCATTGAATAGGCTTGCATAAGTGTTTCATAGAAGGGTCTACAATAGAAAGAGGCTATTTAGGGAAAAAGAGGATTTCACAAATAATAGCATTACTAATGGATTTTAGACACAATTTATGACCTGCAAACAAACATTCACTTCCACAACTCGGCATAGGAATGAGACAAGATTGTTAGGGGGTTGAAGTATACCCACAAAAGCATTCACATCCAGTCATCCAAAATAACACACAATAGATGCAGAAAAAGAGGGGGATCAGGAACCCTAAGATATCACTGAAACATCATATACCTCAATTCAATAAGAGGTAATTCAAATAAGGAAGCATAGGGACATGAAGAATTGTCACAAAATACCTCTGGAAGATTTGAATTATCAATGAAAGATTTACAATTGTATAAGCCAGAGGGTAGAAATGATACCATAGATGACCCTAAAGAAAAATGAAATTATTTTACAATTGTCCAACTGTGAGATCAAAAGCTCTAAAAATACAATATATACATCCCCTCTTGCATGCAGGCAAGAGTCAAAACCTAACTAGGGTTACAAAATTAAACAATGATATCAAACCCTAGGGTACTGATCAGTTATTATGAAAATCTTTGAGAATTCTAGTGATTAAATCATATCTTTCTTCACAAGAATCCATCTAGTACTGAGCTCACTTGTAGACACAACAACCTTGACTTACCAACCCACCTGCAACTCCACTAAGCCATGAAGGCTCCAAATCTGATTTGGAAGATATCTGTATTTTCAATAATAACACTGGCAAAAGGTGGTGCCAACACATTTAGCACCTTTGACATGACATGGTACCTTGCAATGGAAACCAACAGTCATCTCCATCACCCCCTAAACCATAACCATCTTAAGAAATCAATTCGTGAGCTACCCGATGTCGTGCATCACCGAAAGAATGCAAAACCCTCGTAGAGACATTTGAATTTTGAAATATAATAGCTAGCGGAAAATTTTCAAATGTAACTGTCAATGAGAAACCCTTCTTAGTAGATGAACAGCCATGATACTCTGAGAAAACAATTTTAAAACCCTTCTGACAAGTCAAAACCATCGTGGAAGTCAGCAGCCAATGAGAAATGAGCAAATTGACATGTCAACATATTTGGACCCACCTCGAGCTTTTCCTTCTTAAGTCATTTGGCAACTACACAACTGAAGACTTTTCTCTAAGTCACAAAGAACTTCTCATAACCCTGGTTTGGTTAAGTGACTATGCAAACAAAGTGGTCACTGGATTTCTAAGTCTTTCAGCTAACCCTGGTTAAGTCCAGTGAACAAGAGAGAACCCCTAGTCATTGATTCATGGAAGCTTGATAACCCTGGGCCTAGTTGCCACCTAGCAATCTTCTATTCATGTTGATCACCCCATCAACAAACACCTCGATGGGCTCTAACAACAGACCCACTGAGAACTGGATTCTAGTCTAACAGTAGGCGCATGATCTCATGGCCCCTAAATATGCCTTCCGATCATTTGTTAGCCATAGATCCTTTTAGAACTAGGACCCCATGACATAGTATACTAATAGATGAGTCCCCATCATCATATAGCAGCCAATCATATGTGAGCACATTAGCATTAGGTAGCACATTGGACCCATGACCCATAGATTCTCATTAGGTATTTGTCCCATGATCTCATAGGGTCAGAGGATTCTATGAGATCATATGACCACCATAGATCTTTCCCTTTTTGACACATCTTTAGACCTTCTAACATGGTCCCACTAACACATCCAAGCTATTGTCTGGCCAACCAATAACAAACGTGCATGTCAGAAACTAAGGACCCACCTGACAGAGCCTAGAGATAAAGTAAGATCAATGGCAGGTGCATGATCTTATGTGTCAGAAAAGCTCCTTCCAATCATGTGTGAGTCATTAGATCATCATTGACTAACAACCTATTGGGCCCATGCTGACATAGCACTGAATCATAAGCCTTAACCAATCATAAGTGCACAGCTCAGACTACGTGGCTGGACCCACTGACAAAAAGATGACTCACTGCAGGCAGGAAGATCAATGATCCTCGCATAATCTCATGCCTCTGAAAAATCTTATGAGAACTTATGCCCATCGTTAGATTAAGATGGTGTTAGAGAGCCTGGGCCTGGAAATAAAAGGCATTAGGACTTAGGAAAAATTAAAGCACTAGGTGCGAGAGACTTAGGGAATATTAAAGCACATGGAAATATGATCACTTAAGTGGCCGAAAACATAATGCAGAAATATAATAGGCCGAAAGGATTTTTAGGGTTTTAAGGGTCCAATGGCTACTTTATGAATTTTTCGACCTGCAGACTAGGGAGTAAAACAATTTGCAGAGGCTAGAGGACAAGGCACAACTTCATGAAATTTTTAGGGATGCTTGGAAAGATAAAAATAGAGACCCTGGGATAGATTTTTTAGCCAAAATTTGTATAGGATAGGAAAATTATGGTAAAATTTTGGCAATTTCTACTGGATGTCAGCCTGCTAGACATGGAAAACTAGTGACCTTAAAACAATCCATTGGGCATGGGGTCATCAAAAAATAAAAACTTCTCACAAGCAGAAAGAACTTGTGCACATGCACTTCTTGGAGAATAGGAAACTAACTAGAAAAGAGGGAAAGAAAGCAGAAGACACATATTTACAAGAATTTACAGAGAGGGATTAACCTTAAAGCAAGGCTTCAAGTGGAATCCATTGACTAATATTGGCAAGGAAACTCCTTCAAGATTTGATATCTAGAAAGCATCAGATCCCTTGCACTCTATTATAACAAATGGTCCACCCCAAAATGAATCAAATTTGGTATGTCTACCAAGCTTGGATCTGAATTCATCCCATTGAAGGACTACATCCCCAACCTTGAAATTTTTTATCCTGGCTCTTTTATCAGAACTCCTCTCTGTCTGAATCTTATGGAACTCCATATCTTGCATTGATTTGTCTCTGATCTCCTCCAATTCCATCAACTAAGCATACCTAATCTGCAAGGGATCTCCTTCTTCAAATAGGGTATACTAAGTAGCCAAGTCTAGAGCTAGTAATTCAATTGAAATGGACAACTTAGCCTCTTTACCATACACTAGCACATAAGGATAATTTCCAATGATCTTCTTTGGGGTAATTATGTTTGACCATAATGAAGACTTGAGCTTATTATGCCGATCCCTTTGATTGTCTTGCAGAGTCTTCTTAATTATTCTAATCAAGTTCTTGTTTGTTGATTATGCTAAACCATTTCCCTGAGGGTAATAATTTGAACGGGTATTAAGATAAATGCTATTCTTGATTGCCCATTCTGAGATGTTGAGGCCTATGAATGCTAATGCATTAATTGATATCATGGAATCTAGAGTGCCAAACCTATGGATTATATCATCATAAAAACTTAAGACAACACTCTCATTTGCTTGTTTTAAGGAAACTACCTCTGTCCATCTAGTGAAATAATCTATTGTGGTGATTATCCACTTATGTCCTACACTAGATGAAGGATTGATCATGCCAATGAAGTCTATACCCCACTTCATGAAAGGTTTCTCTATTCTGATTGGTTGTAGGGGTAAGGCTGCAAGCCTCTCTTTTCCTACAAACATGCAACACTTGATGCATTTTTTCACATACTCATGACTATCCTTAAAGATAGATGGCCAATACTATCCAGCCCTCATGATTTTAAAAGCAGTAGTCCTAGGAGAGAAATGACCTCCAAAAGGTCCATCATAAAACTCAAATAGGATGTCTGCTACCTTTTCTGAATCTATGCATCTTAAAAGGACACCATTGTGATCTTTTATGAAAATAACTTCATTTATCAACACAAAAGGAATAGATTGTAGCCTATAATACCTTCTTTTTGTTGAATCCAAGCCTCCAGGACATTGTCCTATCTTCAAATAATTGATCATATTAGGCAACTAGCTTGTTTCCTTGGCTTGTTCTTCTATAGAATGCATAACCAAAGATGCATCCATTTGCTCTAATTTCTTTGAACTCTCATCTGATTCCAAATGCTCAAAAAGACCTCTTCCTCTAACTAGCTTGGTAGTTTGAATATCTATGTCATATTCCATCACCTTGGTGATCCAACCAGCTCTTTTCTCATTTAGGTCCTTGGAAAGCAAAAATTCTTTAACACTTGGATGAGTAACTTTTAAATGTACCTTGCTATGGGTCAACAAATATCTAAGCTTTTTAAGGCTCTTCACCACAACAAGCAATGTTTTTCTACAAAAGAGTATCTCTATTCATACTCTTCTAAACCTTTGCTAAAGAAAGCAATAGGCTACTCCAATCCATTTGAATTTTCTTGGGTCAACATTGTAGGTATAGCATCATGACCTCCATAAGCATAAAGGATAAAATCCTTATTGAAATTTGGATTTAAGAGGGCAGGAGCTTCTGTCAAGGCTTCTTTGATAGCCTATAAATTATCTTTTCCTTCTTTAGTCCAGCTAAAAGCTGAACTCTTTTTAAACATGGCTATCAAAGGCTTTAGTAAATCTACAATGTTAGGTAAGAACCTCCTAACAAAATTAATTTTTCCTATGAAATATTGGAGACTTTTCTTATGATGTGGCAGGGGTAGCTCTAGGATAGCTACAATTCTCTCAAGATCCACTGTAATTCCTTCCCTAGATACTACATATCCCAACAATTTCCCTTCATGAACTGCAAACACACATTTCTTGGGATTAAGAGATATCCCAAATTCTCTACACCTTTCAAAGATCTTCCTCAAATTTTTGATATGCTCTGATGCATACTTTTAATAGATAGTTATGTCATCTAAGTAGACCAGTAAAAACTTGTACATGAGGCTCTTCAAGGCCATATCCATTGCCTTTTGAAATGTAGCACCTACATTTGACAAACCAAAGGGCATCTTTTGATAAGTCATGGTTCCCCACTTGGTTGTAAATGTAGTCTTATATTGATCCTCTTCATTCACCAGGATCTAATTATATCCTGAATAGCCATCCAATAATGAAAATCTCTCAGACCCAGAGATGCATTGTAAGATTTTCTCCATGGAGGGTAATGGATGGTGGTCCTTTAATGAGGCCCTGTTAAGATCCCTAAAGTCAACACATAACCTCAACTCCCCATTCTTCTTCCTAATAGGAACAAGGTTGGAAACCCAACTAGTATGCTTAATAGGGTAGATGATACCACTTTCTATTAGTTTGAGTACTTCTTTATGCATAAGTGGCTCTAGTTTGGGATTAACGGGCCTTTGTTTTTGTCTTACTAATTTTGCATTAGGTTCTAATTCAATAGTGTGCTGAGCAAGGGCTAGATCAAAACCCTTGAGGTCCTCATATTTCCATGCAAACACATCACTGAATTCTTTAAAAAGTTGTGTGTAATCTTGCTTTTCCAAATCAGTATTCACTTTTCCAAATTGTACGCTCTTACCTGGTTCCAACTCTAGTTTGACACAATGTTCTTGTTGGACTACTAGGCTAGCTTTATTTTTCTTGACTTCATCATCCTTTTTGAAGACAATCTCTAAGGTGACAAGACCTCTAGGCATATTATTAGACTTAAGTTGTATCACCTTATCACCATAGTTCTGTGATAGCCTATCTTGATTATGCTTTGAAAAAACATCTTCTTCAAAGAAGAATTGTAGAATTTGTTCATCATTGTCAAACACTTGCCAATTGACATCATTATCAGGAATAGAAGGTCTGACAATCACTTTGATATGTTGTTGATCCATTTCTTTTAAAATGCTATTTGGAATATCATACTAGGATCCAACAACGGCTAACCTATTTGCATTTTGATTTAGCATTCTAGGGATGGCAACAATATTGAAAGCACAAAAATCTTCAATTGCATCCCAAACTCTATGTTTTTATGCTCTCAAGGTGTCATTCTTGGTTGCACTTATCCCTCTTACTTGGCTCACAACTAACTCACTGTCACCATAAACTTTTAAGGCCTTAAGCCCTCTTTTCCTAACCCACTCTAGTCCATTGACTAGACTTTCATACTCTGTAGTATTTCTGGTGCAGGAGAAACTAAATCTAAAGGTCATATAATACCTTTCTCCTTTTGGGCACACTAGCATAGCACCACCACCTGAACCATGTCTACTTCTAGCTCCATCAAAAAATAGTTCCCAAACCCGATTGCTCTGATCCTCTGAATCAGTGTCTTCCTTAAAAAGGGTTAGCTCTATGGATCCACTTTCTTGTATCAAATAACATCCCAAACCAAAATCCCAAACAAAACTTTCTTGGGCCTCTAAAGCTCTTTCATCTAGAAGAATATCAGGGATACTTTCTATCTTTGTGCTTGATTCACTAATGGTTTGGAAGTCATTGTCATCAAATATAGGGCAATTTACATTGATGGCATTGGATACATATGGTTCTATATGGTGTGTTGCTAATGGTTCTAACTTGATGGTGACCTTGGTCCCATACCTTGTATGAAATAACATGTGAGACTAGTTAGAAGATAGGTAGCTTCCTATCTTGGTTGTAAACTCCCTTAATAGACATATAGAAAATAATGCAGGGAGATCTATGATGTATATATCAAGGAGGATGGAAAAATTAGGACTAGCATGTAGGATTAGATTGGTATCCTTGGCCACACCTATAGTATTGACTGAGGATCCATCAAGTTGGGTAAACTTCTTTTGAAAGGGTTCATATTTTAGTCCTAATTGGTCAGCTACTTTCTTGGGCATTACAGTGCTAGTAGCTCCACTATCTACCATACAATTATGTACTAAATATTTTCCAATGATTAAAGATACATAAAGGGGGGGTGGTTTTGAATTCCTACCTTGAATGGCATTGGCCTTGGAGTTGCTACTTGGAGCCTCCTTTTCTTGATTAGTGTTGAGGAGTTGCCACTACTATCATGGCCTTCTTCAAAATTTTAGGTGGTCCTGGAAGAGCCAAAGAGTCCCACATAGACATCATGACATTCACCTTCTTCATGTTGTCTACAATATTGAAAGGTGTCACAGTGTGTACTCTCTATTGTGCTTTCACTATGATGGGCTCCACTTCTTTAGACTGTTGACCTTCTTTTCTTGTAATGACATGAGCCTCCTTTGGTGTGATGGGAGTGGCTTGTTCCAGTGGCTCTGCAGATGTAGTGGCTTTGGCATTGGAATATGCTCTCTCCATGTCTTGAGCTCTCATTTTTTCTCTTGTATAAGAAACAAAAGCAACTTCATCATTGACTCCATTGAAGTCTGGTTGTTCCCAATTAAAGAGAGTAGTCTCACTCTCTTGTGATTCTTGCTAAGGAACTGACCCACTAGATGAAGCCTCTGATTGGGCTTGGGAGGCATTCTAAACCATTAGAGCTTGGTTCATCCATCCATTTGAACATGTAGCCTGATTATGAGGCTGATTACAAGGAAAACACCATTCATTATCCATAGCCAAATTATTTTGACTAGGAACAATATCCCTCACTAGATTTATAGAATTGAGATGTGCAGGGTTATATGGTTGGAATGGTCTTTGATTAAAACTTTTCCTTTGTCCTTGATAACCTCCTTGGTATGGTGGCCTATTTTGCTGATAATCATGTCCTTGATTCTAATATTGTTGATTAGGACCTTGGCCTTATGGCTGAAATGGTGGTCTAATTCCTTGACCCTACTTCTTTAGATTTGTTACTTCCTTAGTCAAGGTCTGCAACAAGTTTGTCATCTCTTGTTGACTACTCTATTGGCTATTCTTCATCTCTTGTAGCTCTTGAGAGAAACTTGATCTTAGTTCTTGACCACTAGTACTACCCTGAGGCACTAATCTGGTGGGAATAGGGGTAAATGGGGGTACTTGTGCAGGTGCAATGGGCTGAAGGATAGGAAAAATGGGCATTGGTGGCCTTCTAGCAATCATGCCTACTTGGATTAAACAATTTTCAGCCCTGACAGCTATGTCATTAGCTTGGGGGAGAGAAGTACCACCCATAGATTGGATCATGATAAAAATTTGGCCATTCAAACTTTTCAAGTAGTATAGAAAAGCATGGTTAGCTAATGGCCTTACTGAGGTTGGAATTCTATTCCATGTTTCAAGGAATCTACTATTGTAATATTTCATTTTCTCTTGAGGGTCTCTCTTAATGGTTGTCAACTGCTCAACCAGAGACAAGTTATCTGATTTATCCTCAAAATGCTTACTCAATGCATCTCCTAACTCATCCCATGAAGTAATGGAACCAAAATTTAGAGTTCTAAACCATTCAAGAGCCTTACCTTTTAGAGAGGCTGCTAATAATTTTGTGGCCACATCTTCTTGGCTTATGTTGTGTATGTTGTAGATGGTGGTCACATTTCTTATGTCTTCAAAAGTAGTTGTCTACCCTTCACCTATGAAATCATGTATACTCTTAAGTGCCACCAAGGGCACATCATGATGTACAACAAAGGCTAATGGACTTCCTTGGTTGAATGGTGCAAAGGAAAACTACCTAGCCATTGTAGGAGTTGGAATCTGAGGATTGACAACTATGTGAGATATATTTGATGCTGGATTTGAATCCTCCTCTAGATCTCTGGTTAGAGATCTGCCTCTTCTTATAGAATGAAAGGGTAAAGGTCTCCTTTTTGAAGTATTAGGAGGTGTTGATTGAACCCTGCTTATAGGGGATGTTCTTTGATTTGACCTACCTATGTGACTTCTTTTTGAGGGAAACTCTAAAAATTGAGTAGGCTTTGAGCTTCTTGTCTCAATCATTCTCATAAACTTTAAACAAGCCTAGCCTGGATCTCTGTAATTAGTGGAGTTGCCAGATATACTTGATAGAACACTTCTAAAAGTCTATGTTCTGCAATATGTATATCAGAGATAACCTAATCTTTAAACAATGAACTTCTTTTAATCCTTTTGTAGATGAACCAGTAGGAACATCTTTGAACTTCAATCTGATCCTTGTAGTCCCACCGAGCATGCTAGAATTTTTATACACTAAGTTTGCACCCTTGTTTCAAGCTCTCTTGGTCTTGGTAACTTAGTATAACATGGGAATCATCTCCAGGTTGTGGGACCTATGCTAACTGAGATGAGACCTCCATGTTCTAGGCTAGTTCCTCTTGGATAATCACCTTAATTTGCTTCTAGACATGAAAAGTAAATCTTTTGAGAGAAAGTAATAGGAGGAGTACTTGAAAGGGAAATGACTTGAAAGCAAGCTACCTACTAGGTGATGCACTGAAATTAGGGTTTGGATCTCAGTATAAAGGATGAAATTAATGAACAACTTAGGTCTAGGAGGTCACAACTCACTGAATAGGCTTGCATAAGTGTTTCATAGAAGGGTCTGCAATAGAAAGAGGCTATTTAGGGAAAAAGAGGATTTTAAAAAAAATAGCATTACTGATGGATTTTAGACACAATTTATGACCTACAAACAAACATTCACTTCTACAACTCAGCGTAGGAATGAGACAAGATTGTTAGGGGATTAAAGTATACCCACAAAAGCATTCACATATGGTCATCCACAATAACACACAATAGTTGCAGAAAAATAGGGGGATCAAGAACCCTAAGATATCATTGAAACATCATATACCTCAATTCAATAAGAGGTAATTCAAATAAGGAAGCATAGGGACATGAATAATTGTCACAAAATACCTCTGCAATATTTGAATTATCAATGAAAGATTTACAACTGTATAAGCCAAAATGTAGAAATGATACCATAGATTACCCTTAAGAAAAATGAAATTATTTTACAATTGTCCAACATTGAGCTCAAAATCTCTAAAAATACAATATATACATCCCCTCTTGCATGTAGGCAAGAGTCAAAACCTAACTAGTGTTACAAAATTAAACAATGATATCAAACCCTAGGGTACTGATCACTTATTATGAAAATCTCTGAGAACACCAGTGATCAAATCATATCTTTCTTTGTGGGCATCCATCCAATACTAAGCTCACCTATAGACACAACAACCTCAACTTACCAACCCACCTACAACTCCACTAAGCCATGAAGGCTCTAAATATGATCTAGAAGACATCTCTATTTTCAATAATAACACTAACAAAAGGTGGTGCCAACTCATTTAGCACCTTAGACATGACATGGTACCCTACAATGCTAGCCAAAAGTTATCTCCATCACCCCCTCAACCATAACCATCCTGGGAAATCAATTCTCAAGCTACTCGGTGTCATCCATGGTTGAAAGAACACAAAACCCTCACAGAGACATTTCAATTTTGAAATATAACGGCTAGTGTCAAATTTTAAAACATAACCATCAATGAGAAACCCTTCTTGGTAGATGAACGGCCACGATATGCTAAGAAAACAACTTTAAAACCCTTCTAACAAGTCAAAACCACCATGGAAGTCAGTGGCCAATGAGAAATGAGAAAATTAACATGTCATAACCCTGGTCCGATTAAGCAACTACATGAACAAAGTGGTTGCTAGATTTCTAAGTCTTTCTACTAACCTTGGTTAAGTCCAGTGAATAAGAAAGAACCCCTAGTCATTGATTTAGGAAATCTTGCTAACCCTAGTCCCAATTTCCACCTACCAATCTTCTATTCATGTTGATTGCCCCATCAAAAAACACCTCGTCAGGCTCTAACAATGGACCCATTGAGAACTAGATTCCAATCTAACAGTGGGCGCATGATCTCATGGCCCCCAAATATACCTTTTAATCATGCACCAGCCATAGATCCTTTTAGAATTGGGACCCCATGACATATTAGACTGATAGATGAGTCCTTGTCATCCTATAGTAGCCAATCATATGTGAGCACATCAGCATCAGGTAGCACATCAGACCCACAACCCAGAGATTCTCATCGGGTGTTTGTCGCATGATCTCATAGGGTTAGAGGATTCTATGAGATCATACGACCACCATAGACCTTTCCCTTTCTAACACATCTACAAACCTTTTGACATGGTCCCATTGACACATCCAATCTATCATCTAGCCAACCAATAATGAACGAGCATGTCAAAAAATGAGGACCCACCTGAGAGAGCCCAGAGATAAAGTATGATCAAAGGTGGGCGCATGATCTCATGTGTCAAAAAAGCTCCTTTAGATCATGCGCTAGCCATTAGATCATCATTGATGGACAACCCACTAGGCCTGCACTGACATAGCACCAAATCACAAGCCTTAACCAATCATAAGTGCACAGCTCAGACTATGTGGCTGGACCCACTGACAAAAAGATGACTCATTGCAGGCAGGAAGATCAATGATCATCACATAATATCATGCCTCTAACAAATATTATGAGAACTTACACCCATCATTAGATTAAGATGGTGTCAGAGAGCCTAGGCCCAAAAATAAAAGGTGTCAGGACTTAGGAAAAATTAAGGCACTAGGTGCTAGAGAATTAGGGAATATTAAAGCACATGGAAATATGATCACTTAAGTGGCTGAAAAGGTAATGCAGAAATATAACAGGTTGAAAGGATTTTTATGGTTTTAAGGGTCCAATGGCTACTTTATGAATTTTTTGACCTACAGACCAGGGAGTAAAACAATTTGCAGAGGCCAGAGGACAAGGCACAACTTCATGAAATTTTTAGGGATGCTTGGCAGGATAAAAATAGAGACCCTAGGATGGAATTTTTAGCCAAAATTTGTATAGGATAGGAAAACTATGGTAACAAGGCTATTGAATTTTGTATGAATAATGTTGAGTAAAAAACCTAGCCAACTCATCAAAAGTCCTGAGAGGAGGTGTTAATTTTGCAAACCATTCTAAAGCTTGTCCTCTTAAACTTCTAGGGAACAATCGTAGTAGAAATGTGTCCTCATGAAGGAAGTCCATGCTAAGGGTGTAAAAATGGTGCACATGGTCATGGGGCTCACCATTTTCATGATACTTATCATATTTGGGAACCTCAATATCCCTACAAAATGGGACCATGTATAGACTCTTATCAAAGGGAAGAACACAAATAGATTCCACAAAAGAAACCTTTGGGGGTTCCTTTTCTACGGAAAGTTGAGAAAGATGTTGATACATTCATTGTAATTCCTCTCTAAGGATTTCATACTCAGTTGGCACTCTTTCTTGGATGATTTGGCTGATATCATAACTAGGAGGGAGCTTGTATCCTCTAGAAGTCATGTATTGAAAGTATTGATCTCCATTACTCTCTTAAATTTTATGCATCAAGCCTTGAAAAACCTCATCTTGTTCAAACCTCATAAGATCTTCACTAAAAATGTCATCAATGGCCTCTTCCTCATGATGACAAGGGGGAGGTCTAGGAGGTGAAGAAGGTGCAGAAAAAGTTCATCTTGGAGGGGACCTCAGTGGTGTATTGTTACCATAATGGCCATTAGCACCAAAAGGAGGTCTACATTCATAACCACTAGTCTTAGGTTGATTGTGAGACATTCCTCTCAAAGCCATATGCCTAGTAGCATCCATGATGTTCTTATTGTTCTCTTTATCTAAGCATGCTTGGTTGTCTTTATGCCCAAAGTGTCCTTGCAAATGGAGAAATTTCTCTTGTTCAGTCAAGGTAAGTGAGACACTATCATTTCTTTTGGAGGTCTTGAATGTAGAAAAAAGGAAGCCTCCTTTATACCACAAGGTGACCTTGGAATCCTTAGATTTGTCTAGGCTAGACCTGTCGTCACTAACTAGCCCTCGTGAGTGTCTTTTAGGAGAGGGTAACTATGTATAGTTGAATGAAGGGTGACTCCCTTACTCAAATTGGGACCAAGTTGTAACTGACATGAAAAAGAAATGTTGTTCAACTAATAGAATTAGGCAAAGTTTCTTAGATTTTAAGATAAGCAAAGCCAATAAAGATCACTTGTCAAGATAGCACAATAGAGAGATGACTTGTCAAAGGTGCTCAAGAACTTATAGTATTTAATTGATTCAAGTCAAGATACGAGAAAGAAGCTCAATTAGCAAGTAGTTAGAGAGGTAACCATAGTGTGACAAGTGATCAGAAGTAGCATTTGATAGGCTTAAACCCAATAGTTTTAACTCATCTTTCTCAATCTAGAACAAACTTAAATATGCAGATAATAGACCAGCTTCAGGTGAGAATAGGAAGAGGCACTCTTCGATAGACTAAGATTCAAATTTGGCAGCTCCGGATTGCAGACAGTAGAAAGACAACAATGTGATTCTGTGCAATAATTTGCAGGAAAATAGGATGAGAAAAATTGGTAGGATGATATTTTGCAAGCAGTGCGATAGAATCCAGACAGTTAATAAGATAGAGTGTATACCATGCAAGTGATACAAAATAAAAAATGAATTATCATGTCATAATCTTTAGGCAAGTGGTATGACAGTTATTGAGTATCACATGACTCTTGACTAGTGAATGTGTAAAACCCAATTTTGAAGGTAATTTGATCAAATTTATAGTTTGATAAGTTCAATTTCTCAAATTGAAACATAGTAATAGTAGAAAATAGATAGGTTTGCAAATGGTAAGGGATCAAATGTGTCATAAAACATTTGAACAAGGGAAAAAGAAACCTTGCCAAGACATGCACTTGGGATATCAAAACAAAAAATCCTATGAACACTACTGTGAAGTTTGATGTTCAAGAACATTTACACGGGTAGATCACAGTGAAGAAAATTCAAGAACTTGCTAGCCTAGAAAGATAAAGGCTCAATACTCAACAACTTAGACCACACTTGATGTCCCATTGCCTCACACAAAGTGGTTTCCTGCAATAGATATTGGCTTTGTCGTGGAAGTGCTAATGACACAACCAAAGGAACATAGATGGTGAGTAAAAGCTTTGGGTGATCCGAGTAGTCCACTAGGATTGATCCTTGCACCAAGATGTTGAGTGGAAAAATTGGGTAGCTTCTATCTAAGGTTCATAATAAGGGATTCTATTTGTAATACCCCTCTTGCTCCCCGAAGGGACTCCTTACCTTGCATCAAGTAACAGGCCTCACAGCCACAAGAGTACCTTAAGCATTATTACTTAGCATTTTTCTCATGGTCACAATCCCACAAGTACTCATACTAAGAGAAGACAAGTATTAAGTCTACCAAGGTTTTGTGTCCTTGATAGCCTTGAGTTTATAGTGTGTTGGAATAGCCAGGTATTAGCTTGTCCCCACTTGGGTCGTTCCTCTTGATTTCTCAAGAGCAGGCCCTCTAAAGGATGCTAGACTAAACAAGAAGTGGATCAACATTTGAAAGTCAGGATTTCTAGCTCACCACAAGGGTGAAAAGCATACTCTCCTATCTCAAAATCCTTTCCAAAATACACCAAGTAATATTCAATTAACCCTCTTGCTTTTGAAATCTAGAGATGGGTCAAGATTTTTGGTTCACCACAATGGCGAAGAGAATACTCTCCTACCACCAAAAGACTCTAATGACAAGATATTAAGTGCCTAATAAAATGAACTAGTATGATGCCACACTTAAAAATGGAAAGAAAGAACAAGCACTTTATTGTTTAGTTTTTATGCTTTGGGTAGCCCTACAAAAAAGATTAGTAGCCCTTGTGCATTTGAAGCTTTGACATGCCTTCTTTTAGAAAAATATGTAAGCAATTAGAGCACACCTACAAGCACAACTCGTTAGGCCCACAATGGTTAGTACAGAAAAACCAAGTATAATCTACAAATAAACCTCTGATCTAACATAGAAAATTAGAAATTAGAAATCAGAAAACCCAAACTTGGTAAGATAAAAAAATTGAAAATAGTCACTTCCAGGCCTGGGTGACAGTTGCTATCAGAAAAAGATCACATGCCACTATCCAGTATAGGAGTGCAATACTTTTGTTCTGGATGATATTTTGCACTATTTCCAGGTGATAGAGTGTTGTATAGCCAGATGATAGAGTTTTGTATGGTTGTACGATACTTTGACTGGTAAAGTATCACATAGGTATGTAATAAAATATCATACAATACTAGAAGACTGTCATACGATATCCTACCAGAAAAATGGAAAAAATAGCTGGAACATCAAGATAATAGTGACGAAAAATTAGTAGAAATGCAAGAAAAGAAAGGAAAAATAGAGCTGTTGTACCCCACGATGGGCACCAAAAATATACAGTCAAATTGTGCACTTCTCTGAGCCATTGATTCCAAGAGCATCCATGCATTATAAGTCTTGAAAAGTGACATAGAGCTCCCTAGGCATGGAGTGCAAGGGTCTTTAGAGGGCTCTCAGTTAGAGCTATTAGGCATGCAACCTTGGTAGTAAACCATGCAATGGGAGATTCAAAGAGACAAGGGAAAGAATGCCAATATCTTCAAGAATCACAATGAAAATGCAATGCAAGCTATGCTAGAATGAGAATGAAAGAATGAAACTAAGCTATAGAAATGAGAATGTTACAAGCCATTACTAGTTAAAATATGTGAGTTAAGCTAAAACATGGAAGAAAACTAAGCTAAGAATTCATGAAAACTAAGCTACAATGCAAGGATGAAGACTAAAATGCAACAATATCTTCAAGATCTCCAATGGCACCAAGAAACCTACAACATAAAATTAGTATGAAAAGTTGGATCCTAGAATGAGAAGAGAGCTCTTCTTTTAAAGATAAGTGGACCATAGAGATTAAGAGGCAAAAGATTTGATCAAGGGTGGAGTTTGAAAGTGGGAGAAATCCTTGTGCACAAGTCTACTCCAATGAGAAATAAGTGTTGACTTTTGTGCCTCATGTGAGACAAAAAGCCTTTTCCTCTTTTTATAAAATAGGAATTGCTTTATTTGTGCAACTTAGGATAAAAGGTAAGTGGGGAATTTTTATTGGATAAAAGGGGAGGGAATTCCTTTTAATTAAATAAAGACTTAGGATAAAATGATTAATCTATAGAGTATAATCAAATAAATGATAGAATTAGGATTTGATCAAGAATGAGAAATTGATAAATTTAGCACATAATGCTAGAAAGGGGCTAATAGTCTAGGTGACCATTTTTGGGTGATTACAGTATGAAGTTAGGGGAAGGTAGAATGGACATCTTACTACATTATTGTAAGTGCATGAGTGATTTGAATCAGTATGGACATAAATATTATAGGTGTACTAGTTGCTATACTAAATAGTCAGAACATGATAGAGTTAAGGAATTGGATATTTTAAGTTAAGGAATTATTTTGTTTACCAAGATAATTACTTAACCAATTAGGGATGACATCCTAGATGTTAACTCTGAGTGACAAAAGTTTAATTTTGTATTTTGGGACACGTGTTAAAGCATGAAGGCTGAAAAAATAGAAAAATGTGGTATAGAGGACAACTTTTGAAGTGTGAAGTTGTGTGTGGTTATTGTGATCACTATGCTATTACTTTGTGATGTGAACTTGATGTTGATAGTAGTAAAAAGGAAGAGTATTCTAATTTTTGACACTGAGCTTCAAAGGAACACTTAAATATAGAAGATATCATCATTGTCAAAGGTTTTTATATCTATAATTTTGTGTACAAAATACTATTATATATTGCATATTTTGTTTTTGGGCTCATCTTGCATAATTCTACAACAAATCCTAGGATGGTTGAGGCTTGTATCAAGGCATATTCCTCTAACTATGAATGATTCATTATGCACTTATAACAAGATACCTAACAGGGTCTAATATCTCTAACTAGATACATTATATTAGTAGATCATTTTGTGGGTACCATCCCCACCAAGGTTTTCCCTTGGCTAGGGTTTCCCTACTTAACAAATAATGGTGTTATGAGTTATATTTCTTTACAGTTGTGTTTACATTTTTAGCTTAATCACATATGCATGTTTAAATATTGTTAACAATATCCATAGTTGGGAAAAAGTTTGTGAAATACTAATTCATGCCCCCCTCTTAATATTTACTATTTCTAACCATTGGTATTAGAGCACATTTAATTAGAGAAGGCCTAACATCTTGAGTAAGATCTCTATGGATATGGATCAATCAATGAAGAACTTGGATAAATCCCTTGAGGAACTTGATGTAATCACTAAAGAAAAAGATCTAAAGATCAAACTTAGAGAAGCACAAGATTACATTTCATAAGCCAAAACAAAAAATTTAATCTACCAAATCCAAGAAAGAATCAAATAATCAGATCAAGGATGGTGATGAAGTTACTAAGCTTAAGAGATAAAATTAGATCATGAAGCATGAGCTTGAGATTAAAAATCTAAAAAAAGCCTTATGGAAGATGAAAATAAAAATTAATTAGATTTAAGATATGAGAATGAAGATCTAAAATCCAAACTTACCAAGGTAACATCTAAACTTGATATTAAAAAGTTATAATATTCAGAACTTGTAAAATACAATATCATTGTGAAAGGAGAGCTTACACAAACAAAGCAACATCTTGAGAAGCTATACTCTGGCACTGAAAAACTTGATGAGAAAATTATTGCGCTAAGATCCAAAGGTGACACGAGTGGTATTGGATATAATGAAGTTGAATCATCTAAAGAATTTGAGGCTACAAAGGAACTAGATCTAGAAAATCAACAATCTAAATCACATCAAGAAGACCTAATCAATAATGTACCTAATCAAGCTGAACAACCCAAAGAAGTGAAGAATAAATTCAAAGGAATATTTTTCGTATGTAATAAAATTGGTCATAGGAATAAGCACTGTACATACAATTATACTAACCTTGTCTCTAGTTATTTCTATAACTATTATGTTTATGGTCATAAAGCTATTAAATGTAGGAAACCTAGATATAATAATAATGATAGAATGTATAGAAGTAATAACACTGCAATTAATATACCTATTAGCCCAACTAATATCATAAGGAATAGAGTTATGTGTTATAGGTGCAACAACTTTGGACATATTGCTAGAGATTGTAGATTATAAATTAATCAATTAGAATCAAGATATGAAAACAATGTGATATAATGTTAGATTTGCAACAATTTGGGACATACATCAAGATTTTTCTGAATGAATAATATGAGGATATGAAATAGAAAACCACACAACATGGACTATAGAAGAAATGCAAACAATGTGAAAGAACATGTAAAAAGATTCAAAGAAACACTTTTCAAGGAAAAGATACCTTAAGCTTCAAAAATTTTGGTAGAAAAGAATACAAGTGATACATCTCAGAATAAGTTGCAGTTAGTAATAGTTTCTAACAAACCCTTATCAATTTGAGCAATATATTTTAAGAGAATAAAGGAGAATTAGCATCATAAGGTCATTCAAACCCCTGTATGATCAAAATAAGGCTTGCGTAGTTAACATTAGGTAGAAATGAATGAAATGAACCTATATCTAAGAGTGCATGCAATTCAGTGTTCATATTTGAAAATGTAAACAAAAATAAGTTCTCTCGTTAGTAGAAACATCTTTTTGAAGCCTGCATACTTGCACAATAAATATAGAAGAAAAAATGAAAAGGATTTAATGGCTGAAATCAACTAAGGGATCACCATTTGATCTTGCAAAGAGTTAAGGATCCCTCAAAATTGAATTTGATAAAAATTTGAAGTGTCTTGAAGCAATTCACAAGCACATTTCAGCAAGCCCTAGTTACATGATTTAAAATGTATTTATCACTTACGCAGTTGTATTTTCAAGAAAAATAAAGAATTTAACTTTAAATAATGGAGAAACCAATTTTTTTTGACATCAATGAGAGGTGTAGGTATAAGTTTAAGAAGTACCTTGTTGGGAGTTCCCTTTGATCTTCAACTTGTAGATTTATACTCTGATGGATAATTTTAATAACATTTTGACTCTATCACCACTCCAAAGTCTACAAGGAAGAGGGCCAATTAAAAAGGATCAAAAGAGATCCTCCTACACTTTGAGCCATAATGCTTAGGTGGGTGTACCCTTGACTCACTTCTCCAAAGGAGTCTCAAAACAATATTCAACTATGTCCTTAACTAACTGACTGAAAGATATTATCCTTTAAATGTATGTGTGTGGTTGATGACAATGAAATGCCTCTAGAGGATGCACCAGTGCCTTAACCTAGGGAAAATAATCACCCAATCACATATATCAACTGAAGATCTAAAATCAAACACTCCTGGGCTCAAGATAAGTGCTTTGCCTATTACCCACCTCCCTCAAACACAAGGACATCAGATTCTTATTTGGTTGTAAACTCATTGAACTCACCCAAAAGACTTTAATCCTAACTTTGTTAGGAACTCAAAGATGACTTCACAATACTCTTTGTTTACCATATGCTAATACACTTTGTGACATTAACATATATGAGCTTAGAACTGAAATAAGAAGACATACACAAATTCAAGATTGGAACTCAATAGCATTCTCATTAACATATTCAGAATCAATATACAATCAGAGCAACACCAAGATAGGTAAAGACCCAAAATCAGCTCCTATTTCAGTATAATACCATCAACGACCAGGGACCAAAAGAAAGTTTTGGAACCCTTACAAAATAAAAAAAGCTGCAACTTATACTCCTAGTCACCTTGGAATCCTCAAAGAAGATGCATCAAGCTTCAGGTGACTACGGTTAGGGTTTCAACCACCAACCAACCAGAAATAGTCACAAATTTATTACAGGGGATGAAAACCAGTCAGCCATGCCTGAGAAAGATTTACACTTATGATAGATCTCTAAAAAAGTACTAAAAATCATGGAATTCTATGTCAATCAATCCTTTTATCCACCTACAACATGCCTTGAACAACAAAACTATATAGTACAGATCCCTGCAAATGATCACTCAACACCCTGGACCACACTGCAATAGCAAGAATCACCAAACCAATCCAAATCATCTATTAAAACCATAAATTCTGGTACTTCCTATCACTCAGAAACCCTCTGCAAATTAGAATTTGGAAAACAATGGTCACTTTATGGTGCATTTAGTAAATCAGCAGTCCGCATTTGAAATCAAATCAACTTTAAGTCATGACCATCTGATTCCTCTATTTCACGGGCTTTATGTCCTTAACCTCTATAGGAATCTTGGTTTACATTTAGTGACCACATGACAATGCATTTTCCTATTTGCAGAATGAAATCCTTAACCCATCTTTAACTCCATGACCTGGTGACTAAAGGAAATGATTTAACCTCGGTCCCACATTTAGCAAACTGGTGACCGAAGGCTTTCGTTAGTTCATGAAGAACTTTATCTATCTACCACATATTTTAGTGATCACATGAATACACATTCACCGAATCACCACTCTTTCAGAACACCACTATTTTATTTCATGAATGAATGAACCCATTTGAAATTTGTCAGGCCGCTAACCTTATTTATCCGGATAGCCAAAAGATTGAAGAAACTTAACTGGGCCCACATTAGGAAGATCAATGACAATCTTAAGATCACATATGTCAGAAAAAACCCATTAGATTACATGCCATCTATTGATCTTCTATCACTGTCAGAACAACTAAACCCTGAAAGACCTGGCCCCACTAACACAATATCTAGTCACACAACGTGGACCAATCACAGCTTTCCATATCAGCACACCTGGCAAGTGGACCCACCACACTTATCCTCTTTGAGAAAGATTGAATTGATAGTCAGTGCATGATCTTAAGCCTCTGATAGATCCCATAAGATCATGCACTTGTCATTGATATTCTGACACTATCAGGACCCTCTGACACATCTGAAAACTAGGTCCCACTGACAACTGGCGACATGTTGATACATGGAATAATAAAATATCACCAACTATGCATACGTGTCACCTTGGATCCACTGAGAACATTTTTCCACCTGGAAGATTGGATGGCTGGTGCAAGATCTTCAACGCTCAAAAGATTCTATGCGCTTACACACCAACCATCGATCTTGAATCTTAGCTGATTGAGATATCAGGCCTGCCTGACATGCTATATCCAGCTCACCACCCTTGACCAATGAAAAGCCACCATTCATGTACATGTAGCAGTGGACCCATCTACAAAGAAAGGCAACATCATACAAGAAAATCAACGACCGTCACAAAAGTGCAAGCCTCTGACAAAACCCTTGCGCTTTTGTGACAACCATTGGATCAAGATGGTGTTAGAAGGCCGGGCCAAGGAAACCACATGAACACGTGACTAAAGAAAAGAAACCACCACACCAAGTCGCTAACTATTAAGACATAACCACTCGATAAAAAGTGATTACACAAACACTGTGTTCACGTAATCATTGAGAGAAATAGCTAACCATCGGGGAACTTAAAGAATGCACGACTGACATGTTCCCTGAATTGCTAAAATTTTTAAAGAGACCACCAAGGATTAAGAAAACAAGTGACTGATGGGGAAAAGAAATGCACCCATGCATTTAACAAGACTTAAGTGACCCAAAAAGGTAAAGACAAATTAGAATAGGGCCAGGGCATTCCAAAGGGTTTTAAATGTAATGGCTAGTTTTTGAATATTCTACTTAGGGCTTTAGCCAGAGACATGAAAAACATTGCAGAGACTAGGGGAAAAATGCTACAACCATGAAATTTTTTGCATATGCTAGTAGTGGCTCTGTCTGGGGATGTATGCCTCTTGCAAGCATGGCAAGAGCTTAGAATCACTAGTTTAAAGTAGACCATCCCACTAGAAAAGACTGACAATAGAGAGAAACAGGACCAAAACCCTACAGACCAGGACAAAATAGGATAGGTGCAAGCAACTATTTATAGGATTTACAACATGTACAAACCTAACTACCATTCATCAAAAATAAAATACCTCAAAATAAGTATCTCTTCAAGAATTTTCCATGAACATGCAATTCTTGAACATCACCATTTAATTCCTTGACAATGTATGAATCTTGGCCCCATTTCTCATGAATTAGATATTGCCCTAGCCAGATTGGATCAAATTTACCATGTTTTTCTTTATGTTGTAGTCTAGCATTCCAAATCAACACCAAATCACCAGGTTCAAACTTCCTATCAACAGTCTTCTTGTCATACAAATTCTTAACCTACAACAACAATTTGGCATTCCTTACAATTGATTCTCTCCTAATTTCATCCAGCCTGATGAGGTCCTCAATTCTCAACTGCATCTCATCATCTATGTCATCATCATATAATTGCACAAATTTATACATCTCCAATAAATTATTCTGTGGCATTCTTGCATGTATTCCATATACAAGGTCAAATGGTGCACAACCAATTGCCCTCTTCACAGTTACCCTATCAGCCCATAGAGCTTATGGTAGCTTTGAATTCCATGCCCTCTTATTCTTTTCAAGAATCCTCTTTATGATTTTAATCAAAATCTTATTAGTAGATTATGCCTGTCCATTTCCTTGTGGATGATAAGGTGAGGAATTAGAAATCTAAATTCCTAAACCTTTGCAAAAGTCCTTATATTTAGCAGACCTGAAGCACATTGCATTATCACTTACTATTCTCTCAGGGCAGCCAAACCTTGTAACAATGTTGTTCAATAGAAAATTAGTCACCGCCTTACTAGTTATATTTCTTGTAGGTGTAGCCTCTACCCACTTTGTAAAGTAATCATTGGCAACTAAGATCCATGAGTGTCCTCCACTAGACTTGTTTGGTATCTCCCCTATGAAATCAATTCCCCATTGTTGGAAAGGAGCCTGTACTTCTACTAGTTTTAATGGCACATTACCTAAAAATTTAAGCTTACCAGAGAAACTTTGACAAGCATCACACCTCCTTACCAACTGTTCTTCATCCTTGAAGATTGTGGGCCACCAAAATCCTGCTCTTAAGATCTTATGAGTAGTAGTCTTACCCATGTAATTCCCACCACAAACTCCTTCATGCATTTCTTTCAACAACTTGTTAGCTTGATCTTCAACTTCACATTTCAACAGTATGCAATCCAAACTCTTTCTATAGAATTTACATTTCACAATTACATACTTGATGGCCTGTAATTTCAATGTCCTCTTCTTATTGTCATCCATGTTATCTGGACATCTCATATTTCTTAGATAATAGATAATATCTTGATACCAAACACAATCATCCACATCACATGTATAATCAACTTCAGAATGATTTACCTGGTTAGCATCAAGATTGGATTCAACCATCAGTTTTGCCAATCCCTATCCTCTAACCAATTTAGTAATCTTGACCTCAACATTGAATTCTTGGATCCTATTGATCCATCTGCATCTTCTTCCAAATACCTCCTACTATGAGAAAATATCCTTCACAGATGCACTTGGCACAAAAGCAATCACAACTGCCCCCATCAAGTAACACCTAAAAGCCTCAACTACCTTCACAAGTGCATATGCCTATTTCTCATTTATGTCATACTTCAATTCAGTAGCCTGCAAGGATTTATTGAAAAATGCAATAGGCTGCTCAAAACCATCATTATTCTTTTTTAACAAAACTGCAACAATAGTGTTAAAAGATGCAAAGGAAAAGATATGCATTGGGACATTATAATTAGGTGCCTTAAGCACTGGTGCATCTTTGATAGCCTGCTTAATATTTTTCAAAGCCTCATTAGGCTCACCCTCCCAATTGATTGTAGATCCTTTCTTTAACATCTTAGAAATAGGTCTAGTAACCTCTGCAAAAATTTTCACAAACCTCCTTAAGAAATTGACCTAACCAAAGAAGGACTGAATCCCTTTAACATTTTTTGGCCTCTGAATCTTATCAATAGCTGCTACCCTCTCAGGGTCAATCCTAACTCCTTGCTTCCCAACTAGGTGGCCAAGAAACTTACCTTCAGTGACACCAAAAGCACATTTCCTTGGGTTTAATGAAACGCCATATTCCAAGGCCCTCACAAATATTTTTTCTAAATGAGTATAGTGATCTTCTTCCTTCTTGGAATAAGTAGTTAAATCATCTTGATATACAAAAAGGAAATCATTTATAAAATCTAAAAAGGCAACATCCATTGCCCTCTGAAAAGTAGCACTAGCATTTGTGAGACCAAAAGGCATTCTCACATAAACATATGTCCCCCAAGGTGTTGTGAAAGTTGTCTTGAATTGTTCTGATTCTTTGACAATGACCTCATTATAACCAGAGAAACCATCCATCATAGACATCAATTCTGATCCAGTTACTCTTTGCAACATAGCTTCCATATTGGGAAGACAATAGTTATCCTTTAATGAGCTGATGTTCAAATTCCTAAAGTCCACACAAAGCCTGATGTCACCATTCTTCTTTCTAACAGGAACAAGATTTGATACCCAAGAAGAATGCCTTATAGGCTTGATAATTCTAGCATCTCTCAACTTCATTAACTCTTCTTGCATCTTGGGTGCCAAAGTAGGATTAATAGGCCTTTGTTTTTTGCCAAAAAGGATTAACATCTTCTTTCAATGGAATGATATGCTGAAACAAATTTTCTCTATAAACCTTTACGTCATCATATGAACATGCAAAAACATGCTTGAATTTTCTCAATAATTCAATCAAAGATTTTCTCACATTGTGAGACATGTCCCTACCAATGTATACCTTCTTAGGTGCCTCATATGTTCCAAGATTTATTTCCTCTAGATCAGTATGATCTTCTCTTTTGATATTCTTTTGAACTCTATCCTAGTTATCAAAGATAGTCTCCAAGACAACAAGCCCCTTGGGCACCTTGTTAGTTCTAAGTTGAATGACCTCATTGCCAAAGACAACCTCTTTAACCTCCACTAACTCAACCAAAATTGAACAATCAAATTCCTGACCATGATACTGATCCTCACAACTCATAAACTTCAAGATATCATTATCATCATAAAAAATTTGCCAATTCTCAATATTGTTTGGTATGCTAGGTCTAGCCTGAATTTCAACTTTAGAAATACCAGTGAATGTAATATCAATGGGATTGATTGCTATATTGGCCAAAAAATCAGCCATCTTATTATTACTCCTATCCTTCCATTCAATATTGAAGGCATCAAAATGTTCAATCAAATCCCAAACTACATTCTTAAATTGTTTCAACCTTTTGTTCTTGGAAGCATATACTTACCTGACTTGGGACACCACCAACTCAAAATCACCAACAACACTTAAACACTTAATACCATGCTTTTGTGCCAACCTCAATCCTAACAACAATGCCTCATATTCTAGTATATTGTTGGTACAAAAGAAATTCAATGTGAAATAGAACTTGTAGGTGTTTCCATTAGGAGAAATAAGTAAAATACCTACTCCTACTCCATCCTTGCAATTTGCACCACCAAAGTACATTACCCACAAATCACCCTTCATAGTGTTGGTTGCTTTTCCTTGCAGGACCAAACTTGAATCAAAAGGTGGGCTTGATCCTCAAATTAGGCACTCAAGTTTGACAAGAAAAAAGAACCAATTGATGAAGATAGAGAACATCCTCCTTCTTTGAGCTCCACATCACTCAGGTGGGTATTTCCTTATCTAAACACTCAAGACACCTCATGATAAACAATAGGCCTATAGATAGATTATTGTGTAATAGTCTTCAAACCACTATAGGTATCCTATACCTTAATGAAACCAAGATCTCATGCAATAGCCCTACTTGCATAGAATGAATCTAAAGACCAGAGACCTATCATGCTTGTCTTCCAATGGATGTTGGTTAATGTATTATATATTTATAGGTCTCTTCTAAGGGGAGGGTTAAAATCCTTTGAATGGGTAATAACATACTTGGATACAAAAGTGGGTTGTTAAAGTGAGGTTTGGTCATGGTGTGTGATTGATGTTAGGCATTAGCACATTGAGTACATTGTCTTCTTGTTTCATAGTTGTTTATTACAATAGGGTATTTGACTTTGTGGCTCATTGGACAAGGCACTAGTCTATCAGGGACTTAGGACATCTCAGGGGTCCTTCAACCCATCTTCAAATCATTTATTTTTAGTTCCACCCTTTCCCTTTCATGTTGTTAGTATAGGTCTATGGTCTTCAGACTCATTCTATGCAAGTAGGGCTATTGCATGAGATCTTGGTTTCATTGAGGTACAGGATACCTATAGGGGTTTGACGACTATTCCATAATAATCTATCTGCAGGCCTATTATTTATCATGAGGTGTCTTGAGTGTGTAGATAAGGAAATACTTACCTAAGTGATGTGGAGCTCAAAGAAGAAGGAGGATGTTCTCTATCCTCGTCAATTGTTTTTTTTTTCTTGTCAAACTTGAGTGCCTAATTTGAGGATCAAGCCCAGCTTTTGATTCAAGTTTGGTCCTGCAAGGAAAAGCTACCAACAAAATGGTGACTCTGCTAGTCGGAGATGATTTGTTTTCCATTACAGTGTGGTCCAGAGTGTGATGTGTTCATCTACTGGGTCTATACTGTACGGTTTTGTGCTTGAGGTGTGCTTGTAGGTGGCTGATTTGACTAGTTTTCATGGTAGTTCCTTGTTGTTTTGTACTATCCTCACAAATTTTGATGATAGTGGATCCATCTAAGATTCATTTTCTTTGAGTTGATTATGTTTCTTCCCCTACAATAAATTTTGATGTAGTTTTTGGTTGGTTGAGTTGTTGAAACCCTAACCCTAGTCACCCAAAGCTTGATGCATCCTTTTTGAGGATTCCAAGGTGACTAGTGCTATAAGTAGTGAAATGTTTTATTTTGTAAGGGTTCCTTCTTCTATGATTTTGTAGGGTTCCTTCTCCTACAATTTTGTGGAGAACTGGTTCCATGAAGGGTCCTTTTCCTATAGATTTTCTCTACTTCTCTTCATATAGGGTTTTCTTCTTTCCTTTCTTGGTTCAGGGTATATGATGCATGTTGTAATTGATTTGTGTTATGTATGAGGATTTAGTATATTCTTAATGTTACTAAGCTATCTCCAATTGAATTCTAAATTCATTAATCATACATCAAGCATATTTTATTTTTCTATTTGCATTGCCTATGTGTTTGCAAGTGGAGTTGTCTTCGTAGAGATAACTAGTTTAGGATTAGTTTTCATGTATGTATGAGCTGAAGTATCAAAGATATGTTATGATTGTCTTCCAGTGGATGTTGGTTAATTTATTATCTATTTATAGGTCTCTTCTAAGGGGGGGGTTAAAATCCTTTAAATGGGTAATAACATACTTGGATACACAAGTGGTTTGTTAAACTAAGGTTTGGTCATGATGTGTGATTGATGTTAGGCATCAGCACATTGAGTACATTGTCTTCTTCTTTCATAGCTATTTATTATAATAGGGTATTTGACTCTATGGCCCATTGGACAAGGCACAGGTCTATCGGGGACTTAGGACATCTCAGGGGTCCTTCAACCCATCTTCAAATCATTTACTTTCAGTTCCACCCTTTCTGTTCCATGCTGTTAGTATAGGTCTTTGGTCTTCAGACTCATTCTATGCAAGTGAGGCTATTGCATGAGACATTGGTTTCATTGAGGTACAAGATACCTATAGGGGTTTGAAGACTATTCCATAATAATCTATCTGCAGGCCTATTGTTTATCATGAGGTGTCTTGAGTGTGTAGATAAGGCAATACCTACCTGAGTGATGTGGAGCTCAAAGAAGAAGGAGGATGTTCTATATCCTCATCAATTGGTTCTTTTCTCTTGTCAAACTTGAGTGCCTAATTTGAGGATCAAGCCCACCTTTTGATTCAAGTTTGGTCCTACAAGGAAAAGCTACCAACACACAGAATTAACACTTACCTCGACAGAGATAGGTGACAAAATAGGTTTTTTCTCCAATTCAGGGATCTCTTCCCTAAAAGCATTCATATCAATATCCACAAAACATGTAGTTTCATTATCAATATTCCTTTCAATCATGTGGCATACTCTTGATTCTCACTCAATCTTGAAACACTGATCATCAATCTTGAAAGTGGCATAAGACAAATCACACTGTAAACTTCCACCCATGGCAGCACTCCACCTTCTAGATAGTAGCATCCCATAATGAGGAGGGATGTCCACCACCAAAACACTCATTATTAACTCTTTCTTAGGATATGCTACCAGCCTATATGTCATTACATTGATAGTCCCAATGACTGGTACCTCCCTCTGATCCATTGCACAATATTTGCCTTGAACTATATCAACTTTAAGGCCCAACTTCTCCATGATTTTGAAAGGCATGATAGTATTAGAGGCACAACTATCAATCATACAATTTCTTAGTTTCATTCCATTCACTAGAAAACTTAAAAAGAATGGATCAATGTTTTCAAGGCTAGCATTGACAAACTATCCAAATATATAGGAGGAATTTGAGATACAATTCCCTGAGCAGCAACACCTTTCAAAGCTTTATCCTGAGACCCATTGCATGCAACATCATTCTTATGTACATTATCTACCCATGAAATAGCTTTGTCTTTGTGTTCAGGGATCCTCAACAATTCTGACAATGGAACCTTAACTGTAATTTAGGACAATACAGATAACATATCAATAGAAGTAGAAGAAGGAATCTCAATCTACATTGCCTTATTATCTCTTTGCTTATTTGATACATTAGGTTTATTTGCCACCCTCATTTTTTCAATCTTAGCCATTGTATTAATTGGCTTCTCCATCTCACTAGAAAATCTTTCAACTCCAACTCCCTTAGGCTCACAATTCCTACCTTTTACATTCTCAAATTTCACCATGTGATCACCCTTTGATTTGTTCTCATTAGGCTCTCTGGAGTTGGTACTCTTTATAAACATTCCAGCAGCTTTCTCATTTGTATTCCTTGACACCATGCCTCTAGTTTGCACTTGGGCAATCATTTCTATAGTAATCCTATCCATCTCTTCTCTAGAAGGTCTTCTTAAATTTATTAGCTTAGAAGAAGAGTTCATGTTACATGTCTTCTTATCAATATCTTTGCTATCAGACAAAACCTCTTGATGAAAAAGGGCCTGATTGTGTCTCTTCACATTTACATCTACTTCTTCATCAAAATCAAAACCATCTATGTATCCTAGATATGAAGTAGCCATGTTGCATCCAACATCATCTTGATCTTCTTCTTGATCCATCTCCTCATTGCCACAGTCTTGATTTGCAGCCATAGAATGTGCAACCACACAATGCTTTGCAGAATGAAGGGACTGGCATGCAACACACCAAGAAATTTCCTCCATGACATTTATTGAAACCTTTTGTAGAGGGTCAAGGACACCTCTTTCATTGTTTCCTCTTGCAGCAGGGACAATAGGCTTTCCATCTCTCCATTGGGTGTTGTAGAGGTAGTTCTGCAATCTATTCTGCTTATTGAAATTGTTGTTGAACTGAGGCCTCTCATTGGTAGGAGCACTAATGTTCCTATTTTTAGGTGCCTTCAAATCCTTTAATGCATTGAGCACCTTATCCAATTTATCTTCTTCTTGCCTCCTAGTTCCAACATTCCTATCATTTTCTTTTTTGTATTTCTTGTCCCCAAACAACCTAGGATCATCTCTCTTCCCACCTAATTTTCCTGATATCTTTATATTGTTCTCAATATTGATAGCAATCCTAAAATAATCTCCAAGAGTTCTTGGTTCTTTTTCCCTTAATAGGTATCCCATCTTTCCATCAAATGGATTGAAGTATGTGGTTAGACAGACATTGTCATCTAACCGCATAACTTGGAACAACTTATGCATACCCTTCTAAAATCTCATGTTGAATTCAGCTGCAGACTCATTTTGATTTTTCCTTATGGTATTAAATTCATTCAACATGAAAATAGCATTAGGCCTATCACCATACTGCTCTTTAAAACATCTCTCAAAAGAATCTAAAGTATCAATACATTTATCAGGAAGTCTCTTAAACCAATCTCTAGCATCCTCCATTAGAGATTGAAAAAATAATTTCATGACTACATCCTCATGCTGTACCTCATAATCATTAAGTATATCAACAAATAACCTAAGATGCTCTTCACAACTAATAGCATTATTACTAGCAAACTTAGGTACCTTATCTCTTATATCATTTGGAAAAGCATTCGGGTAGCCAGGAATCCCATCAAAACTAATTTGCCTATAGCCTTCTAGTTGCATAGGTCTTCTTTGAAAACTTGAACTAGTGTTAACCCTAGGATCAACATTTGCATTTACATTTCCATCTACTTTTGTATTTGACTACTGCCTAGGATCCACACCTATCCTAGCAGATGAAGAAGGAATTGAACTAGTAGTAGCATTACTAAGTGGAATAGTAGTAGTCATAGATGGTATACCTAGTTCAGTAGCAAATGGACCAAGACCATTAGCTAATGAAGCCTTCAAGAACTAGATCTTTCTTCTCTTTTCTATAATGGAAGCTTCAATTTTAGCCTTTTCTAACTCTTGAGCAAGAGCTTCATCCTATTTTCTTCTTCTTTCTATCTCTGTGTCCTTATTTGAATTGGGTGGTGGGAACCCTGGTATTTTCAATGATCTTCTTGTTTGATGTCCCACCATCTTTTTCTTTCCTTTCTCACCAGCCGCAATAATAGGCCTAGTGATCTCAAACCCATCTTTATCTTTAGGGAGGGAAACATAACTTTGAACTTGTCTAACCACAGGGCCCTCCTTATCAAATTCATGATCTTGTAGTAAGCACTCTTGCTCACTTCTTAGAGCTTCAAGATCACCAAAAACATCATGCTGCAAAGTTTTAGGAGTAGAAGCAAGCATCTTGTTTCTCTCCTTCATTTCATTAATCTTTCTAACAAGAGACCATCTTTCTATGAGAGCATTCACCTTTTTAGCCTCTCTCTCCTTTTGTAACCTCTTATGTATGGCATCCTGCTTTTCCAACTATAACCTTAGTGAGTTCAAATCATTTGGGTCTATCATAAAATCATCAGAACCTAATGACACATCCATATCAGTGAGATTTTGATATGGGAAGTGCACTTGTCATGGTCTCATGGGCTCTCTTTTGAAATTATCTTCATCAAGATCTAAATCAATCTCTAAACCCATCTCTCTAGCTTGTTCATCTTGACCTGTAGGCAATGAACCCTTGTCTTGAAATACAGCCTCTGGGGGATCATAAAATCTATCTTCAGAGAAACCACCATCTGATCTAAAAACTCTATCTTGTGAACCTTCCTCACTTGAGGAAACATGTGGTGCTCTACCTCTATTATTTCTTTGTTCTCTTATGGGAGCACTAGTAGACTCACCATTCCTTCTAATCCAACTCTTCTTCTCCTATCTAGGCAACTGTTCCAGAGTGACCTCTGGATTCTTTTTCACAAAGGACCTAGTATTCCTCCTCTTGTCCATCTTTCATAGTTTATAGCATTGGTTCTAACCTCTTGAGTTTCCACCCACCTAGATGGGAAAATCTTTCAACTGAAAATCTCTAGACTCTCCCCAATAGAGTCACCATTTTGCTGGGATTTCCCTTTGATATTCAGCTTGTAGATTTATACTCTGATGGATAATTTTAATAACACTTTGACTCTATCACCACTCCAAAGTCTACAAGGAAGAGGGCCAATTAACAAGGATCAAAAGAGATCCTCCTACACTTTGAGCCTTAATGTTTAGGTGGGTGTACCCTTGACTCACTTCTCCAAAGGAGTCTCAAAACAATATTCAACTAAGTCCTTAACTAATTGAATAAAAGATATTATCATTTAAATGTATGTGTGTGGTTGATGACAATGAAATGCCTCCAGAGGATGCACCAGTGCCTTAACCTAAGGAAAAGAATCACCCAATCACATATATCAACTGAAGATCTAAAATCAAACACTCCTGGGCCCAAGATAAGTGCTTTTCCTATTACCCACCTCCCTCAAACACAAGGACATCAAATTCTTATTTGGTTGTAAACTCACTGAACTCACCCAGAAGACTTTAATCCTAACTTTGTTAGGAACTCAAAGATGACTTCACAATACTCTTTGTTTACCATATGCTAATACACTTTGTGACATTAACATATATAAGCTCAAAACCGAAACAAGAAGACATACACAAATGCAATATTGGAACTCAATAGCATTCTCATTAACATATTCAGAATCAATATACAATCAGAGCAACACCAAGATAGGTAAAGACCCAAAATCAGCTCCTGTTTCAATATAATACCATCAACGACTAGGGACCAAAAGAAAGTTTTGGAATCCTTATAAAATTAAAAAAGCTACAACTTATACCCCTAGTCACCTTGGAATCATCAAAGAGGATGTATCAAGCTTCAGGTGACTAGGGTTAGGGTTTCAACCACCAACCAACCAGAAATGGTCACAAATTTATTACAGGTGATGAAAACTAGTTGTCCATGCCTAAGAAAGATTTGCACTTATGATAGATCTCTAAAAAAGTACTAAAAATCATGAAATTCTATGTCAGTCAGTCCTTTTAGCTACCTATAACATGCCTTGAGCAAGAAAACTATATAGTACATATCCCTGCAAATGATCACTCAACTCCCTAGACCACACTGCAACAGCAAGCATCACCAAACCAATCAAAATCAGCTATTAAAACCATAAATTCTGGTACTTTCGGTCTTTCAAAAACCCTCTGCAAATTTGAATTTGAAAAACAACAGTCACTTTATGGTGCTTGCAGTAAATTGGTGATCCACATTTGAAATCAGATCAAATTTAAGTCATGACCATCTGATTCCTCTATTTCATAGGCTTTATGTCCTTAACCTCTATAGGAATCCTAGTTTACATTTAGTGACCATGTGACAATACATTTTCCTATTCGCAAAATGAAATCCTTAACCCATCTTTAACTCTGCAACCTGGAAACTAAAGGAAATCATTTAACCTCGGTCCCACATTTAGTGAACCGGTGACCGAAGGATTTCATTAGTTCACGAAGAACTTTATCTATCTGGCACATATTTTAGCAATCACACGAATACAAATTCACTGAATCACCACCTCTTTCAGAACACCGCTATTTTATTTCGCGAATGAATGAACCCATTTGAAATTTGTCAGGCTGCTAACCTTATTTATCTGGACCACCAAAAGACTGAAGAAACTTAACTAGGCCTGCATCAGGAAGAACAATGGTAGTCTTAAGATCGCATATGTCAGAAAAAACCCATCAGATTACACACCATCCATTGATCTTCTATCATTGTCAAAACAATTGAACCCCAAAAGACCTAGCCCCACTAACCTAATATCTAGTCACACAACATGGACCAATCATAGCTTTCCATATTAGCCCACCTAGCAAGTGGACCCACCGCACTTATCCTCTCTAAGAAAGATTGAATTGAAGATCGGTGCATGATCTTAAGCCTTTGATAGATCCCATAAGATCATGCACCCATTGTTGATATTCTGACACTGTCAGGACCCTCTAACACATCTGTAAACTAGGTCCCACTGACAACTGTCGATGTGTTGATACATGGACTAATAAAATATCACCAACTATGCATACATGTCACCTTGGACCCACTGAGAATGTTTTTACACCTAGAAGATCAGACAACTGGCACAAGATCTTAAAGGCTCAAAAAATTCTATGCGCTTACACGCCAACGGTCGATCTTGAATCTTAGTTGATTGAGATATCGGGCCAGCTTGACATGCTATATCCAACTCACCGCCCTTGACCAATGAAAAGCTACCATTCATGTACATGTAGCAGTGGACCCATCTACAAAGAAAGGAAACATCATACAGTAAAATCAATAGCCCTCGCAAAAGCGTAAGGCTCTAACAAAACCCTTGCACTTTTGTGATAACCATTGGATCAAGATGGTGTCAGAAGGCCAGCCCTAGGAAACCACATGAACACACGACTAAAGAAAACAAACTACCATGCCAAGTCACTAACTATTAAGACATAACCATCTAATAATAAGAGATTACGCGAACACTATGTTCGCGTAATCACTGAGAGAAAAAGCTAACTGCCAAGGAACTTAGAGAATGTGTGGCTGACATGTTCATTGAATCATTGAAAGTTTTAAAGAGACCGCCAAGGATTAAGTGAACAAGTGACTGATGGGGAAAAGAAATTCGCACATGCATTTAACAAGACTTAAGTGACCCAAAAAGGTAAAGACAAATTAGAACAAGGCCAGGGCATTCCAAAGGGTTTTAAATGTAATGGCTAGTTTTTTAATATTCTTCTTAGGGCTTTAGCCAGAGACATGAGAAACATTGTAGAGACTAGGGGAAAAATGCTACAGCCATGAAATTTTTTGCACGTGCTAACATACCTTATATTTATCTTTAGGATGAACCATCTAGAAAATTTTCACAAGTACCAAGTAGGGTTTTGCATGTAAAATACATTTGTGCATATACACACTATAAATTTGAGTCAATAGGAGATAATGAGATTCATAAGGACTTTATCATTGTATACAACAATAATCTTAGTTTGAAACAATGGTTTGAGCACTTAGAAAACTTAAAAATCACTGAGTATATGTTCTTTGAGGATTTTGATCAACATGAATAGACAAGGATAATTCTGAGAAGAATTCATGATAACATGTTTTGGGTAGGAGACATTCTTGTGATGAGTAAATGAAAAGAATGTAAAGGAGCTAGTTGAAACAAATACTGAGTCAGTATCTAAAGGAAGGAATATAAAATTGGATAGAATCAAGCAAGTTTGTGTGAGATTAATAAGTAAGATAATCAGTTACAAAATGAATTACAGCTCAAGAGTGAACCCTGTACCTAGTGGATTTATCCATGCACCTTACATGATGACTATAGGAAATGAAAAAGTAAGCATGTCTAAAATTCTTAGACAATAATTTGTAGACAACATAGATAGACTAAAGAAAAGAAACAATGCAACATTTAGATTTGAGTTTTTGATAACACATCTATTCTTTCAAGGTATAAGAATATTTATTTGTATGCCTAATTATGAATAGGATACAAACAAAATCATAATGGAACTAATTACTTTCTACTATAGAAAACAAATTTTAAAAGGGATTACAATAAACATCTCAAGGATGATGAAGAATTTTCAATCAGAAATGAAACAAAGGTATAGAATTCAACCTACTATTGTTAAAAACTACAATGATGAATTATGTTTTATTATTGAAATAGAAATGACATGTATGGAGGTAGTAGAAATAATAGTTGAATTCATTGACCCTTTAAGATTTGAGATTAGTGCAGAGTTGATTCAAGGTTTTTCAAAGAAAATTGTAAAATTAGAAAGGGTAAGGAGTGTCCTAGATGGGGCACCTATGAAGAGAAACTAAGATAAGTACAAGGGTATCTATATAGTAAATAAAGAAAGAAAGAAGAGAATGGACAAGAAGATTGATGAAATTCTAAAAGAATCTAGGATGAGTAGAGAACAATTTAAAGAGGCAATGAGTACAACTAGAGAAATGCAAAGTGGTGGACAAACAAAAGTTTGAAGTGTAAAACCACTTGCAATAGGAGGTGGACCTTCTATAGGAGTTATAATTGCAGAACAATCAGCAAGAGCATTCACAATACCATATGCAGTAGCAGTACCTACTAGTCAAGAAGAAGAGGTGAGTGTAATTGAATTGTAATCATGTACATCACAAAGGAAATATATTAGGAATACAACAAAGATAACTCAAGTTGATGGAAAGAAAGAAAAAAGAAGAAACTCCCAAGAAAATAATAAAGGACTCAACTACGAGACCTGGTAAAAGACAAAAGACACTAGTAAAAAAAATTGGAAGAAAGAAGTAGAAAGAACAAGAAATTATATCAGAAGAAGAAATACAGAAAGAAAAACCAATTAATGGAAGCACATGAAGAAAGAAATGGAAGCCCGAAATCAAGATCATGAACAATTTAATTATTAATGAAGGAAATTTGACAAAGCTAGACAAATTTTATCACTTGTATAATAATTTTGTGAAGTTACAATTAGAAAATGTAGTTGTCAAACACATGAATTTGTTCAACCTAAAATTGATTAATATTCATGGATAAATACTTGATGACTTATATGGGATACTAATGAAGAGATATAAGAGAGTGAAATAATAAGACAAAGCAATTAGAGAGAGAAGATTAAGAAAGATTTGTGAAATTAAAAATGAAGATGATTTTGGAAATATTATGAAATTTCTAGAGCCTCTATTGAGAAAGAAGATGGGAAATCTTGATCATGGGAGGCAATTATGAAAAAATTAATAAGGACACAAAGGAAGAAATTATAATGGTCATGATAGAATTTGAGGACATGTTGACTAAAGGAGAGAAGACTTCAGAAGAAAAAATAATGCCTGATATAACTAAGGCTAGTAGAGAGGAAGGAAGAAAGGTGTTAGGGGGAGTAGCTCTTATAATCACTACAGTAGAGGCTACAAAAGAAAAGGTTGAGGAGAAAATTAGAGAATAATAGATAACTATTGATATTGATCTATATGAACATTCATAGTACTCATATCACTATTGATGTAACAGAGGATCCATTGAATGATCAAGACTAAGGAATCATTATTATTGACAATTTGGTCATAAAAAACATAGTTGATTATCCCAACTCTGATGAAGAAGAAAATATTGATACAAAGTTACAAATTGATTGGAAAATGATTGTACAAGAGATGTCTCATTTTGCGCAACATCTCAAGCACACTAAGATCGAAAAAGAGCCTTTAGAGAGTCATACAAAATAACCAAAAATCATAAGAGATGATAAAGGAAAAGAGAAAGAAGAAAAAATAGTAATAGGAGAGTAGACAAAGGATCAAGTGAATAATCAGGTCTTCAACTTGTCACACTACAAAGGCACAAACCATAGAACTTCCTAGCACAAGCATGTTGAAGACACCCTTGTAATCACTTCTAGCTAGCATGATGGACAACTCAAGTAGCAAAAAAGTAGAAAATATTGAGAAATTAGGATTGATTTCTACTTATTACATCAATAGAATAATTGAGAAGAGTAAAGAAGAAAAAATTACACAAGATACTCCTGACAAGATAACAACTAAACTTCAAAGTTTAATTCTAGTCCATATTAGTTAAAGTCATATTCAAAAGAAGAAAGATAAAGTGTTGGAATAATTTGATAGTCATTTGAAAACATTAGTAGAGGTTTCTACAATAAAATCACAAGTAGAACATGATGAAACTTTTTTTAGTAATGTATGCAAGAATGTTAGGAATGATTTAACAAAGTGGATACTACAATCAAAGAGTTGAGAAAATGTGTTCATAAAGGGAAGGAACTATATGAAAAATGTGTGTTAGCACATGATCACATACACACATTCAATTCACAAATCAAAATAATGAAGATAAATTGAGGAATTTGGTTAATGAGATAAAAATTGCAGATGCTCAAGTTATTGACTTGAAGAAAAACATCAGTAAAATTCATGATGAGAGGAGAATTTTGGACAGTAGGAGAGACTAGTTATTGCAGAGGCTCTCTTTTTTAAGAGAAAATCTATCTTTGAAAATTAACATAGTTTAGAGATAGCTTGAAGACTGTTTGAAGGCAAAAACATCATACAAATAGCTCATCTATCCAAACTCTCAAGTGAATGATCTAGCATCATATAGGCTCTACGCACTGCTTAAAGTATTAGACTCAGTAAAAGATGCATGGAATAAAGGGTTAATCAACTTGAAGAATAATTTTTCCAATTGTATTGCACTATTACTTAGTTTAGAAACATGAAAGATTAAAGGTAGACTCAAAATTTTGACTTGTACTTAACTTTTTTTCACTTGCCTTTATCATTGATGTCAAAGGGGGAGTAATAGCATGTGAAAAAAGGAAAAGTACTAAATATGTTAAATAATGTAAAAGGAGTCATAAGGTATAATATAAGGAAGTGTATAGTGTAAAAGATAGAGATATATGTAAATGATCCATATTTTGAAATTCTATATGGCTATGCAATGTATGTCACAATTTTGAAGTTTTTGACTTAGCCAATTTTCCCACATGTTTCCATCAATGCAAAAGGGGGAGATTGTTTGAAATTTGGATAAGAGGTAAATATGGAAATACATTGAGGTTGTAATTTATGGAAATATATTAGTCATATTAAGTCATAAGATCATGAAGATTGAGTTTTGGATTGAAGAGTTGGAAAATTGTCTGAGTGTCACTGAGTTTAATTAACAGAATATGCACTATTTTGATAGGTGAATTTCACAGAGACATTATTAGCACATGAAAAGTTAGTAGAAGGTAGAATGGAAATATTACTACATTTTTGTAAGTGCATGAATTATTTGAATCAATACAGACAAAGATATTATAGATTTACTAGTTGCAGTACTGAACAGTCAGAACAAGACAAAGTTTAGGAATTGGATATTTTAAGTTAAGGAATTATTTTTTTTACAAAAAAAATTACTTAACCAATTAGGGATGACATCTTAGATGTTTTTGATTGTAGGAAAAAATAGGTTTTAAAGGGGACCCAAAACCCCTTATAAGTAGAGAATAAAAGATATAACGTTAAGCATACTAAAGAGAAATAGGACTAGGACCCAGTCCACCAGAGCCAAAACCAGTAGAAAAAGCCTCAAAACTAGACACAAAAAAAAGGCCAAAAACCTAGGAACACCAAAAAAGGACAGCACCAGGAACCAAAAAAGATAAGAAAACTCTTTACAAGTTTCATCCGCTTCCTTCTTCACCTCCGAGATCTTTTTTATGGCAGAATTGAAGTCGAAAATCTCTTGGATCATATCTTTGATCTTTTTCCTTTTAGCCAACAAGGTACATTTAGCCAGACCCTCATCTCCCACATCTTCATTATCCTCCTTAGGTTTCTTGCTGGGGGAACTGGCATCTAGCTCGGCTTTGATAGTTAGAAAATAGTCCATAGTAGAACCCATGAACATGTTATTATCCTGCATATGTTTATTCATGGCATTCTCTCGCATATCCACTCTAACTTACATATCTTGCACCTTCTTGTCCCTGTCATTATCATTATTTCCATCCAAAGTATTCAACTAGGTTCCAACATGTCCTGCAGGGAGTCAACCTTAGCAGAAATAGAATGACATTTTAAATTCAAATTTTTTATTTCCTGAAAGACCCATTTCAACAAATGAAATGAGTACATAGAGGCTTCCTTTTTAGTTTGAAGAACCCCAAAGGGAGGATCAATTTTATCATCCATATCTTCTTTGAGCAGTTGGACATTCTGTTCTTGCATATCAACTGTTTTGACAATGGGGATGTTTTGAGAGGAGGCTGGGACATTGTCTTCCTCTGTAGTAGGGGATTCCTTCTTTGCATTAGGGGCATCCTTATGCATGTCTGAAAAGACCTCCATGATAACCTCCAGCTTAGGGAAGATGGGCATGTCATGTTCCTCAGAACTGTCATACTCCACCAGGATGGGGACCTAATAGCCACCTTCATCTTCCTCTTTCTTGTCATCGTCATTTTAATTCTTGATCACAGGAGTATTCCTTGCCTCCATAGTTCCACCAGCCTCCTCCTCCATGTTCTCATAATCCCCTGAGGCCATATTCGACACCAAAGTTGAAGCATCACTATCCTCCTCAGTCAAATTAGTTGTATCCTCATAACCATCCGCACTCTTAGTAGTAGATTTAGTTTCCAAACTAGCATCCTTATCATAATTTAATTTTTTCCCCAAAGGATTATCTTCTTTAACAATCATCTCTCTAATACGTTTCTTACCCAAGCTAGTTTTGGGAAAAGAAATGATAGGGTTGGTAATGGCCTTCTACTTAATGTGTTCCACAATGAGGAGAATAAGTCCCTCATGCAAGATGTGTTTCTTCTCTTTCCTTCTATACTTAGAAATGCTAAGGCAGGGGGACTGAAGGATATAAAAAGGAAAGGACGCCCTAATCTTGTGACAGAAGTGACGGAGTAACAAAAAATGGTAAGAATGGGTGTGTTTATACCTACTGTCTAGGGTAATATATTCCATGATCACCATCATGACCATCACCCATATTTCCTTTAAAGCCACAACATCATAGCATCTACTAGAGTCTTTCACCAAACTCTGCACTTCAACCTTGCCTTTGGGAAAATACTGAATGGCCTTTTGCAAAATTTTCTTATCTCTATAAAAGTTGATGCCCTTGAGACTCAACTTAGACACCTCATCAATGAGATCTTCTATGATGTTCACAGTGAGACCAGTGATAGTAACCACCCCATCTTTCCAAGACTTGGCAAACACTTTCGTAGCACTATCTTTAGACCCAGGCATCCATTCCATAGAGGTAGTTAGACCTTCCTTTCTGAGCCTATCCCAGACCTCTAGCACGTTTTCCAATTTCACACAGTCCTTTAGCTCCCTTCGATTTAACCTGCCACCCATGATTTCAGAGAGAGAAACAACAATAGCACTAGCAGAGAATTGCCAAATGTAGAAGAAAGAGAAAACTTTAAAAAACATAGAAATTAACTTGTGTCTACAATTAGTAATCTTGGGAAAGGCACCACTTTTCATAATCATATTAACCTATTTCGCTAAAATGTGTCTTATCATCATAATTTCTTGAGATACTCCCAATCCACCCTATCGCTTTGAGACCTGTCAAAAGCCAACTTGGCTTTCATATCAACGGTGAGATTGCTTCATCCATGCCAAATCATGTTAGCTTTAACCACAAATTTTTCAGCTCATTAGCAGTACCATTCACTTCCCGGTAAGAGTGGGAAATAATGACTATGACATCTTAGATGTTAACCCTAAGTGAGAAAAGTTTAATTTTATATTTTGGGACATGTGTGAAAGCATGAAGGCTGACAAAACAAAAAAATATGGTATAAAGGACAAGTTTTGGAATGTGAAGTTGTGTGTAGTTATTTTGATAACTATGCTATTATTTTGTGATATGCACTTGATGTTGATAGAAGTAAAAATGCAAAGTATGAGAAGATTTGACAGTGATCTTCAAAAGACAAATCAGATATAGAATATATTGGCATTGTTAAAGGTTTTTGTATCTATACTTTTGTGTAAAAAATACTATTGTATATTGCATGTTTGGGTAGTGGGCTCATCTTGCATAATTGTATAACAACTCCTAATAGGGTTCAGGCTTCTATTAAGTCCTAGTCATGTAACAAGACTCCTAATAGGGTCTAATATCTCTAACCAGATACATTATATTAGTCGATCATTTTGTGGGTACCATCCCCACTAGGGTTTTCCCTTGTCTAGGGTTTCCCTAGTTAACAAATAATGGTGTTATGAGTTACATTTCTTTATGGTTGTGTTTATTTTTTTAGCTTAGTCACATATGCATGTTTAAATATTGTTAAGATTATCTATAGTTTTGGAAAAGTTTGTGAAATACTGATTCATCCCCACTCTCATTATTTCCTATTTCTAATAAATATCTCTCTAAAAAATAATTTATCTATCCAATTCTATATCCCAAATGCCTAAAATATACTAAATTCTCTAAACCTCTACCCAAACCTGACTCTCCCTCTAAGGCCTCTAGAAAGAATAGTCTATGCTAGATATCTATCACCACTAGTAGGACATGTCACATATCTGTCATAGTTTTCTAATACCATTATATAAATACACACAAGGAAGCCCTCTCCTCCATTCCTTTTCTATAATATCTAATACAATGGCTATGTGATCCCATTCCCAAATGTGTTTGAGTCACTCCACATGCAAAACTAGCTCTGCTTTGGTATACTATATGCATTTCATGGTATAGATGGGCTAGGACATAGGGTCCACATGCACAGACCTAATCAAATGTTATATCATCTCTAGTATGATTGTCCCTATGCAATAAAGAATCATTTTTTATCATTGATCTAGGAAAATTATTTTTGATCAATCATATGCTTTGGCTATATTATTATAGCTAAATTAGACACATGCCTCAATTTCTTTGATTGGAAACTTCTATTAAAAAAAAAATTAGGAAAATTTGGCTACACTTACATAAAAGATAAAATTATTTCATAAAAGTAATGTTTCAACACATCATACTTCTTTTATAATTTAAATTTTCATAAAATATATGTTTTACTATTTTAATTGCTTTTTATATTTTATATCTATTTTTTTTTAAATCAATAAAGGGAAGAGAATCTATATAATGGAAAGAGATATATTAAAATACATGTAAAATTTTAATTTTGTATTTAAATATACTTTTATAAAAATAATAAAAAGATATATCCATGCTCTAAAGTTTCAAGTTATCTATAAACACAAAAATAATTGAATTGAAAAAAGAGAAAATACCATATAGAAGGTTGTTGGATGAGATAACATCATTTTTTCAACAACTAAATTTTCATTATGATTTTATTAAAAATTATATTTCTATAATTTTAAATTTTAATTAAAAAAATTACAATTTTAATGCACATTAAAAATTAAAAATTTCATTAGTTTACATCATTTTTTTAGTACAATGACTAGAATATCAAAACTTACTTTTAAATCTCATGGGTCTAAATCATGTTGGTCAATGCCTAATCATATGTCCCATAAACCCTAGAATCAAAACCTCTTTTTCAGAGACACTCACTTTCTCTCCTTTTATGGGAATCTACAAGGTCCTAAAAATTTCCTTTATTATTACAACCACTTCCCATGTTGGTAGGATGACTACATTATACACAATATAACCTCTTCCATAAACATTTCCATCATCGTTAGGTATCACCTAGTCTAAGCCATTAATTAATGAATCACAAACCAACTATAGTTTGGAAGTTCTCATAGATCTATGTTAGTTTTAATCTTGGTTGAACAATACTTGAGTGTCTATCTCATGATCGGAGGGGTTCCAAATCCTCCTACAACCATAAAACTCAAAATATTAGTTAATTTATCTTAAAGATCCACTTTTCTAATATATACTTTTTCCCATTTTCCCCTAATTTGTGTAGTTTTTGTGCACTTGGTTTTCATCGTTATATGTCCATGCTACATAGCGAGTGTACAATATTGTGCACCATTAGATACATAGTGCTCTACACTTGACATGTTGGTGCATGTCATATCCTATGCATGCAACATTGTACAAGCGTGCATGACCATCTGGTATAGTAAGTGTGCATGACCATGTATTAGGAGTGTGTTAACATACACCAAGCGTACATGATTGTGCACTATTGTGCCTTGGTGCACATTGGATGCATCCTATAATAAATTTTTCCACCATCTTTTTTTTCCAACTGAAGTTCCTCCTCACCCCTTAATCTATCATACAACTTTAATTTAATTTTACCCTAATTCTGTTATAAAACCATCAACATCCCCAAAACCCTAGCATACATATTCTAAAATAACTTGCAAAATTGAGAAAGTCAAGGATAGGAACTTACCACTAGATAGATATCAATCATCACTTGTAAACTTAGTTTAGTTCATGTCATAGGCAACAACAAAAACTTAATTGGTGATTAAATATTTTAGTTGTAATCAATCAAAAGTCATATATTTTTTATGCTTTAAAAATATTTACATTAACTAAAGTATATATGCATTTTTTTTAACCAAACATGTTAAAAAAATTAATTATCAATAATTTGATTGGCATATGAACCCTTTTTGCAAAGATTTATTTTTGAAACTATGCACATTATGAAGTTTTAAACTTTTTCACAATTTTAAAAATCATAACACTATTTATTTATCAAATTTCTAAAAAATACAATTGTCTTAAAAAATTCTTTATTTTATACTTATTTTAATAACTTAAAAAATTATGCAAGACAACTTATTAAAACATATACATAATAGGCTTGTGTTTTTGGTGAAATGGTGGGGCTTCTTTCCTGTAGGGCCTACAACCAAGGTTCAAGTCCCCATAGGGTCGCTCTTTATTGTGGTTCTTAATTGAGAGTTGTTGACTTTGACCCTTGGTGAAATAGTGAGACTTCTTGTCTGTAGTGCTTACAGCCAAGGGTCAAAGAATTTTTAAAGACTTGTGCCTTTGGTGAAATGGGGAGGCTTCTTTCCTATAGGGCCTACAACCAAGGTTCAAGTCCCCACAAGGTTGCTCTTTACTGTGGTTCTTAATTAAGAGTTGCTGACTTTGATCCTTGGTGAAATAGTGAGACTTCTTGTCTGTAATGCTTACAGCCAAGGGTCAAAGAATTTTAAACTATCTACATCCCCATTTTTGATAGGCTTGATAGACTTCTTTGGCACCATACCCTTCATGGTGGCTTCATGGTCAAATCTGCCTACAATCATCTTACAATAACTCTTGCTAACATGACCTACTGACGAAAGGTGTGGCAACCACAGCTTATCCCTAAAGTTAATTTTTTCTGGTGGGTGGTGATGCGTGGGAAAATTATGACTTTGGACAACCTCACTAAGAGGGGGTTTAATCTGGCTAACAGATGTTGTTTATGTAAGAAAGAAGAGGAAAGCATAAATCACTTATTTATCCATTGTGATTATGCAACTGAGCTATGGCAGCAAATTCTAACTCACCTCAGCATCCAGTGGACCACAAATAAAGATATAAGAGATCTTTTCCATAGCTGGCGATCTCCATCACATCACCCTCTGATAAGGATCTTGTGGGATTAGGTCCTACCTATCTTTTGCTAGTCCCTATGGAAGGAACACAATAATAGGATATTCAGAGACATTGAGCTGAATTGTACGGTGGTGTTTCAAATTGCATTGAAATTACTTCAGGAAAACTTAATGGTTGCCCACTAGAAGACTCCCTATTTTCCACCCTCTACCTGGGATCACAAAAATGCTTTAAACTGGGCTATTGACAAGGGGTTAGCCAAGTTTGATGGCTCAAAAATTGCTACCCGCAAAGCCACTTTTTGGTCTCCACCTCGAGTGACTTGGGATAAATTGAATTTTGATGGTTTAGTTCGCAATCTACTGCAAGCTGGTGGGGGGGTCATTCATGATCACAATGGTTTCTTATTAGCAGCCTATATAGGTCCTCTTCAAAACCACACTGTCAACCAGGTGGAAGGCATGGCTCTCCTCTAGGGATTGAAATTGGCTTTGTCCATGGGTGCATCAATATCGAGGTGCAAGGGGACTCCAAAGTCATTGTTGATGCTGCTAGGGGAATTAGTAAAGTTGGATGGAAAGTGGATAGCATTTTGAGAGATATCAAGGGCATTATGGATAGCTTGCAGAGGGTTACCATCACTCATATCTATAGGGAAGGAAACGTTGTGGCTAATTCCATGGCTACTTTAGGTCTGTAGCTGGAGGGGCTCAGATGTTGGTGAGCTGCAGGTCAGCTTCCTCAAAACACTAAAGACCTACTAAGGTAGGAAATGAGAGAAACAAATTTTCAAACTAATGATGTTTAAAAATGAAAGCTTGGGTGGGACTCCTCAGGATGTGACTGGGTGGCAGTGCATTCTTATGACAACTTTCAAGGTTTATTTTCTCTACCACATGGACTACTAGTGGCATAATCCTAAGCATGATATTGGCATGATTTGGCTGACATGGTTGCTGGCCAAGGACTAGGCTTATAAATATAATCATTACATCAACTGGGTTTTGGGTAATAAATTTTTAGAGGCTGGCAAAAGATACAATGTGGATTTTTTGTAGGGTAATTATTACTTTAAGTGTGAGTTAATGTGTACTTCTAATGTTTTAACCACGGTGGCTAAGATTTACAAAATCCAAGACAATCAAGGTAGTAATTGCTTCTAGCTTATTGACATGACTCCTAAACTTATGTCCGACTCTCATTCATGCATTTGTAATTGGTGCTGTGAGTTTCTTCTGAGAGCCAAAGCTGGGGAGAGAGATTACCTTGGTTTTCTCTACAAACAACCTTTTTCAGAGATTATGGGAGGGGACAAAAAAAGAATCAAACCTAACTGAATTAACGATGAGTTCACCTCGCATCCCATGGTTATGTACTTCTACCAAGAGGGAGGTATTCTACCATTTATGGAGCACCTCCAAGGCCATGATGAGATGATTTTCAGACAAGTCACCAAGACCTGGAATGATAGGCAAGTTACTATCAATGGCATCACTTTCCAAGTTAATGAAGATGTCATTGGGTAGGCCATGGGCATGCCTAGGACTGGTAGGAAGTGGAAAAAGATGGTGAAGACCTAGGCAAAGATGGATTTCATGCAATTCTTCAAGGATGACCCCACGCTGACGCTGATAAATGGAGGTTACACGGTGTCTAAGATGTTGGATTTTTGGCCCAAAATTTGTAGATTGGTGATGAAGTACTTTACTATGGAGGGAAAATTTGGTACATTTTACAACTATCACCTCCCATTCCTAAATCATTTCCACCACAAGCTATTAATTTATTTTCCCTTCTTCTTGCTGCATTCTTTAGAAGCTAATGTGAAGGTGATTATTGAGGCTATCTCCCTTGGCAAAAACCCAGTTTATCTGCACCAGGGTCTCATCCTTTTCCTTTATAACTTTCTCTGGGCCCTTTTCCCCACTCCACCTCTACAAGTTTTGCAAACCTCCCATCACCCCGTGTCACCCTCGGTGTCCCTTAATCAGGGTATTCCCACTCCCACTGAGTCTAAGGATGAGGTGACCTCAGCTTCTAGCCCTATGTCTGATAAAACTCAACCCACTGATAGCTCTCCGAAGCATGTCATTAACCCTAGTGATGACCCATTGCCCCCTTCCAAAATGTAGAAAAATATTATGATTAGTCTGGATTGTGGTCCTGTGTTTAAGCCCTAGATTACTTCCACCCGCCGCTCTACCTGCCTTGCTAAAGAGTAGGGTTAAAGGGCCATTAGAGAGCTCAGGTCTAAGGAGGAGATCTCTATCTAGGATGAAGATTCTGTTAGCTCCCCTGGCAAAGAGAGCCCGGTCAATGTGAAATTGCCATGGAGGATGTTAAGGCTGCAGGAGCTACTCAAACTACTATGGCCATGGAAGAGGTGAATGAAAAGGACTTGAATGAGAACAAAGGGCACTTTGCTAGCGGGTTAATGAGAAAAATTAAGTTCCAGGTTGATACCATGGAAAGTAGGGTCCTAAATCTCACCAAGGACTTGGAAGCCACGAAGAAGTTAAAAGATGTAAGTAAATTTGCCCTTAAAGTTATGCATGCCTCTGCTACTATGCTTTGTCTCCTCAATGAGAAGGTCATGGAGGATAAGGAAGTGGTCAAAAGCAACTGTGAGCTCTTTAGTTTCCTCAATGAGGAGTGGGCCGATATTCTATTGTCAAAGCACTTATGGACTGGAAAATAAAGTGTTGGGGCCCTGTGAGTTGGAGGATGGAGAATGTTTCTGATTCGTTGACTCTATTTTTGTTTTACTATGTTTATTTTAGTATGCCCTATACTCTTGTTTGGGTTTTTAGCCCTGCGTGGCACCTTGCTTGGTTAAAACTGAACTATTTTAATACTCTCGTTATGTGGTGGTGGTTGTTTTCCTGTTTCTATGTTTCTGATTGAGGTAGAACTCTTACTTCTTGCTATCATCTGTTAGATGCACTCTTTGGTGATTAACTCTTTGTTAATTCCTTAGTTTGCTTTTTGTTCTACGGGTCAACACCCTTTTTGCTGATGCTTTAATAAAAAACATATGCATAATATGATTATAATCATTTATTTTCAAATTAAGATAGTATTAGTATAGATGATTATATCTTTAAAAATTTATAAAATATTATTACATAAATTTAAATATATTTAATACTATGATATTAAAAATTATAAATATAAGACTTGTGATAAATTTAAGTATTTTATTTATGGTACTAAAATTTTTAAAAATATATACTTTTTTTTAAGAATAAATATTTTATTTTACATATTTTATGTTATGATCTCTAACTTAAATTTTCACATTGCTAATAATTTTTTAATTATTATTTTACAATTCTAAATTCTTGTATAAAGTTTAAGCACTTACAACCTTGTTTTTCTCGTCTCTGGATCTCATTTGCAAGTTGAGAAAGTAATAAAAAAATGAGCTCTTTTTACCCATATTTTTTCTATTTATCTCCCATTTGAGCATTAATTGACTTTTTTAAAACATTTTTTTACGAGATGAGGCTTTAACTTGCATTCGGTCAAAATCCTATAACTTGACATATTATGAGCATCTTTTTTCTTTAAAATAAACATTAGCATTATTCTTGTCAATCTTTATTAATTAAATATTTAATTATTTAATTAAACTAATTATTCTCTAATAATTGAATAATTTTTAGTTACATTTTCCTATTTGCAATTAATTTAATATTTTGATAAATTTTACTATTTTTTCTAATTAATTTCAGAGCTTCAATATATAAATTTAATATTTTAGTTATACTTCTACTTTGTCAATGCATGTGGAGCTTGATTCTAGGTCCACAAATTTATGTTTTCCTCAAAAATTGAATAGAATCAAATGATGAAGTTTCCTACCATTTATAGTTCACATAGTCCCTCCATCTTAGCAATCTATATTGATTTTACCTCTTAATCCCTCAACATTTCTCAATCATTGATTTTGCCTCTTAATCTCTAAGAATTTCTCAATCATTGATTTTGCCTCCTCTTAATCCCTACCATTGATCAAATGTATGTGAACTATATAAATATTATCTTTGGCCCTCTTATTAGTACTTGCCAATAGGCTAGGCAAGTACTATTGCATCCATTTTTGGATTTCTTCCATTAATAATTTGTATAGTATACATGCACATTTTTTTTTTTTTATAATTCAACAAAATTAATTTCGAGTGCTTAAAAATTTAGGCTCTTATACATGAATTTTGTGGAAGCACTACTCTATTACAATTTTTGAGGCAATATTATAGGGGCAATTACTTTACCATGCCATTAAAATAATTCACATTTATTTTTTAAAAATATGTTATAATATAAATGCATGGTTTTGGATATAGATTATTTATTAACTAATGTATATTAAATTGAATAATAAAATTTGTTATATGTATTATAATTAGATGTTATATATACATAAATTATAATTATAATCTAAATATTAATAAACTTAACTTTTTCAGTATATATTTTATATTAATTAACTTATGAATTAGTGATAATAATATCTATTATTTATAATAAATAATTCTAAGTTATATTTTAAAATGCTAAATAATATGATTTGACATAAGTTATATGAACTATATAAAATATTATTATAATTGTTCCTAGTTAATTAAATAAAGTAATTTATTTTGATTTTAACAATTATTTTTTAAAATAGAAAATTATATTATATTAGATTAATAATTTATGTAAAGTATTTAAATTTTGATTTATAGTTATATTTTTTAAATATCTTATAATATATTATATGTTTATTTATGTATAAATTATTTTATTTCAAAAATTAATAATTATATTTAAGAAAAATAATTTTATTGATATTTTTAATTATATTTTTTAAATATTGATAATATATAAAATTTTAAAATTAAAAAATAATATAAAAGATATTACTTGAAATCTTTTTAAAAATTAAAGATAATTTATGTACTTCATAAACATAGATATATTCACTTACATTTAAGGATTAATTTTTTTTTATTTTTATTAATTTGATTTAAACTATGATAATTAAATATCTTAAAACTATATATATATATATATATATATATATATATATATATATATATATATATATATATATATATATATATATATATATATATATATATATATATATATATATATATATATAATTTTAAATTAATATAAGACTTCACTACAACAATACCAATTATACTTGTATGTATCATTATTAACTTAATATGAATCTAATTATATTTGTATGAAATAGCGATAATACAATTTAGAAAAATTTCATTATTATTATTATTATTATTATTATTATTATTATTATTATTATTATTATTATTATTATTATTATTAAGGCAAGTACTTTGCCACTACGTGGCACTTGTTTTACATCTAGCACTACTATGAGTGTGGAGAAACTCACATACCAAATCATTGAAGCAAGTCTCGAGCAACATAGAGTCTCCTAGGTCTTTGCAATGATATTATTGTTTATCATTTTGGCATAGATACAAATATTATTGTTTATCATTTGATTTTATACATAGATCTTAGGTTTATTTTCTGTTTGTGTAGATTGTGAGTTTCGATTGTGTACATATATCTTAGATCTATTTCTTGTATGTATAAATTGCCAATTTAAATTTTGCACTGCATTATTTCTATTATTATAATTAGATTTTTACATCATTCACAATACTAACAAATGTTAGAAATAGAATTTGCTTCTGTAATTATACAGATTTATTTGATTGGTGAAAATTGTATTCCCTGAAATACTTTTAATGCCCTACACTTTCCAATTATAGATAAAGGGGATTTCATAAATAGGCCGCACGAAAAGTGTGCCTGGTGTTTTTTGCGGGTTTTGGATTTATGTAAGAAATCTGGAATTTGCAGGGACTGGTGGACGTTGCAACTGCGGAGGTTTAGCAAGTGGTGGGTCAGCGGACAAATAGACGACTGCGGATGAATAAGATCATGAAAGATCCTCTCGTTACAATTCAGATAATGAAGAGCTGGTACAGTTTCTGAGGAACAGAGTTACTTCTCAAATGATTGGTGCATTATCAGCCAGAAAGATGTCTACAGCAAGCCACCTCGGAAGGCCCACAAGGAGACAACAACTCTATGAAATTTTGGAATAGTGTCCGTCGTAAGGAGTTGGCATACTATAATGTTTAAAATAATGTCTAGCTTTGTTGACATCTTTCAGGCTGATTAGAGTACCAATCATTTGGTAAGTTACTTTGTAATACAGACACTGTACAAGCTCTTCAGCGGTAAATTTGACAGTGTTCATTTTCCTGCACAATGGAAATCCTTGGCCAAGACGAATATATCTGATGGTTCCGATCTCATGGCTTCTTTCTCCGGTGGATGCCACTGACTTTTAATGCCCTAATCAATTCTTCTTTACTCCACATTTTGATCGGCATGGAGAAATTATTTTCTTGTGTAAGAGATTTTAATTGTTCAATGAATATCTCACTATTTACTTAAATTCCACATTTATATCTGATCTGAGAATATTGAGTTCTTTACAGGGTTTTGTACGGGAAAGTATTCTTATTGAATATTATGCTTCGCGCTGGGCATTTTTTTTCTGTCAACGACTTGTGATTTTAAATTTGTCTTCAGATGTTGGTTTACTTATTGAATATGCATCCTGTGATATTCTTAAAGTAATTGATCTCAATATTTTACAACTTGTTGTCAGCTGTGCAAGGTTATAATCAGTGGCAAGGTGATGCGTTTGTTGGTGGGATATTTCTGCGTCACTTACTTTATAACTGGGACAAATACATTATGATGTCAGGAGCAATTAAGGATTGTCTTGCTTCTTCCAGAATTGCTGGATATTGTTCTTAACAGAAACCTCTTTGATGCTAGGTATCGGTGTAATGGCTCTTTCCCATGCTATTGTCATGGCTAATACCTTACCATGCTCGGCTGCTTCATCTGTGGGTGGTGATGACCTTTGTCGGGATCCGTGTAGTGCAACGGGTGATTCCTTGCGCTCCTCAGACTCCTGTGTGGGTGAATGTTCTTATCCCCTGACTGTACTAAAATTCATATTGGTTCTGATTGATTTATGCATAATGAGGCGGATAGGCTGTGGAATTCTTTATTATTCTCTCCTCCTCTGTTGGGGGTGAGGACCCGCATCATGCTGACTGATTATTCCATGTTTTTATCAGAATTTTGTTAACAAGTGTTGCAGGCCCTTCACTTATATATTTCAATGGCGTCATGATATTATAATTTGTTCTTGCGGCACTTACAGAAGTATGGTCTTTGTTCAAATTTTCGCTCTTCGGGTGGATCTTGTGCTGGTTTTGTTTGGCAAATATAAGGACCTGGCTCTGTGCCATGATTTTGGGTTCCAATTTTTGGGGACCTCTTACTGCAACTGTGGATGTTTTCAATGTTCTCTATTTGCTCACCCCTCTTCTATGAATGGTCTTCGTTCGTACCCAGTGGGATTTAATTGGAATTTGTATTAAGTCTCCAAGATGAAGTATTATTTTTCCGAAATTTGTAATAAGCTATCAGGATTGGAATATTTCGTAAATTCATCCTGTGCTTTGTTGGTCTTGGGGGGGTTTTGTTTAGTAGGTGATTTTGAACTCTTGTATATTTATTATGTAGAATTGTAATGACACATTTATGGCCTTTGGGGTAGTTTATAGGTTATCTCTCTATCAAAACATTCTGCATTTTGTATTATGGGTAATGAAGGGAGTTTTATACAAGGAGCTCTTTTGAACCAGTTTAATATTAATATAAATATAAAATTTCATAAAAAAAATAAAAAAACATTTTCATAATGTCAATTCAATAATTAAGGAATATTTGATATTAATGTTTATTGAAATGATTAAGTTATCTATGTTATTAATATTATCTTTTAGCTATACAATGCAATCATCTCCATCAACAATGAGAAGAGAGGTAACAATTTTGTCCTGCCATCTCTCTAGTTCTTGTTCTAGTTTGTTTTGAAGAATAAAATATCATTTTTAGGTTATCAGGAGTATACCCAAATTCAGATGTTCCTCTTTTTACATGAAAAATTTGTACAGAACTCAAAACAATCTGTTAATATCAGACATTTTATATCTTAATGTACTCAAAATTTTACATTTTGAACATGCGACGAAATTGAGTGATGCAATTGTATCTTCAACTCTCAAATTCAACACAGATAAACTTCAGCAAAACACGTGCAGAAATACTATCAAATTTTGGTCCCTAATGAGCCTATATTTTTATGGAAAATATTTTTTTCGTGGGTTCATTTCTAAGAGATTGCAATGATAGCCCACATTTCTTATTTTTGACTATTTACTATTTTTAGGTAAATTTTTTGAGTTTATGTCAAATCTAAAATTGTGTTCTAGAGGGACCTAAAAACAATTCATTTTCTATAGGAGGCATTTTTTTTAATAGTTGGGCACTTGGTAAAATACCAAGGCATTTCAAGGACTTGGGAACTGGGGGAAACATGCTCCTTAGAATCACCACCTAGTTAGGATGCTACTAGACCACTTGTTGTATGACACCTACCATTACATACTATTTGTAACCTTTAAATTGATAATAAATAGTATATTTTGGCTTAAAGATTTTAATTTAACTTAAGTTTCATATTATTAGTGCCCCACTTGTTAGAAAGTAAATATCCCCAAAATAACTGAGAGAGGGGGGGGGGGGGGGGGGGGTGAATCAGTTATCAGATAATTTAACCATTCAACTACTTTAAACAATATAATCAATGTACTAATCAACCATAGAAAGATAATCATACACAATTGCACAATAACACAAGATATGTTGACTAGGGAACCTCTTCAAAAGAGTAATCCCCGGTGGGAATGATGCCCACAAAATGATGCGCTAATATGAAAGTTTCTTGTTAGAGGATGGACCCTATTAGGAGTCTTATGAAATACATTCAGTACATATAAATCTCTGTTAGGAGATTTTGAATCCCTGTTAAAAGATTCTAACCCGGTTAAGAGTTTATGGAAGACAGAAGGACCCACTGCCCAAATAGCTTCAAGGCAAGATCTCTGAACCCACTGTCCAAAAGATCTTAGAATTATTCAATAGAATAATATGAAATATATTACCTCCTTCACATTGTACCAAAATGACACTCTTTGCTACACAAGATCACAATTCCAGATCTCTGTACTCACAAGTCTTCCTTCATCACTGAATTAGCTCTTTTCTTTACTTCATGCATATATTCGCATCTCAACCTTCATAGTACTTCTTACAAAAAGGAAAACATTCCTTCATATATACCAAACTCAAATAATTACAAATGAGTCGGTCCTCAATTACAAAATAATAAATTCTACAAGCTACATACAGAATTTCACATAAAACTGTCAGCTTCTAGATACTGTAACTTTCTCCAAACATATCTTCAAAGTTTTCACTATGAACCACATCATCATTAATGAGTCTCCAACATCCCTTTAACTGTGCAAAACTAGATTCCATCCCAGCTAAGAGATATCCTCCGATTTTTGAAAATCGCTTCACAGAAACACTTTCTAAACACTACTTTCACCAAAATGCTCATAACTCTCATAAATGAATGAATTTATTTTTGCACTATTAACCATAGGTTAATAACACACCAAAGAACATACCATCAACTACACAAAAGCCAATCTGCAATACAACATGTGCACAAAACAAAACTATACCTGCTTTCCTGCTAATATCTAGAATATCACTATGTTGACATCAATGACAATCCAAGTCATGAATGTAACAACAACTGCTATAGAATGACTGCCAAAATACTTTGCATTCATTCCTAACAATCTCCCCCATTGGCATTGATGGCAACATAGATGAAACACATCCAATGTTGCAAAAATCCAATACTGCAACATCACTGTAAAATATCAAATTAAATCTTGCTTCATTTTCCTATTCAGCTCTCTCATACAATCCACAATGTTTTTCATGTATATCTCTCCCCCATTGACATCAATGATAGAAATTCCATCACTAAGTCAACAACAACTTAATGTCAAAAGACACTTTTTAGAAAAATACAATAACAAGAGTCCTCATGACTCGGCTCATAAACTCCCCCATAGAGGAAGTTCCAACATCCAATCCAGAAGAAAGATAGGGCTCATATACCACTAGACAGATGCAATCATCTGCATCAATTCTCAAAAATAGGTTGGGGCATAACCCCAAGCATACCTTTCAGATACACAAATGTATCCTTAGGTAAAGGTTTTGTGAATATATCTGCTATCTGTTCCTTTGTGCTTATGTACTCCAATCTTACTTCTTTTTCTGCAACTTTCTCTCTTACAACATGATACTTGATCTCAATATGTTTAGTCTTAGAATGTAAAACAGGATTTTTTGACATACTCACTATACTGGTGTTATCACAATGTATAACAACAAGCTCATCAAACTTTATCCCAATATCCTTCAACATCTGCTTCATCCAAATAATTTGATTACAATTGTTTGCTGCTGCAACATATTCTACTTTTGTTGTACTTTATGAAGTACAATTCTACTTCTTACTTAACCAAGAGACCAATTTTCCTCTAAGAAAAAAGGCTCCACCACTGGTGCTTTTCTTGTCATCAACGCTGCCTCCCCAATCTACATCATTATAGGCACATAAAGTAAAATCATCAGAATTCTCATACCATAATCCATAATCCATTGTTCCTTTCAGATATCTCAGTATCCTCTTTACTACTACATAATGTGATTCTCTAGGTTCTACTTGAAATCTAGCTACAATCCCAACTGAATGTCCTATATCAGGTCTTGTATGTGTTAAGTACTACAATCCTCCAATCATAGATCTGTATTTTTTCTGCTCAACTGCTGGTGTCTCATCTTTGCTAGATAACTTATGTCCGATTACCATAGGTGTTCCAATAGGTTTAGAATCTTTCATTCCAAATCTTTTTAATAAGTCATTCAAATACTTAGTCTGACTTACAAATATACCTTCCTTGCTTTGTGTTATCTGTAATCCCCAAAAATATTTCATTTCTCCAATCATGCTCATCTCAAATTCAGTCTTCATTTCATCTGCAAATTTGTTACTAGCTTCATCTTCTCCTCCAAAGATAATATCATCAACAAATATAACTATAACCAACAAACCATTCTCAATTTATTTTGTGTATAAGTTACTATCTGCTATTCCTTTTATAAATCTCAATTTCAATAAATACTTATCCAATTTGCATACCAGGTTCTAGGTGCTTGTTTTAATCCATATAAAGATTTCTTTAACTTACATACCATATCTCCTTCTTGTGTCAAAGGAAAACCTTCAGGTTGCTCAATGTAGACTTCTTCTTCCAATTCACCATTCAAAAATGCTGACTTCACATCCATCTGATACACTTTGAATTTCTTGTAAGTTGCATATGCTAGAAACATTCTCACTGCTTCAAGTCTGGCTACAGGTGCAAAAGTTTCTGCATAGTCAATTCCTTCTTGTTGTGAATATCCTTTACATACCAATCTTGCTTTGTTTCTTATCACTTCTCCTTGTTCATTCATCTTATTTCTGAATACCCACTTTGTTCCAATCACATTCTTGTCTTCAGGTCTAGGTACCAATTCCCATGTCTTATTTTTTTCAATCTGCTCCAGTTCTTCTTTCATAGCATTAATCCAATGTTCATCTTCACAAGCTTCATTAGTAGTATTAGGTTCAATTTGAGAAATCAAACATAAATGTACCTTATTTTGAGTCAAAACTCCTCTATATAAACTTCCAATAACTTTCTCAACAAGGTGATGTCTCGAAGTATACCTCTTAGGTGTCATAGTTACTGATCTTGTTCCAACTGTAGATTCTTCTCTATTTTCTTCTTTGTTTTCTTCTTTGTTTTCTTCTCTATTTTCTTCAGTATGACTTTCATTCAGCAAATCACTGTTAGTTTCAAAAAATAATTCTACATTTTCAATGTTAGGTTGAGGTTGTGCTTCTCCATCAAATTCATAATCAAGCATTCTTTCCTGAATTTTAAACTTCTCATCAACTTTTACATTTGTGCTTTCAACAATAGTCTTAGTTCTTTTGTTATAACATCTATATGCTTTGCTTTTTAAAGAATATCCAAGAAATATTCCTTCATCACTTCTAGGATCAAATTTTTGTATATCATCATCTCTCTTTATATAACATTTACTTCTGAAAATTTTAAAATACTTAACTGAGGGTGTATGTCCAAACCATAATTCATAAGGTGTCTTGTTTGTATCTACTTTGATTTGTATTCTGTTCATAGTGTTTATTGTTGTGTCCACTGCTTCTCTCCAAAAAGTCTTAGCCAAATCATTTTCAAACAACATAGCTCTTGCTGCTTTAGTTATTGACCTGTTCCTTCTTTCTGTAATACCATTTTGTTCTGGTGTTCTAGGGGTTGAAAGTTGTCTCTTAATACCATTCATTTCACAAAAGGTGTTAAACTCTCTAGATGTAAATTCACCACCTCTATTAGATCTTAGACACTTAATTTTCATTCCAGATTCATTCTCAATTTTTCTTTTCATGATCTTAAATTTATCAAATGCTTCAAATTTTTCTTTGAAAAATGCAATCCACATCATCCTTGTAAAATCATCAACAAGAATCATAAAATACATTTCTCCATAGAATCCTCTAGTCCTAGTAGGACCACTCAAGTCTGTATGAACAATCTCTAGCTTCTTTGTCGATGTGAACTTCTTGTTGGGAAATAACCTTCTTTTCTTCTTTGCCATCATACATTCTTTGCAAATCATGTTAGTAGGTTTCATAATTCTAGGTAAATCTCTTACCGCAAGTGTAGTGCTCACCTTGACAATATTATCAAAGTTTATATGACAAAACCTTTTATGCCATAACCAACTGTCATCAATCTTAGTTATCAAACATGTCATCTTAGTAGGATTCAACTGAAATACATTACCTTTGGTTCTAGATCCTTTTCCAATTAGATTTCCATCTTTATCTTTTATCACACAAGTTTTTTCAGTAAACCAAACTTGATAACCCTTATCAGCCAATTGTCCAACGCTTAGTAGATTATGTCTCAATCCATCAACAAAGTAAAAATCATCAGTGTTAGTCTTTCCATCAAGAGTAATAGATCCTCTACCGTTAATCAAACAAGGTGCATTGTTACCAACCCTAACAATTCCTCCATCATAATTATCTAACTTAACAAACTTTCTTTTATCTCCAGTCATATAATGTGAACAACCACTGTCTATAATCCAATCAGATTTCTTTTCAACTTGTGAAACTAATATTTTTTCTTCCCTTTTATCAGATTCAAAACTTTCTTCCTTAATTGCTACAAATCCTATTTCCTCAAAGTTATCATTATCACTGTCACTTAAATGTTTTTCAATTCTTGCTTCAAGATCTTCATCATTTGCATAATAACATTCTTTAGATCTCCTAGGTTTAAAGTTGCTTCTATACTTCTTAACTCTTTTAGGACATTTAGATGCAAAATGACCATATTCTTGACAAGTCCAACATTTAAATATTTTCTTACCATCTGGTTCTATTTTTACAAGTAATGCAATACCTTCTTCAATCTTCTTATCTTCCTCAGATTTAGATCTACTACTGCTGGCATAATCTCCATTCACACTAGTACTTCTTGTAGGTCTAATGTTAAGAGCACTGAATGATGTTTCCATTCTAGGTAGCTCTCCTGATAATCTCAAGTTCATCTTTGTTATTTCTAATCTTCCAAGAAGAGTCTCTCTTGAAAATTTCGATGTACAAGGTATCACTTTTTCAATCATCTGTGTTGTCTGCTTGAATTCTAGTGTCAAAGTTCTTAGAATTTTCCATATCACTTCATTCTCTGTCTTATCACCTCCACAAGATTTTATTCCTATTACAATCTCAGACATCCTACCAATATAGCTTATAATAGATTCATCTTCCATCATTCTGATATCTTCAAATGCACAAATCCAATTATGTAATCTAGCCTTCTTTGCATGTTCATCACCTTCAAAAGTAGAATGTAAAGCTTTCCAAATTGCATGAGATGTTTTCATACATCTTACCTGACAATATTCATTCTCCGGTAGTGATGAAAAAAGTGCTTCTCTTCCAAGTATGTTACACATGAATAGATCTAGTTCATCTTTAGTTCCTGCCTCTAGATTGTCTTCCTCAATGATAGTCTTCTCATTCTTTGTAATCAACCAATAACTTGGTCCTAAACACAATAGATGAGTCTTCATCTTTTCTTTCCAGCTGTCAAAATTTACTTCATCAAACTTAGGGCTTTCATTTTTGAAATTCGCCATGGATCTCTTTAAGTTGTTAAACTTTTCTTTCAAGGACCTGCTACTTTGATACCAATTGTTAGAAAGTAAAGATCCCCAAGATAACTAAGAGGGGGGGTGAATCAGTTATCAGATAATTTAACCATTCAAATTCTTTAAACAATATAATCAATGTACTAATCAACCATAGAAAGATAACCATACACAATTGCATAATAACACAAGATATGTTGACTAGGGAACCTCTTCAAAAGAGTAAACCCCGGTGGGAATGATGCCAACAAAATGATGCACTAATATGAAAGTTCCTTGTTAGAGGATGGAACCTGTTAGGAGTCTTATGAAATACATTTAGTACATATAAATCCCTGTTAGGAGATTTTGAATCCCTGTTAAAAGATTCTAACCTGGTTAAGAGTTTATGGAAGACAGAAGGACCCACTGCCCAAACAGCTTCAAGGCAAGATCTCTAAACCCACTATCCAAAAGATCTTACAATTATTCAACAGAATAATATGAAATATATTAACTCCTTCACACTGTACCAAAACTACACTCTCTGCTACACAAGACCACAATTTCAGATCTCTGTACTCACAAATCTTCCTTCATCACTGAATTAGCTCTTTTCTTTACTTCATGCATATATTCTCATCTAAACCTTCATAGTACTTCTTACAAAAAGGAAAACATTCCTTCATTTATACCAAACTCAAATAATTACAAATGAGTCGGTCCTCAATTACAAAATAATAAATTCTACACGCTACACACAGAATTTCACATAAACTGTCAGCTTCCAGATACTGTAACTTTCTCCAAACATATCTTCAAAGTTTGCACTATGAACCACGTCATCATTAATGAGTCTCTAACATCCCTTTAACTGCACAAAATCAGATTCCATCCCAACTAAGAGATATCCTCTTATTTCTGAAAATTGCTTCACAGAAACACTATCTAAACACTGCTTTCACCAAAATGCTCATAACTCTCATAAATGAATGAATTTCTTTTTGCGTTAACCATAGGTTAATAAAACACCAAAGAACATACCATCAACTGCGCAAAAGCCAATCTGCAATACAACATGTGCACAAAACAAAATTGTACCTACTTTCCTGCTAATATCTAAAATATCACTATGTTGACATCAATGACAATCCAAGTCATGAATGCAACAACAACTGCTGCAGAATGACTACCAAAATACTTTTCATTCATTCCTAACACCACTATCTACCATCATCCCTACAACCCCCAAATTTAGACCTATCACATTTTAGTCCCCTCCCACAAATTAGTTGTCCCCACACCCTTGTGTCCCCATCAAACAATAATCTATGACCATGCAGCTTGTGTATACTATAGACATGAGTACAAAACTTCACAAAAAAAAATTATGATGATTGATCACTTGAGCTGAATGTATTTTGTTTATTTTTTGATTATCTTTCTCTAGTATTTTCCCTCTTTCATATTTTAATATTGAGAAGCCACATTTCTTATATTAGTTATTGAATTGAATAAATGCACAAATTATTTTTATGATCACACTATAGAAATCTATTGGAAAACTTAATTGAGTGAGCCTATTCATATTGCATGTACATGTTATTTTTAATATATTTGGTATGGATATAATACATAATATATTTGATAACCTAGATTCTACATGAATAAATGGAGCCACTTTAAAGTGTTAGAATTGATAGGTTGTTCACATACTTCAAACTAAACATGTGCAATTGATATATCTGATTAGGTTTGTTAACTTGTTGTATCATGAAACTTTAATTTTAAATATAAATTAGAAGATGGATTCCTTATTTTAAGCTTTAAGATCCACTCAAAGCTCTAGCAAAAAAATAAATATTCCCATCACAAAATAATTTAGGAGAAGATAACTTGGCCAAGAATATTAAGGACCAAATTAATTTTTTAACTAATTAAATATATACTAAAACAATCTATTAATATCATTATTATATTAATTAATCTCAATTTTTCAATGATCTTCAATCTAAAAGATTTAGAGAAGTTTAATTTTCAAAAAATTTCACTTAAACAACACATTCTAAACTTGGATTTCAAGACCCTATTTTTCTTTTTAACAGTGTAAAACGACCAAAATTATATTACCTAAAAAATATAATTTTTTACATGCAAATATTTGGGAAGAAAATAAACTAAAAATCATATCCCTACAAGAATCATTGGGGAAGCCCTAGGAACGAAGTCATGTGGCCTCTCACCATAAAATAGAAACAACTATAGACAATAAAAATGGTCAAGAAGAGAAAGACCATTAAGCTGCAAGAGTAGTGGAACAAGGAGGCGAAGGATCTGATTCATCTTTCTTTCCTCCCCAAATAGTCTACTCTATTTTCTTGGGGTCTAGAAGCATCCATCCATCGATATTATCTTCTTCCTCATTGTCTTCCTTATGAGGGGAGATTGCTATTGCAATTTGGGGGAAATATTTTGAAGAGGAAGGTTATCCCAAGTTGTCACCACCAACTGCTCAACCTGTGGTAGTTAGTGGAGGCCAAGTGGAAGCATTTGCAGCTACCCATACTGAGGGAGAACCTCATAGGTTTGAAGGCACAACAAAATGCTATGTCTAATGAAGGCGAGAGGGAGATCAATGGTAGGGAGGTTGAGAATGATAATAGCCTCTCCTGCTAGAACCATGTCTACCATGACACCAACCATGGAAAGTGGAATATATGCCATAAGTTAAGGCATCTGGAGGTACCTAGGCCACAACATAATAAGCATTCCCCCAATGCTGTAGGAGTCCCTATAAATGGGAAATCTCAAGGAAAAACTTATCTTCCTAAACCTGAGTCTTTGACATAACATTATTGTAAATATAGGCTTTAGAAAACAATGATACATTAGTATCAATTATATCATTTGAAAAAAATCACTACATTTATTTCCTTCCAAATTGAAAATAAAATCTTCATTCTGAGAGTGTTCCAAAGTTGGAGAAGAGGAAATGGGAATTTCAGATTATTTCCTGGGAGGACCATTTGTGAGTAAAACATCATGGGGTGAAAAGCAGAAAAGATATGTTATAGTTGTCCAGTTTAGAAAAAAATATGTAGTACCAAGTGAATGCCACTCTTTAAAAATGTTATTTTTAGTTTAAAACTAGTTTCTGAAAGAGATTAAAGATAAATATAAGTAAATTGACTACTTTTGAGCTGAATAACTTTCATAATAGTATTGTACCGAGTGTTGAGTTTGCATTTATGTCATCCTTGAAGATTAGTAAGTCTAGCAGTAAGCATAACATAAGAAATGAAAGTTATAGTAACAGTGAAGATGAATTTGATGAACTAGAAGAACTTATGGGGGTAAAAGCACAAAGCTGTGTCACGTTTCAGGACAACTTATCAGCACAGCTGAATTTGAGTATTTATAACTAAAATTATTTTTTATCAAACATATGGTCTAGCTAGATTCATTCTAGCTAAGTTAGATAAGTTCTTCACCTTTTCCAATTGGAAATATCTATTAAATGCATGTTTTATAACAATTACTAAAGAAATAAAATTATTTCAGAAAAATGATGTTTCAATAACTCTCACTATTTTTAATGATATTTTTTTACAAATGTAAAAATACCCTTTTTTAGAGCACAAAGTCAAGATTATCATTATATAATTTTTATAGTATTTTAAGTAGATCTAATATATTATAATTTCAAAATACTGCAAGTAGGTATTTTAACATTCGAGAACAAGATGCTTCAAAAATAGTAAAAATTAGTAAAGCTTATCAAAAAAATTGAAAATTTGTATTTAACACTAGAGGAGAGAGTTATCTTTAAGAGTGTGTAATTTATTTTCTGAATGGTGTAGATTTGATAGGGGAAATTTGACACAAGATGAAAACTATCGATTTTAGGTATGTTCGACTTTGAGTAGTTATAACAGAGAAAATATAAATTGAAAACTAATTTTTCTTCTTTTCTGCACTAGCTGTGCATTTTATCTATGACATATTTTGAAATCAAAGGAAAAAAAGATTATTTGCATATACTTTTTTTGGTGCGGACAAGACCCTCGTTTTTCAGCATTTTTTAGCAAGTAAAAAATGGACTTAAAAAATTTAAAAACTATGTGAATTCTTGTTCAAAAAAAATTAAAAAAATTATAGGCATAAACTTCATCCACTTTTACACATTTCATTAGTTTACATCATCTCCAAATTTTAAACATAAATGTCATTTTTATGTCGTTAAAGTTAAAAATTTTGTGTGTTGTTGACCTTTTCCTTTATAAAAGTGTGACACAGCTTTGTACTTTTACCCATGGCTAGGAAACTTTACAAAGATAAAGGAAATAAGACTTGTTACCTAGTTGGAGATGATGATGTTGATACCAACACTGACACTAATGAAGACATTGAAGTGGTATTTTTTGTAATGAAAGATGATTCAGAAAAAGAAGAAACGTATGTTGAAACAACACTTATATCTAAAGTTAGCAAGAATGATACATGGATTATTGATAGTGGATGTACACATCATATGACTGGTGATGAGGAAAAATTTGAATATCTTGTACACTACAATGGAGGATCTGTTAAAATGGGAAATGATACACCTTGTCTAGTGAAAAGGAAAAAGGATCTATCTTGTTGAACAATAAGATTAGATGTGAGAATGCATATTGGGTGAAAGGACTTAACTATAATCTGTTGAGTGTTGCACAGTTGAATAATTCAGGTCACAGAGTTTCATTTGAAAGAAGAAAGGTGAAGATCTATGATGAAATCAGAAATTTGGTCGGTACTGGTGAACAATCCAAAGGTAATCTATTTTATCTTGATAATGCTGAAACTTCTTGTTTGGTGGCTAGAAATAAAGATGTGTGGTTGTGGCATAAGAGACTGTGTCATGAGAATTTTGATAACATGGTTAAGATCAGTAAGAAGAGAAGAGTTAGAGGTTTACTGAGTCTAACTAAACCTGATCATGTCATGTGTAATCAATGTCAAAAAGGGAAAATGACTAAATATAGATTTAAGAGAAAGAAATATTATTCTAAAGGTTTTTTGGAGTTGGTGCATATTAACTTATGAGTTCCTATGAGAACTCAGAGTTATTATGGTGACAAATATTTCATTTTATTTGTTGATGACTACTCTAGGATGATGACAGTTATATTTTTGAAGGAGAAATGGTGAAGTGATGAGAAACAAAGTAAAAATTGTATGTAAGGGATATGCGTAAGAAGGAATTGACTATGGTGAAACTTTTGCACCACTAGCAAGACTTGAAAGAGTTAGAATATTCCTTGTATATGATTCTTATAAAGGATTTAAAGTTTATCAAATAGATGTGAAATCTACATTTTTGAATGGAATTCTTGGGGAAGAAGTCTACATAGAATAACCTAAAGGTTTTATTGATTAGAATAAGAACATGGTCTACAAATTGCACAAAGCATTGTATGGACTAAAACAAACATCGAGAGGATGGTATGAAAGATTGCACTACTATCATATTAGTATTGGTTTTGTGAGAATAAGTGACAATAGCAATTTATATTTGAAAGATGGAACTGATGATAATATACTTATTGCTTAAATTTTTGTTGATGATATAATATTTGGAGGTTATGATAACCTTTGCAAATCATTTGTTGTTGAAATGAGAAAAGAGTTTGAGATGTCAATGTTTGGAGAGATTAAATTCTTTCTTGGATTGAAAATACTACAAGAGAGTGAAGGTATATTCATCACATAATCAAAATACATGAAGGAAATATTGAAGACATTTGGAATGGAAGATTATAAGCCATTTGGAACACCTATGGTTATCGAATTCAAATTGCCTAAAGATGATGAATCAACCAAGGTAAATCAAATATTGTATAGATCAATGATTGGAAAATTGATGTATATTATACATAGTAGACCTGATATAGCAAACACAGTTGGGATTGTGGAAAGATTTTCTGCCAATCCTAAGGAATCACATATGACTGTTAGATTTTTAAGATATTTGAAGAATACTGAGCATTATGGTTTATGGTACAAAAAGGAAGGCAATTTTGAACTACAAGTTTATATTGATGCAGATTAGGCTAGAAATATAGATGATCAGAAGAGCACTACTGGTGGAGCATCCTTTTTGGGAGAAAGACTTGTTACACATGGATAAGCAAGAAATAAACATATATTTCTTAGTCAACTATTGAAGTAGAAAATGTGGTTGTTGCTACTAAGTGTTCAAATATTGCATGGATAAAACAATTTTTGAAAAGAATGAATGAAGAGATCACTGATCCAATGATTATATATTATGATAACATGAGTGCCACAAATATTTCAAATAATTCGGTGATGCATGCTAATAAAAAGCACATATCTATTAAGTATCACTATTTGAGGGAACAAGTACAAGAAAAGAAAGTGAAACTAGAATTTGTGAAGTCTAAAGAGCAACTTGGAGACATATTTACTAAACGCTTACCGAATGATACATTTTAGTACTTGAGGACTATACTAGGGGTCCATCCCATGTCTGTCAATTACTAAGGTGATCAGGAGGTTGCATCAACCTATACTTTATCAGAAAACCAATGATGTTGATGCATGTAGCTCACACTTTAAGATTCCTAAGGTTGTGAAAGTTGTGAAGATTGTAGAAGCTAGAATAGAGAATTATATATCATTACATGAAGGTATTTGATATGGACTGAACAACATAGAACTATTTGGCTACTAAAGAGATGATTGTATATATATTTTTTTGGCATTGTTTTCAAAGGGAGATAGATTTCAATGAAATATCTATTGGAAAGAACATGAAAAGGGAAAGAAAGATTTTAGGAGAGAGAATTATAAATGAAACGTCTATCCACTAAAGGGAGAGAAACATTCAATGAATTGAAAAGATTAAAATTTGTAGGGAGAGTCTACATGAAATATTGTTGTAGTGATTAAACATATTAAAATATCAAGCTAGGGGAGAGCTTACTGAGCTATAGCATTAGTCTATATAATTGTAGAATAGAAGTGTGGTATTCTATGTCATATTTTATATTATTTGTGTTGCCATCAATGCCAAAGGGAGAGATTGTTAACCTACAACTGATTGAATATCTTAATGAAGATTCATGAGGTCACCGAGCAGTTAAAGTGATATTTAAGATGATTAAATCAATTAATATGTTGTCATTGATGTCAACCAGTTTTGACTATACTTATCATGATAGTTTTTTTATTGTAGGAAAAAATAGGTTTTAAAGGGGACCCAAAACCTCATACAATCTAGAATAACATTTTAGCAATAACAATGACTAAAAAGAAATAGGACCGAGGATCAGTCTGCCATAACCAAAACTAGCATAAAAACCAAAAACCAAAAAACTAGCAAAAAACCAACAGAAGGCCAACACTAGGGATCCAAGGCACTAGACAAACTCCTTGTGAGTTTCATCAAGTTCCTACATCACCTCAGATATCTTCTTTATTACAGTGTTGAATTCAGAGAGCTCCTAGATTCTTTCTTGAATCTTTCTCCGTTTTGCAGATCTGGTATGTTTTCTGGGGCCTTCCTATTCCAAGTCCTATGTAATCTCTTTAGGTTTCTTGCTGGAGGAGAAAACATCCAACTCAGCTTTAATGGTCATAAAACAGTCCATGGCTGAGCGCATAAACTTATTGTTGTCATGCATGTGTTTTTTCATGCTGTTGTCCATCGTTTCCATTCTAGCTTGCAAATCCTATAATTTTTTAACCCCATCAATATTCATGTTACCATCCACATTTTTCAAACTAGAATCTAGCTTATACTGCAGGGAATCCCCCTTGGTAGAAATGGAGTGATACTTTAAATTTAAATTCTTGATTTCCTGAAAAACATATTTCAGTCATCAGAAAGAATACATGGAAGAAACTTTAGCAGCTTGCAGAACCCCAAAGGAGGGGTCTATTTTGTCATCCATGTCTTCCTTAAGCTACTTATCATGATAGTTACAAACATCTTAACATCTGTAGAAGGAATATATGGTGAAGAAATGAGATATCTACATAAGGAAAAAAATGGATATGACATATGGATATGGTATACATTGGGTAACTTATTGATGAGTCTATGGAATTATATTTTTGATTTGAGCATGTTAAATTATTCTATTATGAAGAAGAGATCAAAATTAAACAAGTTAATGTGGCTGGTAATTGAAGATTTATATATACACAGAGTCAATCTTGTGTATAGTGAGTGATGGTATTTAACAAGTTAGTATTCACCGACACACTTTGTATTGACCAAGTAAAGGAGAAATAAATGAATATAACATCTGACTGAAATGTATAAGCTGGCATATGCTTATGATTTCGAGGTAAGAGATAGAGTTTTCTAGGAAGATCAAACAGTTGACAAAATTCAAGATGATTGAAGGGAAGAGATTGAAACGTGTTATGGATATAATTTTTGAGGAAGCTTGAAGCGACAAAATGGATGATGGAGATAAAGAGGCAAAATCTAATGGCTGAGATGAAAATGGCTTACACGTCTATTTAAGAGACATAATATTCATTACATTGAATCATGTCAGATGAATAGAGATTGTAGGATGATTCACATGAAGACAATTTTCATGCACTATTGATCAAACAAATTATAGATAGAACTGATCTCAACTGTAGGCATAACCGAGCATGAAAGATATATACACCGAGTGAAGTAAGTTGGAGGATATGATGGAGTGAAATTGGTTATTGATTAGAAGATTTTTACTAAGATTAGCATAGATCTGAATACTTGAAAATTGAGTTGTATTTGAATCAGATCACTACTATATCAGTTTAACCATTGTTATAGCTAAATATCTTAAATGGATGGACTTAACAATCTTTTTGTATTTCAATATGATATTCAAGGAATGTTAATTGTTTTCTTGTTGACACCATAGTGAATGTTGGCTAAAGGAGAACTTTTAGTGACAATTCCTCTAACAAGGTCACACCTTATAGTGTGTTTTGCAACCTTTAACAAGGTTGACTCCTAACCAAGATCACTTTAGAAGAGTTAAATATTTTGGGTTACCAGTCCCAGGTAGTTTTTTCCTTAGCAGGATTTCCATGTTAAATCTTTTTGTTATGTGTTATGTGTTATTTTTTATGATTGTTTTTCTATGATACTTTACATATTTCATATTTTATTAATCGGTAAACATATCTTTTGGAAATTACTGATAATCGGTAAATGAACAAATAGTTATTGATTAACATCTTACCGAGTTGATTGATTTGTTTAAAAGTTTGAAAAAGTACATCTTGAACTTTGGGACTGTAGGATAACTGATTTAACTAATTCACCCCCCCCACCCTCTTAGTTATCTAACAGTCACTACCGGTTTCAAATCTTCAATACCAAATTTCTTCAAAAATTCTCTGACATACTTAGAATGTGTAATGAAAATTCCCTTATTCAATTGTCTAATTTATAGAAAGAGATATAATTTCATCTCAACTATCATAGACATCTCAAAGTAACTTTTCATTTCATCTAAAAAAACTCTACTCATTTCATCATTTCCACTAAGTACATGATATCATCAAAAAACACTTCAACAATCAAGATATTATCATCAACTATTTTAAAATATATGTTACTACTATTAGTACCTTTATTCAATCCAATATTTGTTAAGTATCTATCTAATGTGGCATACTAAGATCTAGGATCTTACTTCAATCCATATAATTATTTCTTCAATTTGAAAACCATGTTTTCTTCCTCAGTTATTAGAAATCCATCAGGGTTCTCAATGTAAACATCTCCCTATAACTCACCATTCCAAGATGCATACTTAACATCCATCTAATATACTTTAAATTTGATGTAATATACATATGCAAGAAGTAATCTAATAACTTTAAGTCTAGCTACATGGGTAAGGATCTCTATGAAATCAATACCTTCCATTTGGGAATATCCTTTTCATACCAATCTTTCCTTGTTCCGAATCACAACACCATCATTATTCAATTATTTTAAAATATCCATTTAATTCTGATCACATTCTTGTTCATGGGTCTTAGAAGAAGAATCCTGGTCTTATTTTCATTAATCTTATCAACATCTTCTTTCATCACTTTCACCCAACTTTCATCTTTACATGCTTCATTTACATCTTTAGGTTCAAATTCAGATATCAAACATATTTCTTCTCTAGCAACCCTTCCTCTAGTTTGAACACCTATATTTTTATCATCAATAATAGCATCTTTAGAATGATTAATTCTTACATACCATGGAGTCTTTAGAGTAAGATTTGTAGCAAACCCTTCAGTATCAATATTCTCCTCATTTGCCAAACATTCAACTTTTTTTTCCAAATCATTTTATATCTGATTCTACACTTCCATAATCTATTTATCCTCTTAAGTTATGCCATACCTATAATTTCTCTTGGATCTTTGCACATTCTCATCAACTCTAACATTTTCACTTTCAAAAATCTTCTCAATTCTATAGTTATAATATTTATATGGTTTTATCTTAGTATAATAACCAAGAAATATCTCTTCACCACTTATAGGATTAAATTTTTCAATATCCTCATCTCTCTTAATATAACACTTTCTTCTGAAAATTCTATAGTAATTCACTATAGGAAGATGGCCATACCAAAGTTCATAAGGAGTCTTACCAGTTCTTTTCTTTATCTACATTTAGTTCAAAGTGTATATTATAGTACTTACTGCTTCTCTCTAGTAAAACCATGGAACCTTTCCTTTAATTATCATGGTTCTAGCTGTATCTAGAATAGTTCTATTCGTTCACTTTCCAACACCATTTTTTTGTGGACTTCACAGATTATAAGTCTTCCTCTTTATCCCATGTTCTTTATAAAATGTATAGAAATCACCGGATTTCAATTCTCCACCTCTATCCAATCTTAAATATTTCAATCTATGTTCAGATTTTGTCTCAACCCTCACCTTGAATATCTAAAAATTTAGAAACGCATTTCATTTCTATTTAAAAAATGTAAGCCACGTCATCCTAGAATAGTCATCAATAAATAGCATAAAGTATCTATAATCATATATGCTTCTTGTCTTAGTGTGACCACATAAATTAGTACATACCATATCTAGCATTTCATTTGAAGTATATGTTTTATTCTTAAAAGTAGATCTATCCAGCTTACCTAATTGACATTGTTTGCACATATTGTTAGGCTTCATCAGCTTATTAAAATATCTTACAACATTATTAGTTCTAACCTTCACCATATTATCAAAGTTCACATAACAAAATCTTTTATGCCACAACCAAATGTCATCAATCTTAGCAACCAATCACTTATTCTCAACAATTTTTAAATTAAATACATTACTTGTAGTCTTTGTATCAGGTGCAATTATATTTCTATTGCTTCCAACAATCTTGCACATTCCTTCCATGAATTCTAATCAATAGCCCTTATCTAGTAGTTTTCCAAAACTTAACAAGTTATGTCTTAAACCTTCAACATAAATGACATCATTATTACTATTCTTACCATCAATATTGATAGATCATTTTCCCTTAATCAAATAAGGACTATTATTATTGAATCTAACAACACCACCATCATAATCTTCAGGCTTCACAAACTTATTTGTGTCACCATTCATGTGATGTGAATCACCACTATCTTATTCACTAGCACTAGATTCATCATCAATCACACCTTCTTCAGCATAAAAACTTTAATAGCCCTTAAGGTGAAATCTCTTATATCTGATCTTGGGCTCCTTAAAAACTTTATTAGGAGATATAGATGTAATGTGACCAGTATTATTATAGTTAAAGTATTTCAAAGATATATTAATTCATGCTTATCAAAACCCTTAGGTGGTCTTTTTTAAATTATGGTTTCAAGTTGATAGATCTTCCTTTCCTCTTCCATGATATCTTCCTATTTCTTAGCATAGTGGTTGAAGTTGTCTTTAGAAGAAATATATCCCTTACCATACTTAGTCACACTAAATTTGAAACTTGTTTCAACATTTGGATGTTCCTTAGTAGGAGTATTCATCTCATAGGAAAAAAGTCTACCGCCCAAAACTTTTGTTGAAATATCTCTTATAGTTCTCAATTCTTCAATAGCTACAAGCTTCTCACCGTAACACATGGAAAAATATCTCATAATTTTTGTTAAAAAATTATTATCATTCAAGGTACCACCAGCACATCTGATTAGAAAAACTAGATCATTTACTCTATGTATGTAAGATGATATGGTTTCACTTTCACTCATCTTCATACTTCCCTTTAACACCCTACAACTTAGCTTTCTGACCATACTTATCACCCTGATATATAGTTTCTAATTTATTCCATACCTCATGCACTATCCTCAATCCATAGATGTGAGAATATTTTGTATCTAAAAAGTCACTGATCAAATCTTCCCTTGCTAACATATTCTCCTTCAATTTTTTCTTTTCATTAGCAGTATCTTGAGACAAGTCATTAGCGATGACCTTTAAGGCTTCTCTGTGATATCCCAATATTCATCTCCCATGCATATTAGATTAGTCATTTGATCATTCCATATTAGACAGTTAGATCTATCAAACTTATGGATTTATTTTTTTATGCTTTCCATGTTGGATCTCTTTCAGATGATTACGATTTTTCAAAAAAACTTATCTCTAATACCAACTATTAGGCCCAAAAGAAGGAAAGAATAACCAAGAGGGGGAGTGAATTAGTTGTGCAATATACATTAAAAATTTAAAAACCACTAAATCAATTAATGATCTAAAATATAAATAGTGATACAAGATCTACAACACCTAACATAGAACACACAAAAAACTTCTTGAGGAAACCTTGTTAAGGGAAAACCCCACTGGGAGTCAAACCAACTAGATAAATTTACACTATTAGATGTACTACCTAGTTAAGAGAAAATGAAAAAAAAAAAAGGAATCTGCATGCACTTACAGGACCACTTCCTAGAGATCACTACTCACAATACAATGATCAATTTTTTATTACAATTCACAAGGGTGGATAACTATCCAATATGGCTAAACTAACTCATAGCATTTGAAATGCCAATACAATTCTAATGAAGTACAATCTTCACCTCAATCATAGATTACAAATATGCTTCTTCTTTTCTACTACTCACACACTCTTTTCAATTACAAATTATTTCTTATTTATACATGTTACAACTAATAGTCCTCAACAAGTTCAAATATTATACTCAAACTAAAACGTGATCCACATCAATTCATCCAAGAATTATATAGGACCCAAAAATTCATCCTCAAACACACAATAGCTTCTCCAAATCCGCACCAAGAATTCCAACAAGTTACTTCACAAAGTCAGCTAGGATCTAAATGAAAAAATTCTAACACACTATCAAATCATCGAATGTGATCACCACGATCAATGCAAACCATCAACATGGTCATAACATGATCCAAGAATACTAGCAAGAAGAAAGAGTAGCTCCAACCTTTGCATCAAGTCAAACTCAAAATCCAAACACTTCTCTATACTTAATACTAGCAATACTAAACATCAAACTTTGTTATACTAAAAAATATAACTTTATAAACTTTGAATCATGAACAACACCAATTGAGGAAATAAAAATGAGTCCCAAAATTACCACTAGCTTCACATCAATTGAATCAACTACACCAATTGTCACTAAAGAAAAAACTCAACCTCAGAGCATTCACCCAAAATTTTGTGAAATCCTCCATAATTTGACCAGAACCAACTATAGACATATCTGACTCGCCAACTAGAATAGTAGGAAAAGATCTTCAACAAATTACCTGAACAACTAAAATCATCTTCTCTTAACAAACTAAACATAGTGTCTTCAACAACAATATTATGTTGACGTCAATGACAAAACACTAATCTCAGCACACATAAACAAGGTCTAATAAAAAATGTCATGCCCAAAAGTTGAGCAAAACACAACTACAATTTTTTTTCTACAACCTACTGAAAAACTATAAGAACACATACATATGTAACTGAGCTTGCTAAAGTCAAAAACAATCTGGCACAAGTATTCTATGAACACACAAAAATGATGCAGAAAGAAAATGGCTAAACAATTTGGTCAGGTGTTTAAAAACGTCACCGGGGTCCAACCAGATGAAGGTTGACCAAGTTTGACCCAAAGTCAAACTTCACAACATTGCTTCCAAATAAACCTAAAGGGTTCCCTAAGTCATTAGCTTCGATCAACACACAAAATGAGGCAGTTTGATAAAAGTCAACCAAAGTTGACTAAAATGTCAACCTTGCATTGCTAGACATGAAACAAGATTAAAACGATACTAAACTCAATAAGGAGCGTATAGGCATGCAAATCTATAAGAATTATCTAGGTTTGACTACTAGTTGACCAAAAGTCAACCATGTCTAAATTTGGTCAACGAGTCTCCTGCAGGAATAAAAACTCTATACTCTATGATATGAGAGTTGAATACGATCTTAACGATAAAATTACGTTCACTTTATGATTATAATATTAATTTAATAATTTATGATATAATGTTCAATTTAATTAAGTTTAATAAATTAGCCTCTAGTTAATTTTATCTAAACTATTTAAATCAATTCAGTTTCACAACTTAATCTAATAAATTAAATTAATAATCTAAAAGCCAATACTAAATAATTTTGTTACCTTAATGTAACCTATTTAATCTATAAGAAGAAACAATTCTTTTATATCTATTTAGATAAATTATAATTTACTTTACAAATATAAAATATCCTAAAGAAATATCTAATTTGTTTCCAATAATCGACAAATTCTTTTTATGTTAATTTAAATAACAATTAACTAATATTCTAGAAGTTTCTTAACCCAAGTAAATATGACAAGTAATTTCTAAACTTAATTTAAAATATAAATTCTTTAGTAAAAACAACTACTCAAATAACTAAAATCTAAATAGTTTTGAATTCCAATAACTATAATAAACATTAACTTCTCATTACATAAGAATATTCTCTTCTAGAATTTCTTAGAAGAATAATATCTTTCATATTTATCCTAAGATAAAATTTTATTTTTAAATTACTTTTAAAGTGGAATTAAAAACTATAAACAATGCTTGATAAAGTTCTTCTAAAATTTTCTATCCCCAAAGTCCACATAAGGCACTTTAATATCTATCTAATATCTATAAATCAAATATATTTCAAAAACTTCAAGATAAACTTACCATGATATTAATCCCATCTATGAGCCAAAGTATATTTATTTTTGAAATCCATCCCTTATAATATTCATTAAATTTTAAAACTCAATCTTATAAATACTCCACTTATATGAGAGATAGATTTGGGTTGAAAACCCATAGGAATTATAGTTTCTTATTTTAAATTTAATATTATTATATTTGTGAAAACAAGGAGGTTGTATTTAAAAATTATATATATAAACTTCCGATTTTAAATTTACTACATACTAACATTTTAATAAAAGAAAGATAGAAAATAATTGCTTTTTACCTTTTAAGAAGTATAAATTTAACATTCTATTTTCTTTCTTTTTTTAGATTTTATCTAAACTGAATTATTCATACGAAAATGTGTATTTTTTATGTCAGAACTATTAAAGAATATATATATATATACAATTGTATGAACACATAATTATTTATATAATTATATAAACATCTCTATTCGAACAAAAATTTATATCCTCTTGTTTTTATTCAAATAAAATGGCATGCGTATTTACGAACCAAACGGTTTAATGCTTTTAAAGGAAAATTTTAAATTAAGAAAAAAAAAGGAAATTTGGGGCTACTGGTTTTAATGGCCAGGCGGGCTAAACCCTACCCGATCCCTTCATGCCTGCGAGGACACAGGGTGGGCTGCAGAACGGCGGCCACTGTAAATAAATGTTTTAAAAATAATGAGCAGTATATTAATAACCAATAAACACTAAATTCGAAATTAAATCAAAACAGTGATTCAACATATATACTAATATTATTTTAAAAAATATCTAAAATGCTCAACAATCTCAAACATTTATATCATCTTCAAATTTCTAACAGTTTAGAGATAATAGGTGTCTGACTGTGAAGCTTTTTACTAGTACAAAAATAACAATATGGACTAAAGTTTGGTGTCAATTCTGCTGAAGTCCATGGGGAAAACAAATATTCCACTAGAAATGGGCACCCGTTTAAGGTGATCGACTCATAAAAAAATGAGTGTCCATTTAGCATCGAGCAACCAAAGGAAAATGGAAGCCCATTTCTTAAAAATCGGGTGCCTATTTTGTAAATGTTTTCTTTACATGATTTCATATCATTTTCACTGGTTAGAAAATGGGCTAGTGATTTCTAGAGAGATGATTGCCCAATTTTTGCTTCACTATCAACCCCCTCATCCATTTTTATCACCATTCCATATATATGTCTTTATTTTTTTAATATTTTCTTTCATATTTTTTTCAAAAAATATAGTTTATTATTATTTTTAAATTATTAAACAACAAAATTTATTCCAAATATATTTTTCTATAGTGAAAAAATTAATTTTGTGTTTAAAATAATTTTTTATTATTTTATGTTTACTTCATAAAATATTATAGAAAACATGAAAAATAAAAATAGCTAAAACTTAAAACCTTGGGTAGAAAAAAAACCGTAAACTTCAGGTAGAAAAAAAAACCATAAATCCTAGGTAGGAAAAAAAAACATAAACATAAACATAAATCAAGATATTGGGTTTCCTATGGACGTTCCAATCCAAAGTTGGGAAATCCAAGTGATTTCACCAACTAACAAGTTTCAACGAAAGGAAAGGTTGAAACTTCTGCAATTTTGGCTATGCAAGACCAAGGCTAGTAGGCTTGTCCTTCAACCTTTATATGTTGGTTTAAGGTTTTTATAGAAGATAATATAATGTGTAAAAACTTAGGTGATCCCTCAAGATGGTAATTGAAACTCTTGAGAATGATCAAATTGTGAATGCCACAATAGTTTGGTATCTGAAAGTTGTGAAAACTTTTTAAATAGATTGTTTAGTAAATATTGATTTTGATTGCAGGAAAAAATAGGTTTTTAAATGGGGACCCGAAACCCCTTACAAGCGAAAAAGATTAACAATTAAGATCATCCAAAATGAAACAAGACCAAAGTCCAAAACCCTTGTGCATAGCTGAAAAAAACCAACAAAAAAACCAGACGAAACTAACAAAAACAAAAATCAGCAACCCAGAACCGACCAGCTTCAGGAACCAAAAGCCACATTGAATGCCTTACAGGCGTCATCAGCATCCTGTTTAGCAGTAAAAATCTTTTGGATAACAGCATTAAACTCTGAAAGTTCCTGGATTCTATCGTGTATCTTCTTCCTCCTCGCCGATCTGGTACGTTTTCCAGGGCCCTCGTCGTCTGGGTTATCTTCCACATCCTCTGGTTTTTTAGTGGGAGAGCCATTATCTAGTTCAGACTTGATGATCATGAGGCAATCCTTCGCCGATCCCATAAAGGTATTGTTATCATGCATGTGCCTTTTCATGGCAGTCTCCAGGGTTTCCATTCTATTATTTAATTCTTGTATTTTCTTATCATCCTCCTTGGTGGTCTTCTCTTCCCCAGTGCCAGGGATATTCTCCAGCTAGGTCTGCATGGTATCCACTTTCGCAACAATAGCCCTGTACTTCAAATTAAGGCTTTTAATTTCCTGAAACACCCATTTTATGAGCCTAAAAGAGTAAATGGACATGGCTTCAGTAGTTTGAAGGACTTCGAATGGGGGGTAAATTTGTTCATCCATGTCATCACACAAAAGATGGACGTTCCTCTCCTACAGGTCCACAGTTTTGATAAAGGGTATGTGCCGAGAATTCCCCAAATCAGTATCATCCTCCTTCTGAGGAACAACTTAGTTCTTACCTAGGGAGGTGTGAGTCTCATCCTCCTCCTCATTTTGTATGTTCTATCCCACATCCACCACCATGTCAATCCTAGGGGATATCGGCATGTCATGCTCTTGAGAGTTGTCATAATCAACCAAAATAAGCACTTTTTAGCCACCTTCATCTTCCTCCTCGTCCTTCTCTTCCCCTTTCTTCTTGTTGCCAGAGGTATCATCTATCTCCTTGGTACCCTTCTTCTTCTCATTCTTATTCTCTTCAATAATCTTTTTACTGGTGGACATTTTACCCTTTCCTTTAGTCTCAATAATTTCCTCATCAGTGTTGTAGTCCTCCTCTGAGGTGGAGTTGGAAACAGAAGAAGAGGAATCCCCATCCTCAGTAGAATCCACCATATTATCATATCCTTCCTGCTCTGGGCTGAGGTTTCTGTGTCCAAGTTCTCTTCCTTCTCCTTCTTGGCTTTCTTGCCAAAAGAGCCTTCCTCCTTCACAATAGTATCCCTAATTCTTTTTTTTCCCAGAACTGGACTTAGAAGGGCAAATTCCAGGGCTAATTCTAGCCATTTTCTTAATATGGTCCACTATCAGCCTAATAAGTCCTTTGTGGAGAACAGGTTTTTTTTCATTTTTCTTGTGTTGAGAAATACTATGGCGGAGTGATTGCAGAATATAAAAAGGTAGAGAAATTCTGATTTTATGCCTAAAATGACAAATAAGCACGAAATGATAAGAATGGGCTCTCTTAAACCTACCATCTAAAGTAACATACTCCATGATGGCCATCATAACCGTAGCCAAGATTTCTTTGAAGGAGTCGATGTCATAGTAGCCTCCACTTTCTTTCATCAGACTTTTTCTCTCCAGCTTCCCCTTAGGAAATTGGTGAATGGCTTTCTGAGAGATCTTCTTGTCATGGAAGAATTTCATCCCCTTTGTGCTCAGCCCAAAAATTTCAACAACAAATTCTTCCATGATGTTCATAGTTACCCCATCAATGGTAACTATGCCGTCTCTCCATGAGTCCACAAAAAGCTTGGTGGCCAAATCCATCGCCCCATGCAGCCTCTCCATATAATTCATGAGCCCCCCATTCTTTAAAATTTCCCACACCTTCGGCATGTTCTTCCACTTACAGCAGTCCTTCGGCTCTCTCCTATTCAAGCTGCCACCCATCTTGAGGTTTGCAGGGTTTTTGAATTTAGCTGAGAAAATAGGACTGTTACTGTGAATAGTAACCTTGGGATCATAAAAGGTTAAAACGTGCCTGCAGCTAATGATCTCGGGAAAGACCCCTCTTTCTATGATGATGCTCTTCCAGTAATTAAAGGGATGTCTAATCATCATAACTTAACAAGATTTTCCCAATCCACTGTTCTACTATGAAGTCTATCGTAAGCCAACTTGGCTTTAATATCGACAGTTAGATTTTCTTGTCCTCTCCAGATCATGATTTCATTTGCTTTGACAGCGATATTTGCCAGGTCATTTTTAGTACTATTCACTTTCCTATAAGAATGAGAGATGATGATGTGTTTGAAAGTACTAATTATCTTTCTAGCCTCCTCGATTATCCCCTATATAGTCCATGATAGTTTTGCCTTTGCATTTATACTTTTGAGGATATTCTGTGAATCCCCCTCAATCCAAACATTCTGAGCCATGTCAGCCTTAACCAGTTTTAGAGTTTCAAGGAGGGCCATTGCTTCAGCCACATGGTTGTTTTGAACACCAATTGGACAAGCAACAACCACCAGGCAATTAGCCTTGTCATCATGAATAAGCCCTCTGCTGCCAGCAGATCTAGGGTTTCCCCTGGCAGCCCCATCAAAGTTGATTTTAATCCATCCTGGTTGAGGAGAAAGCCAAATAGCATTCTCCCGAAGGTGCTGGTTTTTGTTACCAACTTTCTTACCCCAATCTCCATCATTGAAAGCCAGGGTTCTGCCAGTGGCCTTTTTGATATTCTCTCTTAAACTCCTTTTTATCTTCTCCACTATGACCTTTGGAGGGAGCTCAATATTCCTAAAAACTCTGTCATTTTTTTCTCTCCATATTCTCCATATGACATGAGGTGGAATAATGTTCTAGAGGGTTGGCTCTATGGGGGAATCAACTTTGTGCCACTGGATGTAGAAGTTTTCTAGATAATTAGAAAAAACCCACCTAATCTCCCACCACTGTAAAAGAACCGACCAGACCTCCCAAGCATAAGAATAGTCAATAGCCAGGTGAGCAACAGACTCCTCCGCCTTTTTACATAAAAAGCATCTGTTCGTCAGGATCATTCCCCTTTTCTGGAGGTTATCAATCGTTAAAATTTTATTCTGTAAGAGAAGCCAGAAAAAATGTTAATTTTTGGAATAAGAGAGTTGTCCCAGACTTGAAACCAGAAAGGGATAGGAGTCAGTTTATTCAGAAGGAGCTCAGAACAGGAGGCAATTGAAAAGGTTCCTGAAGGCTGAATTCCCCACAAGAGCCTATCTTCTCTAGAATTCTGAATCACCCAAACTCTAAGATCTTGCATAATAGGTTTAAGATTTTCATCAATAAGGGTCAAATTGATCCACTTATCATTCCTCCAATAGTCAATGACCTTCAACCCATACTACTGGGTGCACTGAAGAATAGCAGGATGTAAGGTAGAAATAGTGCTAAGGGGGTGATCTTTTATCTAGCTATCTTCCCAAAAATGGATTCTTCTGCCATTGCCCAAAACCCATCTAGCACCTTTAAAAGCTGCCTCCTTGGCCAGCTGAATACTGTTCCAAATATAAGATCCTTTCACCCGAAGGTTATTTTTCTAGAAATCATAGATATGAGACACAAAGTAAAGATACTTATTATGGATGATCTCATTCCACTCTCTTCTTTCTCCAAAAATTCTCAAGACCTATTTAGCCAATAGAGCTAGATTAGTTAGTCTAATAGGATGAATGCCAAGACCTCCCCATTTGTTAGGAGTGCAAACCTTATCCTAGGAAACTAAGGCCAACCTTTTCTTCTCTTCAACTCCTAACCATAAGAAATTCCTTTGGATTCTTTCTATAATATCTACATATTTTCTAGGAATTTTGAAAAGGCTCAAAGCAAAAACGGGGAGACTTTACAGGGAGGCTTTGAGGAGCTGGAGTTTACTTGCTTGACTGAGAATGGCTCCTTTCCAACCCACCAATTTCCTATTAAATCTATCAAAAATCCCTCTCCAAAAGGAATCCAGAGCCTTGAATCCTAGAGGAAGACCCAAATAAGTGGCTGGGAGAGAGTCAATCGTACAGCCTATGATTATGGCAACCCTGAACGACCTTTCCTCAGGAGTATTGATGAAATATAAAGAACTCTTATCCCAATTGATGGATTGACCAAAGCCACTAGAATAAAGTGTCAAGGATTTTTTTATTGCTTTCACTTCATGAATAGAGGAGAAACCCATAATGATGGTATCATCAAAAAACTGCTCATGGGAGCAAGGTTTGGATGATGAAGAGGGAGAAAGACCTTTGAAAGAACCCAAAGAAGCTAGCTACTGAAAAAGATGACCTAAGCATTCTGCAAGAATAGAAAAAAGAATGGGTGACAGGGGATCACCTTGTCGAAGACCTCTTGAAGGTTTAAAAAACCTAGAGGGGGAACCATTAATCAATATAGCTACAATCGAGGTGCTAATCATCTGAAAGATAATCTGAAGGATTTTACTGTCAAAACCAAAAGAGCTAAGCACCTTAATCAACATATCCCAATCCACCCTATCATAAGCCCTGGAGAGGTCCAGCTTGAGAAGAAAACTTGAAGAAGAGGAGACATGAGTTGAGTGGATAACTTCATGGACTTTCATAATAGAGTCAAGAATCTACCTACCAGGCGCAAAGCCACTCTGCTAGGGAGAAATAATGTTCAAAAGAATAGCCAACAATAAAGAAGTAAGAACTTTGGAAAAAATCTTATAGACAGAGTTGCATAGGCTAATGGGTCTAAAAGCATCCACTGAATCAGCACTTGGTCTTTTACAAATAAGAGCGATAAAGGTCGTATTGACTTCTTTTAACAAGGATTTGGAACCAAAAAATTCTTTGATAGCATTACAGATATCTTCTCCAACAATATGCTATAATTTCTAAAAGAAAAATAAGGGAAAACCATCTGGACCTGGGGATTTATCACCTTCAAAAGAGAAAGTAGCAATCTTAATCTCCTCCTGAGATGGAATAGCAGTGAGAGCACGGTTCAAGGGGACATCAATGATGACAGGAATATTGCTAATCAGAGTAGCCTGCTTTCCTATATCTAAATTCAAGTCTTTGGAGAGTAAAGAAGAAAAGAAGTTAATCATAACCTCTGAAATGCCTGAAACATTTGAAAAAACTCCTTGATCAGTATTGAGTCTAGAGATTCTATTGGTAGCTCTATGTTTGGAAGCAAATAAGTGAAAAAATCTAGTGTTCTTATCTCCCGCATTAAGCCAAATAGACCTTGATCTCTGACGCCAGTACTCTTCCTCCCTGGAGATAATGTTGTGGGTTTTCACCAAAATTCTTTCCTCCTCATCTCTAAGATCCTTCCTGAGACCATTACGCTAAATCCTATCTTGAATAATATCCAAATCCTTTATAAGTTGATTTTTAGGTTTGAAAATATCCCCAAAGATAGTTTTGCTCCAAGTTTTAACATTCTGTTTAATACTTAGAAGTTTTTTGACCACTCTAAACATGGCCATTCTGTGAACACTAATATTCCACCAATCTTTAATATTCTATTCTATTTCAAGATGTTCAATCCACATTTTTTCAAACCTAAAAGGCAGACGTCCCATCTTAGAAATAGGATCTGCATTGAAACAAATCAGGAAGTGATCAGAGCCCACTTTCGAGAGAGAAGACAAAGTACATGCAAACTTATTCAGCCATCCTCCATCAACCAAAGCACGGTCCAAGAAAACTTGAATAAGATCTTGACCAACATGCCTATTGGACCAAGTAAAGTTGACTCCCTGAAGCTCTAGATCAAAAAGAGCCTGACAGTTCAAAAAATCCATCAGATCCATCCTACCATCTAACATGTTCTAAGAATCACTCCCTCCAAATTTCTCCATATCTTTTAGAGGACAATTAAAGTCTCCAATAACCATCCAGGGGAGATTCAGAAAGGCTTCTTTGTGTTTATCTAATCTTTTCCAGAAAGACAATTTGCTAGTTCTAGAGTTAGGGGCATATATTGTAGTGGCAACCCACTGAAAATCATGTTTAATGTGAAGAAAATTGATGCTAAGGCAGTTAAGATCCTCCAAAACCATAGAACCCCTAACCACATTCTGGTTACAAAAAATAGCAACCCCTCCCAATGCCCCCTCAGATCTAATGCCAACAACTCCATTATTTTTGAAAATCCTAATCTTTTCAACCTTATCTTTACTCATCTTAGTTTCTTGAACAAAAAAAACATCAGGTTTATAGTCTCTTACAATATTTCTAAGAATGTCATTTTTATGAGGGGCATTCATCCCTCGAATGTTCCATGATATAAGCTTCATCTTTTAACTAGGGTGCAGCTTTCCTGGATGGTGAGTTGTCTACCATTTGCTATTTCCTTTTTTCTTTCCCTTTCTCTGATTTCTTTATTTGAGCATCTCCCTTGGGATTTTCTGTTGGATCCAACATCTACCTTCATCATTATGCCTCCTTCTAATTTACTTCAAGTAGTAACTCCTTTAGATCCTGGGGTGACCAATTCATTCTTTTTATCTTTTCTTTTTTGCCTTCTCCCTCTTTGGGTTTTCCAGATTCCAATCTCCTCAAAATCTCCGGCCTGCAACTCCCCCTCGCTACTACTAGAAAAAGTCTTAGGGATCAAAGAGGAATCATCATCATCCACTTTGGAACACTGTAAGGGAACTTTATCCTCATCCAATCTAAGCTTTGATCCATCTTCAGAAAGGGGAACCAAGACCACTAATGGTATTGGATCCCTAGAAGGAGCTATCTTATCTGGAGGATCAGGAATCTCAGTAAAGACACATATCTTATTTGAAACATCTTCCTTAACTGGTTCTATAGTTGAGGCTGACACATGAGATACTGATTCTACAATTTCCCCTTCTTCCAAGACTGGGGTCTCATTTGACTCCAATACTTCAAGGGGGCCTTTACTACTATTATCCCCTTTAACCTCCTTCCAAACTTGATGAGATTTAGGTTCAGAGGTCTCTGACAGAGGGGTCTTAGAAACATTTTTTTGGGAAATGTTTTTCCCAGTGACCCATTTTGTGACAAACAAAGAAGGAAAAAGGTAAGGATTCAAAGATAACTTCTTGCTTATGCTGACCAAGTTTAGAGTTAATGTTGATAACCCCAGGGAGATTATCAAACTTGGCAATATTGATATAGATTCTAGTGAAGACTAATCTAGACATCGCTATTGTCATGGGATTGACTGAAATAAGATCACCCCCAAAGGATGAGGCTAAACCTTTAAAAACTTCTTTGTTCCAGTATTCCAATGGAAGCCCCAGAAATCTGACCCAAACTGGCACTGCCAAGAAAAAATTATCAAAAAAATCCAGGTTAGGGGTCCATTTACGTAAAGCCAAAGCCATTCTTCCAAACATCTAGGGGCCTCCACAAAGGACATAACCCTGATCTTCCTTGTTGGAAAAGGAGAAGGAAAGAAAACCTTTAGGAAGAGCAGCAATATCCACATGGCCCTTCAAGGCCCATTTCTTTTTTACAAACTTCCTAACCTCTTCAATATTGGGTCATGGTCCAAGGAACTTACCAACGAGCGTTAATTCCATGGCCGAAATGGATCTGTCCACCATTGAGTCTGGTACAAAAATGGCTTTCTCACCCTCCTGGAGAAAATCCTTAACCGGTTCTACTAAGAGCAAGGAACCCTCTTCCTTCTTATCTCTGACCAAATCCGACCACTTTTTAGGACTAAGGTTGTTGACTTTGGCATTACCAGAGTCCTGTAAAATTTTTGACCCCAGATGTGGGTCCTCTGAGGAAACTCCCTCAATATTCACAGTCTTTGGAAATGGGACTGACCCTTCTCCAAAAGCATTTTTGCCAATAGACTCAACCCCCAAAGACACTCCTATCGAGGGAGAGCTCATGAAGATCTGTCACAAGGGGGGGGTACCACTACCCCCCGAAAGAGACACTGACACCCTGTCCAGTACTGGAGCCAAAGGCATACCCAAAACCAACAATTCCAAGTCCCCACTGAGACCAGCACCAGCACTAGCTCCTTTGGCTGAAATGCCAAGATCTTACAGGTTGAAAGCAAGCCCGCCAAACCTGCCTACTAGCTGCATAGGACCTCCGCCATTCCCTCCTACTATCTGCTCTTTCCCGCTTAATAGCTACTTAGGATCCCTGCCATTCCCTCCTGTTGTCTGCTCTTTCCCTCTTGTTGTCTACTCTTTCCCACTTGAATCTTCCACCATTCCCTCGTGCTTGAACATCCTATCGCTTAGTTTAGTAAATATTGTTAATATGTAATATTTTTGAATAAAAAAAATCCCTACAAATCATATGTATGACATATCTATTATAAATTCTTTGAAAATATATGATTCCTTATTTTTAAATATTAATTAGACCAGTGTCTTTCTTACTCATTAGTTCTCTACCAATTCAATTAAAAGATCCTATGTATAACCTTTGACAAATATTTAAAAACTTATTCTTTTGAAATAAACCTATCACTTCAAAGTCTCTCAATATAAAATACGATTTGAAAAAAATATGCAATTAGTTTTACTGAGTTTAACCCTAGCTTTGAGAGACCAGTAAAATAGAAATAATTTTGATAACCAATCTTTCTAATTGATGATCAAACTGAAGATTAGAATCACATAATAGTATTATATGAAATGCACATTAAAAAAATCTAAAAGATTCATCAAAAGAACTAGTCAAATTAACTGAAGAGATTGAACCAATCAAAGAAATGCTAAGAACATATGATCATTATATTAAGACAAAATAAGGTTACCAGTTGATGATATCACCAGATTGTTATTAGCATTTCACATATTCATAAAAGAAAATATGAAATTACATTGTCTATGTGTATTTTTCTATATATCTTCCTTTTTTTCATTCTTGGTATCCATTATTACAAACTATAAAGGGATGTAATGTTTAGCTTTAGACCATTACAAAAATGGTTTTATAAAATATTAACACCAAAAACCTAATTACAAACTAATCACATATCACTAGATAAAAGGAGCACCATTAATAGGTACTAAACCAATTAAATCTGTCAACTCATGGAAATATTCTGGAACTCACCCATCATTATTTTCTAGTACCTCATAGAGAAGCTCATGCAACTCTTCTTCTAGTTCTAGTATGTCACTATGATAGGCAACATGGCTCATCTTTAGGTCTAAGGAAACATTTAGAGGACTATTTACAATATCAAGTTGATCTTCTTCCATCCCACTTAGACAAGGATGCTGAACAGGTCTTGGCTCTTCATCCTCAGGGTCAATGATTACTGGAAATCCCATCCTGGAAACTAGATGACACTGATAAATGTCTAAAATTTTGAAAACTCATCATTCATTTTTTTACTTATAACACATGTGAAATGGATTTGATTTCTGCAAGGGGATTTTTAGTATATTTTCCATACACGATGATTTATTTTATTTTCTTTGAGCATTAATATCACCTTTACTATTTGATCCTTTAGCATTTTAATTGATGCAAAAATAGTTGCATGTAGGAAAAAGGTTTTTCAAAATCAATTTTAAAATTGGTAGCATTGGCATAACTCATTTTATGTTAATAAAAAATTGCATATGTTTTTCATATGTTAATAAAAAATTTCATAATGTACTTTCCACATCATGCCAATCCTTCATGAAAACTTGATAAAATTTGATCAGAAAGTCTTTTTTTGATACTGATTCCTCTCACTCATTGGGTATCGATATAACTCATGATGCCATTGGCTGATACCACTTATCACTCTGATAGGATGCCATTAATATACTACATTCTAAACATCAGAAATTTTCATAAATTAACATGCATTTTACTAATTTGGTGTCCTTCCCCGATGACTTATTCATTGTCAAAGCTATCTAGATGACACCATCAGGATAATACATATTATTGAAACTAACTAAAAATGTTAGTCTAATGTCCGATGAGGCTCTTTGTATATCTCTTACTAATAACTAGCTCCCACTTCTCATCTCATTAGTGTATCTCTAAAAACGTGTACTAATTCTTGATGAAAACATTGGTAGGACTATGAACAATGACCTACCATTGGAATTACATGATTTATCTAGATGGACTAGATTAGTCTTTGCCAATCTCCAATGAAATTTTTGGTGTAAATCATGTTGATTGAGGGAAGAAAGCATGATCTAAAATAAATACACATCTAAAGTTTTAACTTATGATCATAACTTATGGGCATATATCCATATACAGTAACTAATGAGACAATCTAGATTGTAGATCTTAAATCTTGGAGGATGTCAATTGTCTATATAAGATGAGATCTAAACCCTAAAACATAACAAGGTATGAGAAGAGTATGATGAATAGAAGGATATAGATCTGAGATAATATCTTCGAATTAGTGAACTATTCTATAATATAGTTAAGTCAACCAGTGAAGAGAAGAACATAGATATACTTGATAGATAAGATCAAATCAGTACTAGAAGGAGAAGATATGTAATCAGAAAATACAGTGCAAACCAAAGGATCAGCTACTAAGACATTCTAATAGGTGTATCAGTTTTAATCTCTTAACAAAGTAGTTTTAACCGAGCTTAGTTAATCTCTTAACCAATTGCTTAGTTAGTTGTAAGTTCTAAATCCTTTTGCAAGGTAGATTGTATAAATCTTATAGCTCTTAATAGGGTAGACCTCTCATAGGGTAGATCATATTTTGTGATCAAAATTTGTAGCCCTAATAGGAAAATTTTATACTACAACAGTAAAGATTTGTGGGTGTCATCCCCACCCCAGTTTTATCTTTTAAGGGTTTCTAGGTATACAAAATCAAAGTGTTATGATTTCTTTCATGAATGATGTTTAGTTTATTAGTTTCATTACATTGATGAAGTTTATGATAATGCTATGCAAGTTTTCAGTAATGTTAGAATGGCTCAATATGTGATATCTAATTCACCCCCCCTCTGAGTATCACATTTCCCAAATAGATTTCCAACAATTGGTATCAAAGCATAGGTCTCCTATAGAAGTCTAACCACTTGTGAGGTAAAGATCTTGAGATGGAGGTTTATAAGTTGGGAAAAATCATAGAGAATCAGAAGATCAATATTCATCTTGCATTAAAACAACTTGAAGCAGCTAGAGGAGAACTGAAGAAATATTTAAGGAGAAGAAGAGAAATTGCTATTCAATAGAATGAAACACTATATCAAGAAGAAGATACTACTATACTATTTGATAGTGGGAACTCTACAAGAAGTAACAAAGCCATAAAAGGACTACTAGAGAAAAATAACATACTGGATGGAAACATCAAACATCTAAAGAGAGAACAAGAAATTCAGTTTGTGAGACTATGAAATAGTTGATCAGAAAAAGAAAGCTGAAGAAGACAAGACAATGGTAGAAGAAGATAAAAGACAAATATCAATGAGACTTGATGAAAAGACAAATGACATGAAAAGGATCACTAAAAATCATCTAGACATGGTAAATGAATTGTTACTAGTTAATCAAGAATTAAGTAGGAAAGAAATTGAAATCACCAATCTAAGATCTGAAAACAATCAAATGAAGAATGAACTAAGAACTAAAAAGGAAGTCAATGAAAGGATGAACAAGCTACTTATCATGATAGTTACAAACATCTGAACATCTGTAGAAGGAATATATGGTGAAGAAATGAGATATCTACATAAGGACAAAAATGGATATGACAGATGGATATGGTATACATTGGGTTACTTATTGATGAGTCTATAGAATTATATTATTGATTTGAGCATGTTACATTATTCTATTATGAAGAAGAGATCAAAATTGAATAAGTTAATGTGGTTAGTAATTGAAGATTTCTATATACACCAAGTCAGTCTTGTGTATAGCGAGTGACAATATTTACCAAGTTAGTATTCACTGACCCACTCTATATTGACCATGTCAAGGAGAAATAAATGTTTATAACAACTGACTGAAATGTATAAGCTGGCATATGCTTATGATTTTGAGGTAAGAGATAGAGTTTATTAGGAAGATCAAATAGTTGACAAAATTCAAGATGATTGAAGGAAAGAGATTGAAATGTGTTATGGATACAGTTTCAGAGGAAGCTTGAAGCAGCAAAATGGACGATGGAGATAAAGAGGCAAAATATAATGGCTGAGATGAAAATGGCTTACACGTCTATTTAAGAGACATAATATTCATTACATTGAATCATGTCAGATGAATAGAGACTAAAGGAAGATTCACATGAAGATAATTTTCATGCACTATTGATCAAATAGATTACATAAAGAACTGATCTGAACTATAGGCATAACCGAGCATTAAATATATATACACCGAGTGAAGTAAGTTAGAGGATATGATGGAGTGAAATTGATTATTAATCAGAAGATTTTTATTGAGATTAGCATAGATTTGAATACTTTCAGATTGAGTTGTATTTGATTCAGAACTGAATGGACTTAATAGTCTTTTTGTATTTTAATATGATATTTAAGGAATGTTAATTGTTTTCTTATTGACCCCATAGTGAATTTTGGCTAAAGGAGAACTTTTAGTGATAATTCCTCTAAAAAGGTCACACCTTACAGTGTATTTTGCAACCTTTAATAGGGTTGGCTCCTAACCGAGCTCACTTGAGAAGAGTGAAATATTTTATGTTACCAGTCACAAGTAGTTTTTTCCTTAGCAAGGTTTCCATGTTAAATCTTTTTGTTATGTGTTAATTGTTATGATTTTTTTTCTATCATACTTTAGGTATTTCATATTTGATTAATCAGTAAATACAGTTTTTGGAAATTAATGGTAATTGGTAAATGAACAGATGGTTATTGATTAACATCTTACCGAGTTGATTGATTTGTTTAAAAGTTTGAAAAAGTGCATCTGGGAGTTTGAGGCTGTAGGATAACTTATTTAACTAATTCACCCCACCCCTCTCAATTATCTAATAGATGCTACCAGTTTTAAATCTTCAATACCAAGTTTCTTCAAAAATTCTCTGACATACTTAGAATGTGTAATGAAAATTCCCTTATTCAATTGCATAATTTATAAAAAGAGATATAATTTCATCTCAACTATCATAGACATCTCAAAGTCATTTTTCAATTAATCAAAAAAAAATCTACTCAATTCATCATTTCCACTAAGTACATTATATCATCAAAAAAAACTTCAACAATCAAGATATTATCATCAACTATTTTTAAAATATAAGTTACTAGCAGCAGTATCTTTATTCAATCTAATATTTGTTTAAGTATATGTCCAATGTGGCATACTAAGATCTAGGAGCTTACTTCAATCTATATAATTCTTTCTTCAAATTGAAAATCATATGTCCTTCCTCGATTAGTAGAAATCCATCAGGTTTCTCAATGTAAACATCTTCCTATAACTCACCATTCCAAGATGCATACTTAACATCCATCTAATATACTTTAAATTTGATGTATATACATATGCAAGAAGTAATCTAACAACTTCAAGTCTAGCTACAGGGGTAAGGATCTCTATAAAATCAATACCTTCCATTTGGGAATATCCTTTTCATACCAATCTTTCCTTGTTTTGAATCACAACACCATCATTTTTCAACTTATTTTTAAGTACCCATTTAATTCTGATCATATTCTTATTCATGGGTCTTAGAACAAGAATCCTAGTCTTATTTTCATCAATCTTATCAAGATCTTCTTTCATCACTTTCACCCAACTTTCATCTTTACATGCTTCATTTACATCTTTAGGCTCAAATTCAGATATCAAACATGTTTGTTCTCTAGCAACCCTTCAGTATCAATATTCTCCTCATTTGCCACACATTCATCTTTTTCTTCCAAATAATATTATTTCTAATTCTAGATTGCCTTAATCTATTTATCCTCTTAAGTTATGTCATTCCTACAAGTTCTCTTGGATCTTTCCACATTCTCATAAACTCTGACATTTTCAAATTCAAAAATAAGGAAACAAAAAGATGGCCATACGAAAGTTCATAAGGAGTCTTACCAGTTCTTTTCTTTATCTACATTTAGTTCAAAGTGTATATTATAGTGCTTACTGCTTCTATCTAGTAAAACCATGGAACCTTTCCTTCAATTATCATGGTTCTAGCTGTATCTAGAATAGTTCTATTCATTTACTTTCCAACACCATTTTTTTGTGGACTTCATAGAGTATAAGTCATCCTCTTTATCCCATGTTCTTTATAAAAAGTATAGAAATCACTGGATTTCAATTCTCCACCTCTATCCAATCTTAAATATTTTAATCTATGTCCATATTTTGTCTCAACCATCACCTTGAATATCTAAAATTTTTGAAATGCTTTTCATTTCTCTTTAAAAAATGTAAGCCACATCATCTTGGAATAGTCATCAATAAATAGCATAAAGTATCTATAACCATATATGCTTCTTGTCTTAGTGTAACCACACAAATTAGTACGTACCATATCTAACAATTCATTTGAAGTATATGTTTTATTCTTGAAAGTAGCTCTATCTAGCTTACCTAATTGATATTGTTTGCACATATTGTTAGACTTCATCAGCTTATTAAAATATCTTACAACATTAGTAGTTCTAACCTTTACCATATTATCAAAGTTCACATTACAAAATATTTTATGCCATGACCAAATATCATCAATCTTAGCAACCAATCACTTATTCTCAACATTTTTTAAATTAAATACATTATGTTAGCATGTGCAAAAATTTTCATGGCTCCTTGTCTTTTCCCCTGCTCTCTGCAATGTTTTTTCTGCTCCCTGGTTAAACCTCAGGAAAAACATTCAGAATCTAGCCGTTAGGTTTCAAAATTCAAGTGTGCCCTAGCTTTATTCTTTTAGCGCGTTACCTTTTTACAGGTCACTTAAAAGTACCTAATCTGCATGTGCCTTTTAAATAGGTTCCTTTTACCAAGTTCGCAGTTAGGTCTTTTCTATCTTGGTGGGTCCCTTTTAATTCTTTTCCTAAGTCTTAGCTCCCCGGCCACTTTAATTTTTCCTAAGTTCGGGCACCCTATGATTTTAATATTTTCCTAGGGTTCTCAGCTTTATCTTGCGGAGTTGTCAGTGGGTCCGCCTGCCATATGCCTTGTCAGTTTTTTTGATTGGTCCACGGGTTAGTGATTGTGCGTGTATCAGTGGGACCTGAATTTCTGAAGACTCAGTAGGACCTGACAATGTCAGAGGATCGATGGTTGGTGTAAGTTCACACAGGATTTGTTAGAGCCATGAGATCTTACACCAGTTGTTGATGTTACTTTTTTTCAGGCGGTAGTTCATTGGTGGGTCCTGATTTCCAGGTGGTTCTTATGTGCCACACTGTTCTAAGTTGGTAGGTTTTCATTCATCCGTGTGTTGATGAGTTGGTTTATGTCAAAGGGCCTGCATTGGAAAATTTTAATCTAATGGTCAGCGTATGATCATGAGGAATATCCCAAGCCCTTGCGATCATGCGCCATCCATCGAATTTTATTCCATTTTTCTAGGTTGCATGTTATACTTAGTGGGTCCGATGCGACACGCATGCTTGCTATTGGAGGTTTCTTATTGGTCGATGGTTGTTGAGGTGGATTTGCTTGGTGGGACTGCAACTTAATGGGAGGTAGCGGTAGCAGTTTTCTAGTGGTTAGTCACATGTTCACGTAGCCTTTTGCAAGGCTATGCGATCATGCGACTAACATTTTCTATCAGCTCCATGCGATGGTAGATGGTGTCATGGTGGTTTTCGGTTGGTCTGAGCTGGCGGGATGATAAAGTTTGAATGTGGGCCATCATTCTTTGTAGGTGCCAAGGATTAAGCCATTGTGATTCAAATTCAAATTTTCTGAGAGCTTCCAGCGACCAAAAGTACCAAATTTATGGAATTCATTGCAGATTTGACCCTGTTCGGTGAGAAATGACTGGTTTGCTATTTGTGGTGTGGTCCAGGGTGCTACTGGAATGTTTGTAGAGTTTGTACCGTGGTGGTTGTGTGCTCAAGGCTTGTTGCAGGGTGTCCTTTTGAGCTTGATTTTTTGATCCCCTGTACTTGCAGAGAAGATTTTCATGATTGTGGATCAGTTCAGGAGTTCCTCTTTCCTGATTGCCTATGTTTCCCACCCTTGTAATAACTTTTTTGACCATTTCCAATAGGTTAGGTGGTTGAAACCCTAAACCTAGTCATTTGTAGCTTGTTGTAGATTTTCAAGATGACTAGGGGGTATAAGTTGCAGAATTTTTTATTTTGCAAGGGTTCCAAAACATTATTGCTTTTGGTCCCTGGTTTTTGACTGTAATATACTGATAGAAGTATGATTTTGTGACTTCTCTTCTCTTGGTGTCATTCTGATTATATGTTGATCCTGATTATGTTAATGAGAACATTCTTGAATCCTAATCTTGTATCTTGTGTATGTCTTCTTGCTTGTCTCTGAGCTCATATATGTTAATGTCACAAAGTGTGTTAATGTATGGTAAACAAAGAGTATTTTGAATTTATCTTTGAGTTCCTAACAAAGTTAGGATTAAAGTCTTCTAGGTGAATTTAGTGATTTTGCAGTAAGGTGTAGAATTTGATGTCCTTGTGCTTGAGGGAAAGGGGTAATAGGCAAAGCACTTACCTTGGATTCCATTGTGTTTGATTTGAGGTATTCAGTTGAGGTATACAATTAGGTGACTCTGAGCCCTGGGATAAGGCACTAGTCCTTCCTCTTGAGGTATGCATGGTTAACAACTACAAACACAAACATCATTTGATAAATCTTTAAGAGTCTTATATGAGACATAGTGGAATATTATTTTAGATTCCTTTAGAGAAGTGAGTCAAGGGTACACCCACCCGAGCATTGAAGCTCAAAGTGTAGAAGGATCTTTTGATCCTTGTCAGTTGGCCCTCTTCCTTGTGGACTTTGGAGTGGTGATAGAGTTAGGATTTTATTTACATTATCCATCAAAGTGTAAATCTGCAAGTTGAAGATCAAAGGGAATAATCCACAACCAACAAAATGGTGACTCTCCTGGGTAGAACAATGAAAAAGAGGAATAGCTATTAGAATCTCTGGTTACAAATATTGAAGTATTCAAAATCTTATTAACCAGATTGGTTTGGTCCATCCGAGCCACCAACAAAATGGTGACTCCGCTAGGGAGGACAACTATGAAGATATGCATATGTTAAAGGTTAGTGATTCTACTAGGGAGAATCTAGAGAGAAAGGTATAAGTGTGCTCTTGTTTTCCTATGTGTTTCAAGGATTTCCCATCTAGGTGGGTGGTGACTCAAAGGTTTGAACCAGTGCAACATATTGAAGAAGCATGGATAAGAGGAGAAATACTAGGTCATATGTTAGAAGGAATCCGGAGGTCACTCTGGAGCAATTACCTAGACAGGGAAACAAGAGCTAGATTAGAAGGAATGGTGAGTCTACCAGTGCTCCCATGAAGGAATGAAGAAATGCTAGAGCTAGAAGACCACATGTATCCTCAAGTGAGGATGGTTCACAAAATAGAGTTTCTAGATCAGAAGGTGGTCACTCTGAAGAAAGATTTTATGATACCCCTGAGGCTGTATTTTAGGACAAAGGTCCATTTCCTATAGGTCATGTTGAACAAAATAGAGATGTGGGTTTAGAGGTTGACTTGGATCTTGATGAAGATCAATTCAAAAGGGAACCCATGAGACATAGGCAAGTTCATTTCCCATATCAAAATCTTCCTGATATGGATGTGTCATCTAGTTCTGATGACATTATGGAAGATCTTGATTACTTGAATGCACTGAGGTTGTAGTTGGCAGAGTAGGATGCCATACATAAAAGATTACAGGAGGAGAGAGAGAGGCTGAAAAGGTAAATGCTTTGATAGAGAGGTAGTCTCTTCTAAGAAAAATAAATGAAATGAAGGAGAGAAACAAGATGCCTGCTTTTGCTCCTAGAATGTTGCAGCATGATGTGTTTGGTGATCTTGATGCCTTGAGGAGTGAGCAAGAGCGCTTGCTTCAAGATCATGAATTTGACAATGAAGGCCCCATGATTAGACAAGTGGAAATCTATGTCCCTTTACCTAAAGATAAGGATGGGCACAGGATTACCAGACCTGCTGTTATCATTAATGAGAAAGGAAAGCAGAAGATGGCGGGTGACCAAGCAAGAAAACCAGTGAAAATACCAGGGATCCCACCACCTGACTCAAATAAGGACACTGAAATGGAGAGAAGGAGAAAAGAAGATGAGGACCTTGCAAGAGAACTAGAGAGAGCTAAGGTTGATGCTGCCATTGCAGAAAAGAAAAGGAAGATCCAATTTTTGCAGGCTTCTTCAGCTAATGCTCTTGGCCCATCTGCTACTGAACTAGGTATGCCATCTATGACTACTGCTTTTCCAATTAGTAATGCTACTAGTTCTTTTCCTTCTTCATCTCCTAGGATAGGCGCAGATCCTAGGCAATAATCAAATGCAAAGATAAATGTAGATGCTAATTTTGATCCTAGGGTTAACACTAGTTTGAACTTTCAAAGAAGACCTATGCAATTAGAAGGATATAGGAAAATAAGTTTTGATGGAATTCCTGGCTATCCAAATGCTTTTCTAAATGATATTAGAGATAAGGTACCTAAGTTTGCTCGTAATAATGCTATTAGTTGTGAAGAGCACCTTAGGTTATTTGTTAATATGCTTAATGATTATGAGGTAGAGCATTAGGATGTTGTCATGAAATTGTTTGTTCAATCTCTAATGGAGGATGCTAGAGATTGGTTTAAGAGGCTTCCTGATAGATGTATTGATACTTGGGACTCTTTTGAGAAATGTTTTGAAGAGAATTATGGTGATAGGCCTAATGCTAGCTTCATGTTGAATGAATTCAATACCATAAGGAAAAAATAGAATGATTCTGCAGCTAAGTTCAACATGAGATTTCAGAAAGGTATGCATAAGTTGTTCCAAGTTATGCGGTTAGATGACAATGTTTGTCTAACTACATAATTCAATGCATTTGATGGGAAGATGGGATATTTATTGAGGGATAAAGAACCAAGAACTCTTAGGGATGCTTTTAGGATTGCTGTCAATATTGAGAACAACATGAAAATATTAGGAAAGTTGGGTGGAAAGAGAGATGACCCAAAGCTATTTGGGGACAAGAAATACAAAAAGGAAAATGATAAGAATGTTGGATCTAGGAGGCAAGAAGAAGATAAATTGGATAAGGTGCTTAATGCATTGAAGGATTTGAAGGAACCTACAAATAGGAACATCAGTGCTCCTACCAATGAAAGGCCTCAATTCAACAACAATTTCAATAAACAAAATAGACTGCAGAATTACCCCTACAACACCCAATGGAAGGATGGCAAGCCTATTGTCCCTGCTGCAAGAGGAAACAATGACAAATGTGTCTCTGACCCTCTACATAAAGCTTCAATAAATGTCATGGAGAATGTACCTTGGTCTGTTGCATGCCAGTCCCCTCATTCTACAGAGCATTGTGTGGTTGCACAATCTATGGCTGTAAATCAAGATTGTGGCAATAAGGAGATAGAACAAGAAGAAGAACAAGATGATGTTGGATGCAACATGACTTCTTCATAAATAGGATATGAAGATGATTCTGATTTTGATGAAGAGGTAGATGTGAATGTGAAGAGACATAATCAGGCCCTTTTTCATCAAGAGGTTTTTTCTGATGCTGAGTGCATTGATCAGAAAACATGTAACATGAACTCTTCTCCCAAGCTAGTAAATCTGAGAAGACCTTCTAGAGAAGAGATGGAGAGGATTACTACAGAAATGATTGCCCAGGTGCAAACTAGAGGGATGGTGGCAAGGAATACAAATGAGAAAGCTGCAGGAATGTTTATAAAGAGTTCCAACTCCAGAGAACATAATGAGAACAAATCAAAGATTGATCACATGGTAAAATTCAAGAATGTAAATGGTAAGAATTGTGAACCTAGGGGAGTTGGAATTGAAAAGATCTCTAGTGAGATTGAGAAGCCAGTTAACACAATGGCTAAGGTTGAAAAAATGAGGGTGGTCAATACACCTAATGTGTCAGACAAGAAAAAAGATGTTAAGGTGGTGCAGATTGAGATTCCTGCTTCTACCCCTATTGACATGTTATCTGTATTGTCACAAATTACAGTTAAGGTTTGATTGTCAGAATTGTTGAGGATCCTTGAACATAAAGATAATGCTATTGCATGGGTTGTTAATACTCACAAAAATGATACTTCATGCAATGGATCTTAGGTTAATTCTTTGAATGATGTTGTTGCTCAAGGAATTGTGTCTTAGATTCCTCTAATATATTTGGATAGTTTTGTCAATGCCAGCCTCAAAAATATTGACCCATTCTTCTTAAGTGTTCTTGTGAATGGGATGAAATTAAGAAATTGTATGATTGATAGTTGTGCCTCTAATACTGTCATGCCTTTCAAAATCATGGAGAGGTTGGGCCTTAAAGTTGATATAGTGCAGGGTAGGTGTTGTGCAATGGATCAGAGGGAGGTACCAGTTATTGGGACTATCAATGCAATGCCATATAGGTTGGTAGCATATACAGAGAAAGAGCTAACAATGAGTGTTTTGGTGGTGGATATCCCCCCTCATTATGGGATGTTGCTGTCTAGAAGGTGGAGTGCTGCCATGGGTGGAAGTTTATAGTGTAATCTATCCTATGCAACTTTCAAGATTGATGATCAATTTGTCAAGATTGAACAGGATCCAAGAGTATGCCACATGATTGAGAGAAACATAGATAATGAAACTACATGTTTTGTGGATACTGATGTAAATGCTTTTAGGGAAGAGATCCCTATATTTGAAAATGAACATATTTTGTCACCTATCTCTGTTGAGGTAGGTGCTGGCTCTGCGAAGGGTGATTTGTGGGTCATGTACTTTGATGGTGCAAACTACAAAGCTGGTGCAGGAGAAGGTATTTTACTTATTTATCCTAATGGAAACACCTACAATTTCTCTTTCACATTGAATTTCTTTTGTACCAAACATATAGTAGAATATGAGGCTTTGTTGTTAGGATTGAGGTTGGCACAAAAAGCATGTTATAAAATATGTAAGTGTTATTGGTGATTCTAAGTTGGTGGTGTCCCAAGTTAGGTCAGTGTATGCTTCCAAGAATAGAAGGTTGAAACAATATAGAAATGCAGTGTGGGATTTGATTGAGCATTTTGATGCCTTTAATATTGAGTGGAAGGATAGGAGTAACAACAAGATGGCTGACTTGTTGGCCAATATTGCAATCAATCCTAATGATGTTAGATTCTCTGGTATCTCTAAAGTTGAAATTTAGTCTAGGCCTAGTATACCAGATAATATTGAGAATTGGCAAGTTTTTGATGATGATAATGATATTTTGAAGTTTATGGATTGTAAGGATTAGTATCATGGTCAAGAAATTGATTGTTCAGCCTTGGTTAAGTTAGTAGAAGGAAGGGAGGTTTTCTTAGGCAATGAGGTCATTCAGCTTAGAACTAACAAGGTTCCTAAGGGGCTTGTTGTTTTGGAGACTATCTTTGAGAACCAAGATAGAGTTCAAAAGAATATCAAAGGAGAAGATCATGCTGATCTTGAGGAGATAAATCTTGGATCACATGAGGCACCTAAGAAAGTATACATTGGTAAAGATATAGCTCAAAAGGTAAGGAGACCTTTGATTGAATTATTGAAGAAATTCAGGCATGTTTTTGCATGGTCATATGATGACCTAAAGGTTTATGAAGAGGATTTATTTCAACATGTTATTCCATTAAGAGAAGATGCTAAACCTTTTTGGCAAAAGCAAAGGCCTATTAATCCTACGTTGGCACCCAAGATGCAAGAAGAATTAATGAAGTTGAGAGATGCTAGCATTATCAAGCCTATAAGGTATTCTTCTTGGGTGTCAAACCTTGTTCCTGTAAGAAAAAATAATGGTGACATCAGGCTTTGTGTGGACTTCAGAAATTTGAACATCAGCTCATTGAAAGATAATTATTGTTTGCCCAATATGGAGGCTATGTTGCAGAGAGTAACCAGGTTAAAATTGATGTCAATGATGGATGGTTTCTCTAGCTACAATTAGGTCATTGTTAAGGAATCAGAATAATTCAAGACAACCTTTACAACACCTTGGGGAACATATGTTTATGTGAGAATGTCTTTTGGTCTCAAAAATGCTGGTGCTACTTTTCAGAGGGCAATGGATGTTGCCTTTTCAGATTTCATTAATGATTTCCTTGTTGTGTATTAGGATGATTTAACTGCCTATTCCAAGAAGGAAGAGGACCATTGTGCTCATTTAGAAAAAATAGCTGTGAGGGCCTTGGAATTTGGCATTTCATTAAACCCAAAGAAATGTGCTTTTGGTGTCACAGAAGGTAAGTTGCTTGGCCACTTAGTTGGGAAGCAAGGAGTGAGAATTGACCCAAAGAGGGTAGCAGCAATTGATAAAATTCAGAGGCCAAAGAATGTTAAAGGGATTCAGTCCTTCTTTGGTCAGGTCAATTATCTAAGGAGGTTTGTGACAAACTTTGCAGAGGTTACTAGACCTATTTCCAAGATGTTAAAGAAGGGATCTATAGTCAATTAGGAGGGTGAGCCTGATGAGGCTTTCAAGAATATCAAGAAGGCTATCAAAGATGCACCAGTGCTAAAGGTACCTAATTATAGTGTCCTAATGCATATCTTTTCTTTTGCATCTATTCATACTATTGCTACAGTTTTGTTACAAAAGAATAAGGATGGTTTTGAGTAGCCTATTGCATTTTTCAATAAATCTTTGCAGGCTACAGAATTGAAATATGACATAAATGAGAAACAGGCTTATGCACTTGTGAAAGCAATCAAGGCTTTTAGATGTTACTTGATGGGAGCAGTTGTGATTGCTTTTGTGCCAAGTGCGGCTATGAAGGATATTTTCTCACAACAAGAGGTGTCTAGAAGGAGGTGCAGATGGATCAATAGGATCCAGGAATTCAATGTTGAGATCTAGATCACTAAGTTGGTTAGAGGTCAAGGATTGGCAAAACTGATGGCTCAATCCAATCTAGATGCAAACCAGGTAAATCATTCTGAAATTGATTATACATGTGATATGGATGACTGTATTTGGTATCAGGATATTATTTACTATTTGAGAAACATGAGGTGTCTAGATAGTATGAATGATAATCAAAAGAGGACATTGAAGTTACAGGCCATTAAGTATGTAATTGTGAAATGTAAGTTTTATAGAAAAAATTTGTATTGCATACTATTTAAGTGTGTAGATGAGAATCAAGCTAATGTATTATTAAGGAGATGCATGAGGGAGTTTGTGGTGGACATTATATGGGTAAAACAACTACTCATAAGATCTTGAGAGTAAGATTTTGGTGGCCCACAATCTTCAAGGATGTAGAACAGTTGGTAAGGAGATGTGATGCTTGTCAAAGGTTCTCTGGTAAGCTTAAGTTTTTAGGTAATGCACCATTAAAACTAGTAGAAGTTTAGGCTCCTTTCCAAAAATGGGGAATTGATTTCATAGGGGAGATACCAAAAAAGTCAAGTGGAGGGAATTCATGGATCTTAGTTGCCACTGATTATTTTACAAAGTGGGTAGAAGTTGTACCTACAAGGAATGCAACTAGCAGGGTGGTAATTGATTTCCTGATGAACAATATTGTTACAAGGTTTGGGTGCCCTGAGAGGATAGTGAGTGACAATGCTATGTGCTTTAGGTCTACCAAATATAAGGACTTTTGCAAAGGTTTGGGAATTCAGATTTCTAATTCCTCACCTTATCATCCGCAAGGAAATGGTCAGGCAGAATCTACTAATAAGAGCTTGATTAAAATCTTGAAGAGAATTCTGGAGAAGAATAAGAGGGCATGGAATTCAAAGCTACCATTAGCTTTATGGGCTGATAGGGTAACTGTGAAGAGGGCAATTGGTTGTGCACCATTTGACCTGGTGTATGAAATTCATGCTAGAATGCCTTGGAATAATTTATTGGAGATATACAAGTTTGTGCAGTTGTATGATGATGACATTGATGATGAAATGCAGTTGAGAATGGAGGACCTCATTAGGTTGGATGAAACTAGAAGAGAATCAGTTGCAAGGAATGCCAAATTGTAGTTGTAGGTTAAGAATTTATATGATAAAAGGACTGTTGACAGAAAGTTTGAGCCTCGTGATTTGGTGTTAGTTTGGAATGCCAAATTGGAGGATAAGGGGAAGCATGGTAAATTTGATCCCATCTAGTTAGGGCCATATCTGATCCATGAGAAATGGGGCCAAGATTCATACATCATCAAGAATTTTAATGGTGATATTCAAGAGTTTCTAGTTCATGGACAATTCTTGAAGTAGTACTTCATTTGAAGTACTCTGTTTTCCATGAACAGTAGTTAGGGTTGTACATCTTGTAAATTCTTGTATATAAGTTGCTTGCCCCTACCCTATTTTGCCCTGGTCTGTCAAGTTTCTGGTCCTGTTTCTTGTCTTGCCCTACTTGTTCCTTGCTATTTGCACTTTTTGTCCTATGGGATGGTCTAGTTTAACCAATGATTCTAAGTCCTTGCTATGCCTACAAGAGGCATACATCCCCAAATAGAGCCACTGTTAGCATGTGCAAAATTTTTCATGGCTCCTGGTCTTTTCCCCTGCTCTCTGTAATGTTTTTTCTGCTCCCTGGTTAAACCTTAGGCAAAACATTCAGAATCTAGCCGTTAGGTTTCAAAATTCAAGTGTGCCCTAGCTTTATTATTTTAGCGCATTACCTTTTCATGGGTCACTTAAAAGCACCTAATCTACATGTGACTTTTAAATAGGTTCCTTTTACCAAGTTCACAGTTAGGTCTTTTCTGTCTTGGCGGGTCCCTTTTAATTCTTTTCCTAAGTCTTAGCTCCCCGGCCGCTTTAATTTTTCCTAAGTTTGGGCACCCTGGGATTTTAATATTTTCCTAGGGTTCTCAGCTTTATCTTGTAGAGTTGTCAGTGGGTCTACATGCCATATGCCTTGTCAGCATTTTGTGATTAGTCCACGGGTTAGTGATTGTGCGTGTGTAAGTGGGACTTGAATTTCTAAAGGCTCAGTGGGACCTGACCGTGTTAGAGGATCAATGGTTGGCATAAGTTCGCATGGGATTTGTCAAAGCCATGAGATCTTATGTCAGCTGTTGATGTTACTTTTTGTCAAGTGGCAGTTCGTCGGTGGGTCCTATTTGCCAGGTGGTTCTTATCTGCCACGCTATTCTGAGTTGGTGGGTTTTCATTCATCCGCATGTTGATGAGTTGATTTATGTCAGAGGGCCCGCATTGAAAATTTTTAATCTAACGGTTGGCATATGATCACAAAGAATATTCCAAGCCTTTGCAATCATGCGCTATCAATCAAATTTTATTCTATTTTGCCAAGTTTCTTGTTGTACTTACTAGGTCCAGTGTGACATGCATGGTTGCAGTTGGAGGTTTCTTATTGGTCGATGGTTGCTGAGGTGGATTTTCTTGGTGGGTCTACAACTTAATGGCAGGTAGCGGTGGCGGTTTGCTAGCGGTTAGTCACATGTTTGCGTAGCCTTTTGCAAGGCTATGCGATCATGTGACTAACATTTTTTTTCAACTCCATGCAGTGGCAGATGGTGTTGTGGTGGTTTTCGGTTGGTCCGAGTTGGCGAGATGATAAAGTTTGAATGTGGGCTATTGTTCTCTACAGGCACCAAGGATTTAGCAAATTTTCAAGATGACTAGGGGGTATAAGTTGCAAAAATTTTTATTTTGCAAGGGTTCCAAAACATTGTTGCTTTGGTTCCCTAGTTTTTGACTATAATATACTGATAGAAGTATGATTTTGTGACTTCTCTTATCTTGGTATCATTCTGATTGTATGTTGATCCTGATTATGTTAATGAGAACATTCTTGAATCCCAATCTTGTATCTTGTGTATGTCTTCTTGCTTGTCTCTGAGCTCATATATGTTAATGTCACAAAGTGTGTTAATGTATGGTAAAAAAAGAGTATTTTGAATTTATCTTTCAGTTCCTAACAAAGTTAGGATTAAAGTCTTCTAGGTGAATTCAGTGAGTTTGTAGTCAGGTGTAGCATTTGATGTCCTTGTGCTTGAGGGAAAGGGGTAATAGGAAAAGCAGTTACCTTGGATTCCATTGTGTTTGATTTGAGGTATTCAATTAAGGTATACAATTAGGTGACTCTGAGCCCTAGGATAAAGCACTGGTCCTTCCTCTTGAGGTATGCCTGGTTAACAACTACAAACACAAACATCATTTGATAAATCTTTAACAGTCTTATATGAGACATAGTGGAATATTGTTTTAGACTCCTTTAGAGAAGTGAGTCAAGGGTAAACCCGCCTGAGCATTGAAGCTCAAAGTGTAGAAGGATCTTTTGATCCTTGTCAGTTGGCCCTCTTCCTTGTGGACTTTGGAGTGGTTATAGAGTTAGGATTTTATTTACATTATCCATCAAAGTGTAAATTTGCAAGTTGAAGATCAAAGGGAATAATCCACAACCAACACATTACTTGTAGTCTTTGTATTGGGTGTAATTATATTTCTACTACTTCCAATGATCTTGCACATTCCTTCCATGAATTATAATCAATAGCCCTTATCTAGTAGTTGTCCAAAACTTAACAAGTTATGTCTTAAACCTTCAACATAAATGACATCATTATTACTATTCTTACCATCAATATTGATAGATCATTTTCCCTTAATCAAATAAGGACTATTATTACTGAATCTAACAATACCACCATCATAATCTTCAGGCTTCACAAACTTATTTGTGTCATGATTCATGTGATGTGAATCACCACTATCTTCTTCACTAGTAGTAGATTCATCATTAGTCACACCTTCAACATAAAAAATTTAATGGCCCTTAAGGTGAAATCTTTTATATTTGATCTTAGGCTCCTTAAAAACTTTATTAGGAGATATAGATGTGTTGGAGATTTTCCAGAAGGCCAATACTAACTATATGTTTTTCATTGATGACAACATATGGAAAGTAGCATGCATGGAAGTCTTATGTAGTAAGCCTTCAGTATATTATGCATGGACATGATATCAACATGATATCATGGGCGCAGAGGTTAACTGTAAGTAGAGACAGTTATATAGAAGCTTGTCTGAGCAATGTTTCTGACAGAGTTACAGGAAGTGTTCTGTGTATGGTTGTCCATATAGTTGTCTTATGGGAATGCACCCTAGGATATATGTTTCAGACATATTAGTGATGTTAAGTTCATGGATGCATGATTTGAGGATGAACGCAAGTGAAGTTATGCAATCGCTATTCGCAACTAGTAGTTTCCTATGTTTGTTTAGCAGAGCTGACAGAGATTTTATTATTTCTTGAGTTGCACCTATCTTGAGGATATGCACCCTTGGAGTTAAGCTTGGAGAAGTGTTATTGATGTTCGGTTAAGAGCGCATAAGTTAATTCAGCTTGAGGAGAAAGTTAGAGTTGTTTTGGCAAAGCTGATAGTGTGTAGCGTGCGTCTACAATTATATTATATGAATAGGTCCCAAGATGTGTTGCACCCATAATAGAGCTGAAAAAATGTTTGTTGGAGTTTATTATGGTTTCTCTAATATTATTTCAAGGTGGTTCTAATAGGATGACTTGATTATATCATTTGGAGGAAAGATATTTTTAGGAAATCATTTATGATTGCTGAAATGTGGTTTATGGTTGATCAAGAAGAGCAGAGTAGAGTGTGTGAATTGTTGAGCCATCAAAAGGTCTATGTGGAAAAGTAGAGTATGTGTGCTATTCATTAGAACTGATCCATATAGCAGGTCAAAGCACAGTTCACCAAGATCCAGATATAGTGTGTATTTGTTTTTGAGAAGGTGTTAGCCTTCGCCCATTTGAGTAGTGAGCTCTCAGATAGTGCATCCTCTCCCCTAACAAGGACAATTGTAAAAGACTCTTAATAGGGTCCGATCCTTAACCAGGTCTACTGTACTTAATATATTATAAATCTACTCCTAACAGGGTAAAGGATCTTCTAGCAAGGATCATTATATACTAGTATAGAATATTAGTGGGTATCAAGTCCCACTGGAGTTTTAACCTATTGGGTTTCCTCGTAACCAAATATTGGTGTTGTGTTCAAGTGTTCTTTCATTGTGTCTATGATTTATGTTTAAGTATAGTTAATTGGATAAAGAATTGAAACTTGTAGATAACTGATTCACCACCCCCCCCCACCTCTCAGTTATCTCTTGGGACTATTCCTAACAATTAGTATTAGAGCCAAGTGCCTTGGAGTGAAATTTTAATAGCTTGATGTTGATTAGATGACATACTTCAGGAAAGAAAGTCCTAAGTTCGATGGAGAGAATTATCTTGACTGGAAGAACAAGATGGTGACCCATTTGCAGTGCATTTCTTTTGAAGTTTTTAATGTAACCATCCAAGCAGCCAAGATTCCTACGTTAAAAGACCTTGCAAAAGATGATGCTACTAATGCTCAAAAGGAATTTTTTCATCATAATGCTATTGCTAAAGAATCCCTTATCAGCACCGTATCTGATGGTGAATTTTTAGAAGTAAAAAAGATAGATACAGCCCACAAAATTTGGAAGCACCTTGAAGACATTTTTGAAGGAGACAAACAAGAAAAGGATGTGTACAGAAAGACATGGAAGAAAAGATATAATGCATTAGAGATGCTTCCTGAAGAAAATATCAAAGCTTACAATCAGAGGATTAATGAAGTAGTTGCTGGAATCGAGAATAATGGTGGAGAGATTTCTGAGGAAGACATTATGGACAAGTTGATGACTACTCTTACTCCAAAATATGAGAGCAAGATCAACATCCTTGATGAGACCATACAACTTACATCAAATTTCAAGAGAGAGACCTTGATCAACAAAATCACAGCTTTTGAGATTTCAAGATTGAAGACAGAACCAAAGAGTGAGACAACTTTCAAAGCAACAATTCATGGTAAGAAGTCTACAAACACTTTTGGTAATTTTGATGATGATGATGAGGAGAGAATATTAGATGATTTTATTTCTATGATTTCCAAAATAAAAAAGAAAGGAAAAGGAAAATATGAAGGTCAATTACCATTTAAGTGATTTTCATGTAATAAGATTGGTCACTTTGCATCTAAGTGTCCTACTAGAGTTAGAAAGTTCAAATAGGATTATAATCCTAAGTATTCTAAGGAATGCTACTATGCTGGAGATGAAGTCTCAGATGAAGAAGAAATTGGATTCATTGCTATTGTAGACAAAACAAATATTAAGTTAGTTCCTAAAAATGAGAAAGTGAATCAAGAGCTAGCAATGATTTCCCAAGCAGATATAAGAACAGACTGGATTATAGATAGTGGTTGTTCACATCACATGACAGGTAATAAAGGTAGGTTTGTTCATTTGGACAAATACAATGGAGGTATGGTCAGATTTGGAGACAACACTCCTAAACCTATAGTTGGTAGAGGAGCCATCACTTTGGATGGAAAAAATAGTATTGATGATGTTCTTTATGTTGATGGTTTGAAACATAACCTTCTCAGTGTTGGATAGTTACTTGGTAAAGGCTATCAATTGGAGTTCAAATATGACAAATGCATCATTAATAGCAAAGATGGTGTTATGATTGCATCAGGCACAAAGACAAGAGGTAATTTTTTCCAACTCAATTCAAAAGAAAGTTTTTTTGTTGCCAAAGTTGATGGCAGTTGGTTGTGGCATAAAATACTATGTCATATCAATTTTGATAACATAGTAAAGATAAGCAATGTTAAAGCAGTAAGAGATCTACCTAGCATAACAAAGCTATTTGATTCTATATGTAGGGAATGTGTGATGGGAAAGCATGTGAGAAATTCATTCAGGAGAAAGAAAAATTTAGGAGAGAACAAGTTGGATCTGATTCATATAGACCTATGTGGACCAACTCAAACAAGATCATACTATGATGAAGGTATTTTTTTTGGTTACTCTACTAAAAGTAAAGCTTATAGATGTTTCAATTTAAGATTAAAAAAGATCATTGAAAGTTCTCATGTAAAGATTGATGAAAAGTTTATGATTCAACAAAGATATCATGATTACTCACACATGATTGAAGAAGACCCTAGACCCTCCACTAGTAAGACAGTTATTGAGGAAATGTTTGACAAATTTTTGACACATGTTTGAGTCAGCATCACCTAAAGTTCCAAATTTTACATCAAGAAATCATTCCAAGAGAGACATCATTGGAGATCAAAGAGGCAAAGTCTTAACAAGATCACAAGCAAACAACTCAGCTAGCAATGATGTAGTATGTTTGCTATCTCATATTGAACCCTTAAGTGTTGAAGATTCTTCTAAGGATTCAAATTCGCATGATGCTATGAAAGAAGAGCTTGATCAGATCATTAAGAATGACACTTGGGAACTGGTCCCAAGACCTAGTGATAAGAATGTGATTAGAACAAAGTGGATATTTAGAAACAAGATGAATGAAGATGGTACATTAGTAAGAAATAAAGCAAGATTAGTATGTAAGGGATATGCACAAAGAGAAGGCATTGATTATTAAGACACATTTGCACCTGTGAGTAGATTAGAAGCTACTAAGTTGTTCTTAGCTTATGCTATAGTTAAAAACTTCAAATTTTATCAGATGGATGTCAAATCAGCATTCTTGAGTGGAGACTTAAAAGAAGAAGTATAAATTAAGCAGCTTAAAGGATTTTCCTTATCAAGAAGACCTGATATGGTATACATATTGAAGAAGGCCCTCTATGGAGTTAAGCAAGCCCCTAGAACATGGTATGATAGACTAGATAGATACTTAAAACAGATTGGATTCAAGAAAGGAGTAGCAGATTGTAATCTATTCATTAGAGAGACATCTAAAGGTTTATTATTTGTAGCTATATTTGTTGATGGCATTATCTTTGGAGGTAATGACAAACTCAGTACTAAATTTGCTAAGGAGATGCAAAATGAATTTGAGATGAGTATGATTGGTCCTATCAAGTACTTTTTGGGATTAAATGTACAACAGATAGAAAAAGGGATTTTTATTTATCAATCAAAGTATGTAAAAGAGATATTGAAGAAATTCAAGATGGATTATTGCAAGCTAGTAGGAACCCCTATGATTACTAGATGCAAGCTTACAAAGGAAGATGACTCACCAGTAGTTTATATAACATTGTATAAATTGATGATTGGTAAACTCATTTATCTTACTCAGACTAGACCTGATATTTCGAATGTAGTTGGTATAGTTGGAAGATTTGTAGCAGAGCCTAAATAAAGTCACCTCATGGCAGTAAAGAGAATATTTAGATACTTGTAGGGAACTATATATTATGGTGTATGGTATCATAATTCAAAAAAATTTTGAGCTTCATGTGTACACGGATGCAGATTGGGTAGGATGTATTGATGATAGAAAAAGTACTTCAGGCAGAGTACTGTTTCTTGGTGATAGACTTGTCACTTGGACAAGAAAGAAACAAAACTATATTTCTCAATCAACAATAGAAGCAGAGTATGTTGCAATAGCCTTAAATTATTCTAAAATTGTTTGGATCAAGCAGATGATAAAAGATTTTGGAATTCAAATTGATTATCCTATTTTTATTCACTGTGATAACACTAGCACTATCAATATGTCAAAGAACCCTATGATGCATGCAAAGACAAAACACATTGAGATGAAGTATCACTTCCTAGGAGAGAAAGTGGTAGAGAAAGAAGTCAAGTTGAACTATGTGAGTACTAAAGAACATTTGGAAGATATATTCACAAATCCCTTGCCTAAGGATACTTTTGAGTATCTCAGGGGGAAGTTGGGAGTAATTCCCTTCCCTGATTCTTCTTAGAAGGAAGCAAGAATGGCATAAGTCCTTAGGGACTAATAGAAGGTTGACTACTCTACCTCAAGAGTAGTATCAGTGCTTAAGATGAGTGGCGGCCTTTGCCATTGATGTCAAAGGGGGTATATATATATAGATTCATGGAAAACAAAAGTAAAAAGAGGAGTAATATACTAAGGGGGAGAAACATTCAGTTATGACAATAGTACAGTTGAGGAAATGGAGAATATTAGAAAATATTGTAGCAGATGGAGGATTCATCTTTGGGGAAGTTTTGAAGAAGAAATGGAGAATGTTATAAAATAAATGTTCATTTAGGTTAATGGCCAATACTAACTGCATTTTTGTCATTGATGACAACATATGGAAAGTAGCATGCATGGAAGTCTTATGTAGTAAGCATTTAGTATATGATGCATGGACATGATATCAATATGATATCATGGGCGTAGAGGTTCACTATAAGTATAAATAGTTATATAGTAGCTTGTGTCAGCAATGTTCCTGACAGAGTTACAATCAGTGTTCTATGTATGCTTGTCTGTACAGTTGTCTTATGGGCATTTTCCCTAGGATATATGTTTCAGACATGTTAGTGATATTAAGTTCATGGACGCATGGTCTGAGGATGAACACAAGTGAAGTTATGCAGTTGCTATTTGCAAGTAGCAATTTCCTATGTTTTCTCTATTGGAGCTTTTCATTGTAGGACAAAACTTGAATCAATAGATGGGCTTAATTTTCAGGGTAGGCACTCAATTTTGACAATGAAAAAGTCCAATTGATGAGGATTGAAAAGAATCCTCCTTCTTTTTTGAGGTCCACATCACTCAGGTAGGTTTTGCCTTATATGCACACTCATGACTCCCTTTTGATGAATAAAAGGCCTACATATAGATTATTATGGAATAGTCTTCAAACTCTTTTAGGTATCCTATACCTCAATGAAGCCAATTCTTATGCAATAGCCCTATTTGTATAGAATGAGTCTAAAGACTAGAATGGGTCTCCTACTACTACTAATACCAACATGAAAGGGAAAGGTATTTGATTTGAAAGGTTAATAATGGGTTGAATGGACCCCTGAAATACCCTTAGTCTCTCACAAGCCAGTGCCTTATCCAATGGGTAATGGAGTCAAACACCTCACTACAATAGAAAGCTATGAAACAAGGAGACAATATATTCAAATATGTTGAAGCCTTACATCACACATGCACCATTAATCAAACCATACATTATAAAACCAATTGTGTATCCAAATGTGCTATCACTCATTCAAAGGATATTAACCCTCCCCTTAGAAGAGACCTATAAACAAGTAATACATTGATCAGCATCCACTGAAAGACAAACATGAGATACCCTTGATACCCCAGTTCATACACACCTGAAAACTAGTCCTAGACCTAGTTGCTTCTATGAAAACAAATCTATTGCAGACACATAGGAAATGCATATAGAAAGATCACAACACCCTTGATGCCATAATCAATAAGTCTAAAACCCAAGATGGAGACAATCTGATAACAGTAGAAACATATTGAATCTCATACATAAGACAAGGTATTAAAATTTGCATTACATACTCCAAAATCAGAGAGGAAAGAGGGAACCCTACATGTAGAGAAGAAGGCAATATTTGCAAGGCAAAACATTCATGGAACCAGCTCTTAGAAGAAAACTTGAACCCTTACAAAGTCAAAACTTTAACTATTTATACCACTAATCATCTTGGGATCCCAGAATAGGATGCAACGAGATATGAATGATTAGGGTTAGGGTTTCACCCACTAGGCCAACTAAAAACAATCAAAAATTATTAAAGGGATAGAAACCAGGCTATCAAATCCAAATTTGATCTTCATTTATGCCAAAAAACTAAGAAAGGTACCAGGAACCACAAATTTGCCATGCCAATCATGTCTTATCAGTCACTTGCAACATGCCTTGAGTAGGTAACCACACTCCTCCTAGTAAAAAACATCATGCCACTAACCACAAAGACCCTCACATCAGTCGGCAACAACTAGTGCCACCGAACCAATCGAAATCAGCTGCTAAAACCATAAATTTTGGTACTTCCTGTCACTAGAAACCCTCTGCAAATTTGAATTTGAAATACAATGGTCATTTCCAAGTGCTAGCAGCAAATAAATGGTTGACATTTAAATCTGAGCTATCTTTAAGTCGTGACCATCAAATCCTTTTATTTCATGAGCCTTTTGTCTTAATTAACTCAACAAATATCCTTGGGTTAACACTTAGCAAACACATGACAATGGTTTTCCTATTCAAAAAATAAAATCTTAACCCACCGTCTAACTCAGTGACTTAGCGATCAAATGGAAACAACTAACCCCATTCTTTATTTAGCAAACTAGCGACTGAAGGGTTTCGCCAGTTCGCAGGATACCTTATCCCTTAACCATTTTGTTTAGCGACAACACAAATGCTTGTTTGCTAGATCACTAAACCCTTTACAACCTCACCAGTTTATTGTGTGAATGAGTGAAGACCATTGAAATCTATCAGGCTGCTAAACAAATTTATCAAGACCGCCAAACCTTTAGACCCCTGCCTGGGCCCACCTTATGCCACTTGTTAGCAAGCCATTCGCTGCTCATGCTCAGTCATCTCTGACATAGGACGCACATTTAGTAAGCCTTTAAATTAGATGGTGGGTGCAAGATCTAATGGCTCTAACACAACCCATGAGATCATACACCAACCATTTATTCCATCCTTGTCACCAACTTTTTTGACAATGACCCCACCCTGCCTTATCATCTACATCGACCAATGAGGAGATGCCATTTGTGTACATGTAGTAGTGGACCCGCTATATTTTGTCACCTCTAAAAAAGGTAAAATTAATGGTTGTCTGAAGATCTCATGTGTCTAACACATTCCTTAGGAATTTATGCCCACCGTTGATTCGCTGTAGATGTCAAGACCCTCTCACAAGCCGAAAACTAGGTCCTGCTGACAACTGCCAACACTTTAAATTATGGACCAATCAAAAACCACCAACTATGCCTATGTGTTATGTTGGACCCACCTTTATCTCTAACATGAACACTTGGAGGATCAGATAGATGGCGCATGATCTGAAGGGCTTAAAAGATTATATGAGCTTATACGCCAACCATCGATTTGGAATCTATTGTTGATGATGTAAAGCTAGACCCCACTGTGCAACATAGGATACCTTGATGAATGAGAGGCCACCATGTCACAAAATCTGACAGATAGATAAACCACTTTTTCTCCGTTCACAGGTCATTCTGACAACCCTGCCACTTCATTGTTTATCTCAGACAATGAGGAGATGCCACCTATGCTTATGTGGCAGTGGACCCACCTGTTTGAAAAGCTTTGCATCATGAAAAGGAATCAATGGCTGGCGTAAGTTCGCAAGCCTCTGAAAAATCTTATGAGAACTTACGCCCACCATTAAATTTAGATGGTGTTAGAATCAGGCCCAGGAAAATATTAAAGCTGAAACATAGGAAATATTTAAGGCGCACGACTTAGGAAAAAACATTTAGTTGGGCACATAGACTTAGGAAATATTAAAGGCCACCGGGGGTAAAAACTTAGGAAAGATTTAAATGGCGTCTGACTAGAAATATAAAGCATGTGCATTTTAGGAGTTTTAAGTGACCCAAAAAGTAACTTAAAAATTAGAATAGGGCCCGGGTAGACTTAGGGTTTTTTCCACACAACGGCTAGTTTTTGAATTTTTGCAAGGGTTTCAAGCCAGAGACCTAAAAAAAAGTTACAAAGACCAGAAGAAAAGACCTATGGCCATGAATTTTTTTGTAGAAATAGACAATTTTCTAAAGAATTTAGCTATGACATGAAAATGGGCTAACAGTGGCTCTTTCTAGGGATGCATGCCTCTTACAGGCATGGAAAGAATTTAGATCTCTGGGAGAAGCAGACCAATCCATAAAACTTTCCCGAACAACTTATTGAAAATAGGAAAACTACTCCTATTATGTACAAACCATGGTCCTGAACCACTGGAAACTTTCAAAATTTCTTACCTTTGTTATATACTTGATTTTCATTCCTTTCTTCTTGAGGTAAGCTAGATATTTTATTCCCATTTGTTTCACCAAACATATCAACACTTTTAATCAATCCATCAGGCAAAACAAAATTTTTGTCTACATTCTCATAGTGCATGTAAAAACTTGAAGCATTTTCATCATCTTGCTCACTATGAAAGTAAGACTCAGCATGCTCATGAACATAGTCATCAAACTAAAACTGATCTTTATCTACTGATTCATCTATGCCATCAATCTGAAATGCAAAAGTCACATACTTTATTTGATAAAAGTCTTCATTCATACCTTCACTATGCATATCCTCGGGTGTAGCTAGTTGGAGTTCAAAAGAATAATCAGGTTTATACCTACACATGTCATCATTACCAAATTCTACTACATTTGAGACCTCCATGTGTTCTTCAAACAATGGATTGATAATTCCATGTGATACTCCTTGTTGCACATTATGACAAAAAATGGGCTAATCATCATCATATTCCTTATCATATAAAGTATTAGAAAACACTTTAAACTCACTACCCATTTCATCTCCATGGGGATTCTCAGCACACAAAGAAAAATTAGAACTATATGAAGATTCACAGTCAACATCACCTACCAAGCATATAGTGTCCATAATTATACCTTCTTCATTATCTTGTTTAGGAAAACCATCATACCAAAACCATGGTTCACTCCTAAACTCTCTATTATATGCTGCAACTTCATTATCCAATGTAGAACCATTAGATAACCTTTTACTCAAATGTTTATGTTCATCCTCACTGATATCACATTGAATTACCATTTCCTTATCTTCAAACTTTGAGGACAAATCACTCTCAACATCTTTATACTCAAGCTGATTTGTATAATGTACAAACTGAGATGCACTTTCATTTTCAGATTCAAAAAATGAAATCATACCTTCACTGTCAAAGGAATGTTCACTTCCATCATTACTTTATTCCTCCCATGTTGCATCTGACTCATATGAAGACACCTCAACATCACTGCCTTCATCACTCTCACCTGAGTAACCACTTTTAGCACTATGTTCCTCGAACTGTGAATGATATGTCTGTGAATCACTTTCCTCATCTTGTGCAGCAACTTCAAGCTCATCAGTAGAGACATGACTTTCACCTTCTTCATTTGTATAACATTGAGATATAGAAGTAGCAACCTCATGTGTAAGAACATTAGTAGAAACATGCTCATAATCAAAATTATAAGAATTAATTACAGTGGCTAATTCATGACTCAATATACCATCACACTGCTCAATTCTACCAAGGTCTAGAATATATCTTACTGTTGTAGCATCCTGAACACATGTCTCATCAGTAGCAAAAGACTCAACAATATTTATACACATATCCTGGTTTGACATTTCAACTCGATTACAAACTACAACAGAAGTGTTGATACACCGATTTAGAATTGTGGTATCAACACTACATTCTTCTTTTCTTTCATATTCATTATACTAACATACATTCATGGAAAAATGACCTCTGGTCAATCCATATTTCAAATTGTTTTCAATGTCCATCGTAGTTATAAATGCCTGATATAATGACTTAGGTTCTTTATCCCTCAATAAGTAGTTCATTTTCTTACCAAATGCATCAAAGTAGACATTCATACATACTTGATCATTGGGTCTATAACCTTTAGGGATTTCATTCAATACTTTTGAAAATCTGATATTGAAATGAGGAACAAGTTCATCACTCACAATATGAATCTTTAGAAACTTATCATAAGAATCAGATATGCTTACCCTTTCTCCAAATTGGTCCATGAAGGCTGAATTCATCTCACTCCAAGATGAAATTGAACATGCTGGTAGAAAAGAGAACCAGTCTCTAGCATCTGTTGGAAATATTCAGGAATTAATCGAGTTACTGAGAGGGGAGGGGTGAATCAGTAACTCCAAATTTTCTTTCAATTATAGATGTAATTCACTTTAACCTTTTTCATACAGAAAGCATGAAACTTAAAAGCATTCACAATAGTGACACATAGATTTGGTTACCCAGAAACCTTCCAAAAGAAAGTAAAACTGGGGTGGGGATGAAACCCACAAAGCTTTAATATTGCAGAATAAAGTTGGCTGGTTAAGGCTTACAATTTGATCACTTCTGATGATCTGCCCTGTTAGGAGCAATAAGGATTGCTAAATCCACCCTGTTAAAGGATTTACAAACATACAATGAAGTATGCACTCGGTAAAGAGATTTTACAAAAGACTGTTAAGTCTACCCGGTTAAAGGATTTAGTACTGATTCACCTGTTAGAATGAAACAGTAGATCTCTAGCTTTGCAACTGGATTTCTGATTGAGATTCGCTGATGTACTGATCACCTTCTATGATGAATTTGTCTTTGTTGTTCCTTATACTGCTGAAGCCTTCTGTAATTCGCTTATCTCTGCCTTTCTTTCTCTTTCACATATATACTTCTTTCATACATCTTGACATTTTTACAACATTATTTATATACAAGTCTTAAACAATTAATTACAATTACAATTACAAAGTCGGCTTGACAAATAAACATAAGTGCTACTAAGTCGGCCCAAGTATGGTTACACGGTTCCTGCAAACTGACTCGGTGACTTTCTGATACTCGGCGTCCACTGCATTACTCGGCATCGTCATGCACTCGGTAGAAGTGAAGGCACGGTTCATACTGATCACTCAGTAGGTTTTGAACTCGGTAAATACTGGTGACTCGGTAGACATGATGTTACTCAGTTTACATTGTCCTGTTCGGTTTGTACTAACTTCCTCGGTTTGCACTGTCTGCTCGGTTTGCACTGTCTGCTCGGTTTGCACTGTCTACTCGGTTTGCACTGTTTGCTCGGTTTGCACTGTCTACTCGGTTTGCACTGTTTGCTCGGTTTGCACTGTCTGCTCGGTTTGCACTGTCTGCTCAGTTTGCACTATTTTCTCGGTTTGCACTGTCTGCTCGGTTTGCACTGTTTGCTCAGTTTGCACTGTTTGCTCGGTTTGCACTGTTTGCTCAGTTTGCACTGTCTGCTCGGTTTGTACTGTTTGTTCAGTTTGCACTGTCTTCTCGGTTTGTACTGTCTGCTCGGTTTGTACCCAGAATGCAAATAAGTGTTGTCACTAGTGGCAATTCTGCTTAATGCCAACAATCTCCCCCTTTGGCATTAGTGACAGAAACACTTATTGGCCAAAATTTATATACATGAATCATGCTGAGTATTATTTTGATTTTTTTTTTTTCAAAATTTGTCTTTGTTATAGGGCTTTATACATTGTCTCCCCCTTTTAATGTGCTAACTGTTTCTTATACAAATCTTCTTCTATACATATCTCTCCTTCTATACATATCTCCCCCTTTTTGATGATAATGCCAAAGGTGCATATACAAGTTATTTACAGAGAGAATCCAAAATTTGATAGAAAATTAGAATGTACCTTCATTAATAGTGCCAGGGTTCTGTCCCAACTTTCTTGCAGGATCTTACATGTTTGTATAGCAATTTGGACTTCTGCTGAGAGTTCAATCATGTGATCTGCTATAGAGAACTGATTGTCATGAATCAATGTTTTGGAATGTTCAATGTGCTTATACATTGTATTCATGATGGGAAGGATCATGTGTTGGATGTCTAGCAGTGTGGACCGGATCCTTGTGTCTTCTTTCAGTAGATCAGACTGCATATTTGATAGGTGTGAGATTTTCATGTGATGAGCAGAGCTTGAACTTGGTTCAAGTTGCAGCTTCTGTATGCTAATCTTCATATCCTCATCCATTTTATTCATTTAATCCTTAACATCCTTTGTGAACTCAGCAATATTGCACAATCTGGCCAAAAGAGAGGTAGCATTCGAATAGATAGATTCAATGTTAGACAAAACTAAAGACAATTCTACTTGGTTAATAGCTATGTGCTGAGCAATGTGCTCAAGCACTTTATTGTTGAATCTCTTCTCGGCTCTTTCAACTAACTTTTCTGTCCCGGATGAATCCTCATTGTATTTCTCAACTGCTTCTTCTAATTGTAACAAAACATGCTGGGAGGAGTCTACTTTAATGCCTAATGCATCAGACAAAATGTCCTTAGCATCCTTGATGATTTGATACTCCTTGTCTCTTTCCTCTTTAAGTTTCTCTTGTCTTGCTTTCCTTTGGAGGATCTCACCTATATTTTGCATTTGGTCCGCTGAGAGATTTGCAAAATCTAATGTAGGAATTTCTATCTCTTCATCTAAGTCTATATCCTCTACTACATTCTTACCCAAAAATTTTATACTTGGTAGAGCCTTAGGCTTATCTGTACTTAATGCTTTGGTAGTAGTGACAGTAGATAAAGTAGGGCTGGCTATAGATACTGGTATACTTTCTACTGGAGAACTTAATATACTTGAAGATTCAAAAATTGGAAAACTTACTGCTGGAAAACTTGATGGTGCAGGAGACTGCAGCTCGGTAGAAGAAATGGTAGCTTCTTCTGTTGTTGCTAGGGATGATTGGACAAATGTGGAAGTTGTCACAACCATGCTTGAAGGTGTCTCTGGGTTGGATGTAGAAACTTTTACTAGAGAGGTAGGAAGGGATGCAATGACTTCTGCTGCTATCCTCACAGTATCATCTACCTCAGTGTCTTCTTCTTGTTCATCACTGTCATCTTCAATATCTTTTATTATGACTGTTTCAATACTCGGTTGATGAAGGTGGTATATGTTCTTCCATGTAGCATTTGCAGCCTTCACAACCGATTCAATATTGTTGATCAAAATCAAACAAGTGTTGAACTTCAATGTCATCTTATTTTCATTTTCTTTTAATGCCTTCTTTACTTCATCATTTTTCAAGCTCGGCATCAACTGTCTCAGGTTTTGATCAAATATGTCTATCACCATTTGCTTTGCATTGCTCCATCTCATTTTTATTGGATTCAATAGAACTGCTGGAACCTGTGGGGCTATTTCTTCAGGAGAGTATTTCCACTGTCCCATCTTTTCAATAATAGCATCTTCTATTTCCTTCTGTTCTGTTTCCGATCTGGTTTCATATCTTAAGGATTTTATGTTACTTACTCCAGATCCTGATTCATCTCTAAAGAGTTTGAGCTTTTCTTGAAGGTTTAGAGGAGGCCTTTTGAATACTATGTCTTTATCTGCCTTGTCTGCCTTGCCTCTTGTATTTCTCTTTGTAAATACAGCAGTAGGAGGCTTAGGTGCCTTAGTGATAAATACCTTTCCTTTCTTCTTTGCAGGTTCTGGTTCCTCTGTTTTCTCATCCTTTTCCTCTTCTTCTTCATCTTTTTCTTCTTTGTCCTCGGTTATCATTTGCATTTTGGCTATCCTCTTCTTTCCTTTGTTTACCGCCTGTGGAAGCTTTATGCTTAGTTCAATTCTCACCTTAGCTTCATCATATATTCCAAAATATGGAGCTTTGGGATTGACAGGCTGATTAAGAAGAGCTTCAATGATATCCTTGGTTTCATCAATATTTACCTCATAAGGAAGAGGTTTTACATATACAGTCCTCGGTTTAACTGCTTGAATATATACATTATCACAATCCACCATAAAACAAATGTCATCTTTGTAATCTTCCACCAACTTCTGTGGAATCTGGAATCTGTCATTCATTTTCTCTTTGAAAGACTCAAAATAATTATCCATGATGCTTTCAAAATTCTCACCCATTTCTGAGATGTATTCATTTATTTCATAGAGGACTGGCACATCTTTTCTCCATACAACTTTTCCTTTAGAAGGGAAGAATTTCAGAACATAGAAGAATAAACAGACCAACAAGGATCCAAACTTACATGGATTGTTTTTGGAAGTTTTAATGCTTTCCATATTTTTGTTAAACTGCTTTAACAATAAGTCTGCTAGGTCAAATGTTAAGTTATTCTTGACCACTTTGTATGCTAGGTCAATAGCTTCACAGGAGACACTGTTCTGTCGACTAGAACTGTAAATCTTATGGGCAATAATGTGTGTACCAAACTTTAGTTCAGCATCGGTAATGCTGCTAACTTTCATGCCTCTACCGTCCCACTCGGCTAGGGTTTTCTTCTCTAGTTCCGTCTGACCTAGGGTTTTGGTAGTTTTAGCTTTGTTCAACATGGGAAGACCGGTGACTTGTTGAATCATCTTCTTTGTAATCTCAATAGGTTGCTCAAGCCAAATCTTGCCATCATGTACTCGGCTGAGAATGTATCTAACCCATTTATCTCGAAAGTTTCGAGGTAGATGTGCAATGTGAACTAAACCTTTATCTTCCAGATGTTTGTGCTCGGGTTTCAGAATACCATCCACACATAGTTCTTCATGCATAATATCTAGTTCTAGGTTCCCCATTTCATGAATTGAATAGTTAAAATGATTGCGGATATCGTTAATAAGCAGTACCTTAGGAGGAATTTGAGATTGAGCTCCGTTCGGATCTAGGGCTGCTGCGATTGCAGGCACGATCTTGAAATCTGGTGCTTTCCATTCCCCTTGGACTAACATATCAGATCCTTTCTTTGCTGAAGTGCTGGATGATGCCATGATAGCTCACAGAAAATTCCTTTCGAAAAAGTATTGAATCGCTGGGTTGCTCTTGAAATTTTCTTCTCTCAAAGTGCTAAAGGTTCGCGATGAAGAATGAGTTCGATTACTTGCTTTTAGTTTACAACTCTGTCATTAATGCTCATTTCAAATTAGGGTATGAATTCTGACAGACTGTCACCCAAAAAGAATTAATTGCTCGGTAAAGACTTCGCAACTCAGTGAACTCGGGAATTCATATTGCTCTGACCTCGCTCGGTAAAGACGGGTACCGACCTTGCTCGGTGAAGACTGATAGCGACCTTTCTCGGTGAAGACTAATACCGACCTCCCTATGATCTTACTACATCTTGCATGCTGATTTAGATCTTTCTTTTAATTCGGTTCTGGAACTGCTTGAGATTGGTCTATGAGAATACAGTTCCAGTGCTTTCTTGGAAATTTAGTTTGAGTCGGTAGAGCCATCCATTCCATTACTTGGAGTGGATTGCTTGGTAGCTTTAGGAATCCATTTTTGTCTTACCTATTTCCTGACCTTAGTTGCTTCATTCTTCTTTCCATCTTCAACTTCACTAGCATTCATGCAGTTTCTGGCTATGTGACCGAGTTCAGTGCATTTAAAGCATCTTATAGTGGTATCTCTTTTCCTTAGATGATGTTTTATGCAATTCATGCCAATGTGTCCATATTCTCCACAGTAATGACATCTACACCAGGTGTTGTAGTCCCATCCAAACATTGCTTTCATAATTTGTTCTGCTGGATTAAATGTCTTGGATCTGCACTCGGATGCCTTGTGACCCTGTTTGTTGCACTTGTGACAATTACCTCTGAATCTAGGTTTTTCCCTGCATTCATTTGCTTTGTGACCAGGTTGATTGCAGTTGTAACATTTTTCATTGAATTCTGCTTTTTCATTATTCTAACATTTATTTGAAGTATGTCCTATTTTACCACAATGATTACAAGTAGGTTTTTGATTTCTTTGAGTACCTTGCTTAGAAGATTCGCCTTCTCCTTTGTATCCAAGTCCTGCTTTTCCTTTTTGCCTATGAAGATTTCACTCATACAGCTGATTCAGGTCTTCTTGACTTTTCAGCATTCCTTCATTGATTTGTTTTTCAGCGTTTAGGTCATCCACTAATCTTAGATTGATTTCCTTTTCAGATCTTAGTTCTTCTCTTGTGCTTTCTATTTCTGATCTTAGATTTAGAATTTCCTCATTTGTATGAGAGATCTGATCAATTAGGTTTTCTAGCTGAAGGGTTTTATTTTGGACTTCAATGTTTCTTCCATCTAATTCATCTTTCAACTTGTTTCTTTGTTCCAAGATCTCACAGAATCTTGTAGAGTGTAGTTCTTGTTCTCTTTTCAATTTTCTCACTTCTTCCTGCAGAGACCCATTCTTTTCTAGGAGTTCTTTGACAGCATTGTTTGCTTCATCTGAGTTATTTGAGGGAAAAAGATCTTCAATCTTTTCTTCAATGTAATTCTGATCATTCATCTGATTTGCAAATTCTTTCCTTCTTCTTAGGGATTGGGAAAGATGTTCTTTTGCTTCTTTGAGTTTAGCTATGGCCATTTCCAGATCTAGCTTTTCATTTTCAATCACCTTGTTCAGTTTGAATACCTCCATTGTCCTGGATCTTTGCTCAAGCTAGTTAAGCTTTATCTTGAGAACCAATGAAGCTCTGATACCAATTGTTGGAAATATTCAGGAATTAACCGAGTTACTGAGAGGGGAGGGGTGAATCAGTAACTCCAAATTTTCTTTCAATTACAGATGTAATTCACTTTAACCTTTTGCATACAGAAAGCATGAAACTTAAAAGCATTCACAATAGTGACACATAGATTTGGTTACCCAGAAACCTTCCAAAAGAAAGTAAAACTGGGGTGGGGATGAAACCCACAAAGCTTTAATACTGTAGAATAAAGTTGGCCGGTTAAGGCTTACAATTTGATCACTTCTGATGATCTGCCCTGTTAGGAGCAATAAGGATTGCTAAATCCACCCTGTTAAAGGATTTACAAACATACAATGAAGTATGCACTCGGTAAAGAGATTTTACAAAAGACTGTTAAGTCTACCCGGTTAAAGGATTTAGTACTGATTCACCTGTTAGAATGAAACAGTAGATCTCTGGCTTTGCAACTGGATTGCTGATTGAGATTCGCTGATGTACTGATCACCTTCTATGATGAATTTGTCTTTGTTGTTCCTTATACTGCTGAAGCCTTCTGTAATTCGCTTATCTCTGCCTTTCTTTCTCTTTCACATATATACTTCTTTCATACATCTTGACATTTTTACAACATTGTTTATATACAAGTCTTAAACAATTAATTACAATTACAATTACAAAGTCGGCTTGACAAATAAACATAAGTGCTACTAAGTCAGCCCAAGTATGGTTACACGGTTCCTGCAAACTGACTCGGTGACTTTCTGATACTCGGCGTCCACTGCATTACTCAGCATCGTCATGCACTCGGTAGAAGTGAAGGCACGGTTCATACTGATCACTCGGTAGGTTTTGAACTCGGTAAATACTGGTGACTCGGTAGACATGATGTTACTCGGTTTACATTGTCCTTTTCGGTTTGTACTAACTTCCTCGGTTTGCACTGTCTGCTCGGTTTGCACTGTCTGCTCAGTTTGCACTATCTGCTCAGTTTGCACTGTTTGCTCGGTTTGCACTGTCTGCTCGGTTTGCACTGTTTGCTCAGTTTGCACTGTCTGCTCAGTTTGCACTGTTTGCTCAGTTTGCACTGTCTGCTCAGTTTGCACTATTTGCTCGGTTTGCACTGTCTGCTCGGTTTGCACTGTTTGCTCAATTTGCACTGTTTGCTCAGTTTGCACTGTTTGCTCAGTTTGCACTGTCTGCTCGGTTTGTACTATTTTCTTGGTTTGTACTGTCTGCTCGGTTTGTACTGTCTGCTCGGTTTGTACCCAGAATGCAAATAAGTGTTGTCACTAGTGGCAATTCTTCTTAATGCCAACAGCATCACCTTCTAAAGTTTGAACAAATAATTTCATCCATAGGTCGTCATGGCAAACATCAAAATCACACATCACATTAGCAAAGCATTGAACATGCTTCCTTGCTTACTGATACTGGTCCCTATCATACTTTGGTAAATATCTCTTGATTCCATTAGGGATCTTATTAGGGAAACCAGGTATGCCATCATAACAAAATGACACATATCCTTTGACAAGAGAAACCCTATGAACATCCATCACTAGCTGCAGTTTTTGCACATCCACTTGAAAATATTCAAGACTAATGACAAGAAATCTGTACTTGAAACTAACCTTCTTTTGTCACTAAACCCCTCCTACATACTCCACACTTATATGTCCCTTCTTTAATGACAAAACCATTTGATAAGGACCATGCAAAAACACAAAATATTGAATGGGGAATGCTTGGAAGCCTTTGCTAGTTTTTGTTGTCCTCTTCACACTTGACTAAAATCTAAAACAAGGTTACACACCTCAGGTTCGTTCTAGTATAGAGTCGCCACCCCCTTTTTCAGAGGAAACAAATTTTTACTGATCTCCTTTGAAGCACCAACAGATTCTGGGCACTCCTCACAGCCAAGTCACATATAATAATTTTGAATCTTTACAACAAATCCAGGTAATACATTTGCAGATTTGAAAACAACTTTTAGATTATGACATTTATGAGACTCTTCCCCAAAATGAAAATAACAGGACTCTGGGATACTCTTAATGGTAAAATTATTTCAATCCCCAACTAAGTCACCAGTTTGTTGGAGCTTTTCCTTGTAGGACCAAACTTCAATCAATAGATGGGCTTAATTCTCAGGGTAGGCACTCAAGTTTGACAAGGAAAAAGTCCAATTGATGAGGATTGAAAAGAATCCTCCTTCTTCTTTGAGCTCCACATCATTCAGGCAGGTGTTTCCTTATCTGCACACTCATGACTGCCTTTTGATGAATAAAAGGCATGCAGATAGATTATTATGGAATAGTCTTCAAACCCTTTTAGATATCTGATACCCCAATGAAGCCAATTCTTATGGAATAACCCTATTTGCATAGAATGAGTCTGAAGAATAGAATAGGTCTCCTACTACTACTAATACCAACATGAAAGGGAAAGGTATTTGATTTGAAAGGTTAATGTTGGGTTGAATGGACCCCTGAAATACCCTTAGTCTCTCATAGACCAATGCCTTATCCAATGGGTAATAGAGTCAAACACCTCACTGCAATAGAAAGCTATGTAACAAGGAGACAATATATTCAAATATGTTGATGTCTTACATCACACATACACCATTAATCAGACCATACATTATCAAACCACTTGTGTATCCAAATGTCCTATCACTCATTCAAAGGATATTAACCCTCCCCTTAAAGAGACCTATAAACAAGTAATACATTGATCAACATCCACTGAAAGACAAAACATGAGATACCCTTGATACCCCAGTTCATACACACCTAAAAACTAGTCCTAGACCTAGTTGCTTCTGCGAAAACAAATCTATTGTAGACACATAGGAAATGCATATAGAAAGATCACAAAACTGTTGATTCCATAATCAATAAGTCTAAAACCCAAGATGGAGACAATCTGATAACAATAGAAACATATTGAATCTCATACACAAGACAAGGTATTACAATTTTCATTACATACTCCAAAACCAGAGAGGAAAGAGGGAACCCTACATGCAGAGAAGAAGGCAATATTTGCAAGGCAGAACATTCATGGAACCAACTCTCAGAAGAAAACTTGAACCCTTAAAAAAGTCAAAACTTTAACTATTTATAACACTAATCATCTTGGGATCCCAAAATAGGATGCAACAAGCTACAGATGATTAGGGTTATGGTTTCAGCCACTAGGCCAACTAAAAAAAATCAAAAAATTATTACAGGGATGTAAACTAGGTGATCAAATCCAAATTTGATCTTCATTTATGCCAAAAAACTAAGAAAGGTACCAGGAACCACAAATTTGCTATGCCAATCATGTCTTATCAGTCACTTGAAAAATTCCTTGAGCACCTAACCCCACTCCTCCTAGTACAAAAACATCATGCCACTAACCATAGAGACCCTCAGATCAGTCAGGAGCAACCAGTGCCACCAAACCAATCAAAATCAGCTACTAAAACCATAAATTTTGGTACTTCCTATCACTGGAAACCCTCTGCAAATTTGAATTTGAAATACAAGGGCCATTTCCAAGTACCAGAAGCAAATCAGCAATCGACATTTAAATCTGAGCTATCTTTATGTCACGACCGTCAGATCCTTTTATTTCACGGGCCTTTTGTCTTAACTCAATAGATATCCCTGGGTTAACACTTAGCAAACACATGACAATGGTTTTTGCATTCATAGAATAAAATCTTAACCCACCATCTAACTCAAAAAATTAGCGATCAAAGGGAAATAACTAACCCTAGTCTTTATTTAGCGAACTGGTGACTGAAGGGTTTCGCCAATTTGCAGGATACCTTATCCCTCCACCATTTTGTTTAACAACAATGTGAACACTTGTTCGCTGAATCACTAAACCCTTTAGAACCTCACCACTTTATTATGCGAATGAGTGAAGACCACTGAAATCTATCGAGCCGCTAAAAAAATCTATCAGGACTGCCAAACCTTTAGACCCCAGCCTAGGCCCACCTTATGCCAATTGTCAGCAAGCCATTCACTGCTCATGCTCAGTCATCTCTGACATAGGACCCACACTCGGTAAGCCTTTAAATTAGATGGTGGGTGCAAGATCTCATGGCTTTGACACAACCCATGAGATCATACGCCAACCGTTGATTCTGTCCTCATCACCAGCTTTTCTGACAATGACCCCACCCTGCCTTATCATCCACATTGACCAATGAGGAGATGCCATTTATGTACACATAGCAGTGGACCCGCTATATTTTGGCACCTCTGAAAAAGGTAAAATTGACGGTTGTCTGAAGATCTCATGTGTCTGACACATTCATTAAGAACTTACACCTATCGTTGATTCTTTGCAGATGTCAAGACCCTCTGACAAGTTGAAAACTAGGTCCCACTAACAACTTCTAACATATTAAATCATGGACCAATCAAAAACTATGAACTGTGCCTACAGGTTATTTTGGACCCACCTTTATCTCTGACACAAACACCTAGAGGATCAGATAGATGGCGCATGATCTATAGGGCTCAAAATATTCTATGTGCTTATACGCCAACCGTCGATCTGGAATCTATTGCCAATGATGTAAAGCCTGACCCTACTGTGCAGCATAGGATACCTTGACAAATGAGAAGCTGCCATGTCACAAAATGTGGCAGATGGACAAACCACTTTTTCTTGATTCACAGGTCATTCTTACAACCCTACCACTTCATTATTTATCTCAGCCAATGAGGAAACACCACCTATGCTTATGTCGCAGTAGACCCACCCATTTGAAAAGCTTTGTGTCATGAAAAGGAATCAATGGCTGGCATAAGTTTGCAAGGCTCTGACAAATCTTATGAGAACTTACGCCCACTGTTAGATTTAGATGGTGTCAGAACCGGGCCCAGGAAAATATTAAAGACAAAACATAGGAAATCTTTAAGGCGCATGACTTAGGAAAAAAACATTTAGTCAGGCACATAGACTTAGGAAATATTAAAGAACACTGGGGGTAAAAACTTATGAAAGATTTAAACAGGGGCCGACCAAAAATATAGAGCACATGCATTTTAGGAGTTTTAAGTGACTCAAAAAGTAACTTAAAAATTAGAACAAGGCCCGGGTAGACTTAGGGTTTTTTCCACACAATGGCTAGTTTTTGAATTTTTGCAAGGGTTTCAAGTGAGAGACCTTTAAAAAAGTTGCATAGACTAGAAGAAAAGACCTATGATCATGATTTTTTTTGCAAAAATAGACCATTTTCTAAAGAATTTAGCTATTGTAAAAGACTCCTAATAGGGTCTGACCCTTAACCAGGTCTACTATACTTAATATATTGTAAAGCTACTCCTAACAGGGTAAAGGATCTTCTAGCAAGGATCATTATACAATAGTATTCAATATTAGTGGGTTTCAAGTCCCACTAGGGTTTTTACCTATTTGGGTTTCCTTGTAACAAAATATTGGTGTTGTGTTCAAGTGTTCTTTCATTGTGTCTATGCTTTATGTTTAAGTATACATAATTGGATAAAGAATTGAAACTTGTAGATAACTGATTCACCCCCCCCCCCCCCCCCCCTCTTAGTTATCTCTTGGGACTATTCCTAACAAGATGTAATGTGACTAGTATTATTATAGTTAAAGTATTTCAAAGATAACTTTACTTCATGCTTATCAGAACCCTTAGGTGGTCTTTTTTCAATTATGGTTTCAAGTTCATCGATCTTCCTTTCCTCTTCCATGATCTCTTCCCATTTCTTAGCATAGTGGTTGAAGTTGTCTTTAGAAGAAATATATCCCTTATCATACTTAGTCACACTTAATTTGAAACTTATTTCAACATTTGGATGTTCTTTAGTAGGAGTATTCATCTCATAGGAAAAAAGGCTACCACCCAGAGCTTTTGTTTAAATATCTCTTATAGTTCTCAATTCTTCAATACCTACAACTTTCTCACCGTAACACATGGAAAAATATCTAATAATTTTTCTTAAAAAAATATTATCATTCAAGGTACCACCAACACATCTGATTAAAAAACTAGATCATTTACTCTCTGTATATAAGATGATACTATTTCACTTTCACTCATCTTCATACTTCCCTTTAACACCCTACAACTTAGCTTTCTGAGCATACTTATCACCCTGATATATAGTTTCTAATTTATTCCATACCTCATGCACTATCCTTAATCTATAGATGTGAGAATATTTTGTATCTAAAAAGTCACTTATCAAATCGTCCCTTGCTTACATATTCTCCTTCATTTTTTTCATTTCATTAGTAGTATCTTGAGACAAGTCATTAGAGATGACCTTTAAGGCTTCTATGTGGTATCTCAATTTTTTTTATCTCCCATGCATATCAAATTAGTCATTTGATCCTTCCAAATTAGACAGTTAGATTTATCAAACTTAGGGATTTATTTTTTTATGGTTTCCATGTTGGATCTCCTTCAAATGATTAAGATTTTTCAAAAGGACTTATCTCTAATACCAAGTATTTTGCCCAAAAGAAGGCAAGAATAACCAAGAGGGGGAGTGAATTAGTTGTGCAATATAAATTAAAACTTTAAAAACCTCTAAATCAATTAATAATCTAAAAGATAAATAGTAATACAAGATCTACAACACATAACATTGAGCACATGAAAAACTTCTTGAGGAAACCGGGTTAAGGGAAAACCCCAGTGGGAGTGAAACCAACTAGATAAATGTACACTATTAAAAGTACTACCTAGTTAAGAGAAAAAATAAAAATAAAAAAATCTACATGCACTTATAGGACCACTTCCTAGAGATCACTACTCACAATACAATGATTTGGCTCTCAGTCAGCTTCAATGATCAATTTCTAATTATAATTCACAAGGGTGGACAACTATCCAGTATGGCTAAACTGACTCATAGCATTTGCAATGCCAATACAGTTATGATGAAGTACAATCTCTAACTCAATGATAGATTACAAATATCCTTCTTCTTTTTTACTACTCACACACTCTTTGCAATTACAAATTATTTCTAATTTATACATGTTACAACTAATAGCCCTCAACAAGTTCAACTAAGACCTATAAGAAAAAATGATACAAATATTATACTCAAACTAAAACATGATCCATATCAATTCATCCAATAATTATATAGGACCCAAAAATTCATCCTCAAACACACAACAACTTTTCCAAATCTGCACCAAGAATTGCAACACGTTACTTAATGAAGTCAGCTAGGATCTAAATGAAAAAATTCCAACACACTATGAAATCATTGATTGTGATCACCACGATCAATGCAAACCATCAACATGGTCATAAAAAGAAGAAAGAATAGCTCTAACCTTTTCATCAATTCAAACACAAAATCCAAACTCTTCTCTATTCTTAATACTAGCAATATTGAACATCACACTTTGTTAACAAACTAAACACATCTTCTCTAATACTAACAATACTAGAAATGCTTAATACATCTTCTCTTAGCAAACTAAACATGGTGTCCTCAACAACAATATTATGTTGACATCAATGACAAAACACTAATCTCAGCGCACATAAACAAGGTCTAATAAAAAATCTCTAACATGCTCAACAATCTCAAATATTTATATCATCTTCAAATTTCTAACAGTTTAGAGGTAATAGGTGTCTGAATGTGAAGCTTTTTACTAGTACAAAAATAACAATATGTGACTAAATAAACTACAAAAAATTGCATATAAATGCTAAATTGAGTCGTGTGACTATTATTAGTTTATTTCCAATCATTTATAATGCAACCAAATTTATGATTAAACTATTTTAGTCATTATTTTTGTCATTGGTCTAGTAATTGATTTAGTCATTGATTTAGCCATTAATTTAGTCATTTGTTTAGTGGCTAATTGCATAAACTTTGGTGCCAATTCTGCGGAAGTCCATGGGGAAAAAAAATATTCCACTAGAAATGGACACCCGCTTAGCTCTAGGTGACCAAATCATAAAAAATTTGAGTGTCCATTTAGCATCGAGCAACCAGAGGAAAATGGAAGCCCGTTTCTTAAAAATCGGGTGCCTATTTTGTAAATGTTTTCTTTACATGATTTCATCTCATTTTCACTGGTTAGAAAATGGGCTAGTGATTTCTAGAGAGACGATTGCCCGATTTTCGCTTTACTATCCACCCCCTCAGCCATTTTTATCATCATTCCATGTATTTGTCTTTATTTTTAATAATTTCTTTCATTTTTTAAAAAAAATGTAGTTTATTATTATTTTTAAATTATTAAACAATAAAAGTTATTCCAAATATATTTTTTTATTGTGAAAAAATTAATTTTGTGTTTAAAATAATTTTTTAAAAATTTTTTTTAACTTGAAAAAAATTATAGAAAACACGAAAAAATAAAAATACCTAAAACTTAAAACCTTGGGTAGAAAATAATTTGTAAACTTTAGGTAGGAAAAAAACAAAAACATAAACCCTAGGTAGGAAAAAAAAAAAAAACATGAACCCTAGGTAGTGTTGGTGCTCGAATCAAGATATTGGATTTCCTATGGAATTTCCAATCCAATCCTAGGAAATCCAAGTGATTTAGCCAACTAACAAGTTTCAACCAAAGGAAAGGATGAAACTTCTGCAATTTTGGCTCTGCAAGACCAAGGCTTGTAGGCTTGTCCTTCAACCTTTATATGTTGGTTGGAGGTTTTTATAGAAGATAATATAATGTGTAAAAACTTAGGTGATCCCTCAAGATGGTAATTGAAACTCTTAAGAATGATCAAATTGTGAGTACCACAACAATTTGGTATCTGAAAGTTGTGAAAAAAATTTAAATAGATTTTTTAGTAAATATTGTTAATATGTAATATTTTTGAATAAAAAAAATCCTTTCAAATCATATGTATGACATATCTATTATAATTTCTCTAAAAATATCTGATTCTTTATTTTGAAATAATAATTAGACCAATGTGTTTCTTACTCATTAGTTCTCTATCAGTTCAATTAAAAGATCCTATGTGTAACCTCTAAGAGAGATTTAAAAAATTCTTCTTTTGAAATAAACATATCACTTCAAAGGCTCTTAATATAAAATATGATTTGAAAAAAATATGAAGTTAATTTTACTAAGTTTAACCCTAGCTTTGAGAGACCACTAAAACAGAAAGAATTTTGATAATCAATCTTTCTAATTGATGATCAAACTGAAGATTAGAATCACATAATAATATTATATGAAATGCACATTAAAAAACTCTAAAAGATATATTAAAGGAACTAGTAAATTAACTGAAGAGATTGAACAAATCAGAGAAATGCTAAGAACATATGATCATTATATTAAGACAAAATAAGGTTACCAGTTGATGATATCACCAGATTGTTATTAGCATTTCACATATTCATAAAACAAAATATGAATTGGCATTGTCTATGTGTATTTTTCTGTATATCATCCTTTTTTTTCATTCGTGGTATCCATTCTTATAAACTATAAAGGGATGCAATGTTTAGCTTTAGACTGTTACAAAAATAATTTTATAAAATATTAATGCCAAAAACCTAATTACAAACTAATCACATATCATTGGATAAAAGGAGCACCATTAATAGGTACTAAACCAATTAAATTTGTCAACGCATTGTGGAAATCATCTGGAACCCAACCACCATTATTTTCTAGCACCTCACAGAGAAGCTCATGCAACTCTTCTCTATCCAACTCTTCTTCGAGTTCTATTATGTCACTATGATAGGAAACATGGCTCATCTTTAGGTGTAAGGCAACATTTAGAAGACTATTCACAATATCAAGCTGATCTTCTTCCACCCCACTTAGACCAGGATGCTAAAAAGGTCTAGGCTCTTCATTGTTAGGGTTGATGATTACTGGAAGTCCCATCTTGGCAACTAGATGACACTAATAAATGTCTAAAGTTTTGAAAAATCGTCATTCATTTTTTTACTTATAAAGCATGCGAAACGGATTTGATTTTTGCAATGGGATTTTCAGTAGATTTTTCATACACGATGATTTATTTTATTTTCTTTGAGCATTAATATCACCTTTACTATTTGACCCTTTAGCATTTTAACTAATGCAAAAATAGTTGCATGTAGGAAAAAGGTTTTCAAAAATCAATTTTAAAATTGGCACCATTGGCATAACTCATTTTATGTTAATAAAAAATTGCATATGTTTTTTATATGTTAATCAAAAATTTCATAATGTACTTTCCACATCATGCCAATCCTTCATGAAAACTTGATAAAATTTGATCAGGAAGGCTTTCTTAGATACTGATTCCTCCCACTCATTGGGTATTGATATAACTGATGATCCCACTAGATGATACCACTTATCACTCTGATAGGATGTCATTGATATACTACATTCTAGACATCATAACTTTTCATAAATTAACATGTATTTTACTAATTTGGTGTCCTTCCTCGATGACTTATTCAATGTCAAAGCTATCTAGATGACACCATCAGGATAATACATATTATCAAAACTAACTAAAAATGTTAGTTTGATGCCCGACGAGGCTCTCAGTATATCTCTTACTAATAACTAGCTCCCACTTCTCATCTCATTAACTTGTATCTCTAAACACGTGTACTAATTCTTGATGAAAACATTGGTAGGACTATGGACAATGACCTACCATTGGAATTACATGATTTATCTCGATGGATTAGATTTGTCTTTGCCAATCACCAATGAAATTTTTGGTGTAAATCATGTTGATTGAGGGAAGAAAGCATGAGCTAAAAGAAATACGCATATAGGGTTTTAACTTTTGATCATAACTTATGGGCATATATCCATATACAGTAACTAATGAGACAATCTAGATCGTAGATCCTAAATATTAGAGGAAGTCAATTGTCTATATAAGATGAGATCTAGACCCTAAAATGTAACAAGATATGAGAAGAGTATGATGAATAGAAGGATATAGAACTGGGATAATATCTTCAAACTAGTGAAGTATTCTATAATATACTTTAGTGACTGAGCTAAACAAAGTCAAGAAGTGAAGAGCAGAACAAAGATATACTCGATAGATAAGATCAAATCAATACTAGAAGGAGAAGATATGTAATCAAAAAATATAGTGTAGACCAAAGGATCAGGTACTAAGACATTCTAATAGTTGTATCAGTTTTAATCCCTTAATAGAGTTGTTTTAACTGACCTTAGTTAATCTCTTAACCAATTACTTACTTGGTTGTAAGTTCTAAATCCTTTTGCAAGGTAGATTGTATAAATCTTATAGCTCTTAATAGGGTAGACCTCTCATAGGGTAGATCATATTTTGTGATCAAAATTTGTAGCCCTAACAGGAAAAGTTTATACTGCAGTAGTAAAGATTTGTGGTTGTCATCCCCACCCCAGTTTTACCTTTCAAGGGTTTCTGGGTAACCAAAATCAAAGTGTTATGATTACTTTCATGAATGATGTTTAGTTTATTAGTTTTATTACATTGATGAAGTTTATGATAGTGCTATAAAAGTTTTCATTAATGTTAAAATGGCTCAATAGGTGATATCTAATACTCCCCCTCTCAGTATCACATTTTCCAAATAGATTTCCAACAATTGGTATCAAAGCATAGGTCTCCTATAGAATTCTAACCACTTGTGAGGTAAAGATCTTGAGATGGAGGTTCATAAGCTGGGAAAAATCATAGAGAATCAGAAGATCAAAAATTCATCTTGCATTAAAACAACTTGAAGTAGCCAAAGGAGAACTGAAGAAATCCTCAAGAAGAAGAAGAGAAATTGCTATTCAATAGAATGAAACACTATATCAAGAAGAAGATAGTACTATAATATTTGATAGTGGGATCTCTACAAGAAGTGACAAAGCCATAAAAGGAATACTAGAGAAAAAAACATAGTGAATGGAAACATCAAAGATCTAATGAGATAACAAGAAATTCAGTCTATGAGACGCTGTGAAATAGTTGATCAGAAAAATAAAGTTGAAGAAGACAGGACAATGGCAGAAGAAGATAAATGACAAATATCAATGAGACTTGATGAAAAGACAAATGACTTGCAAAGGATAAATAACAATCATCTAGACATGGTAAATCAATTGTTACTGGTTAATAAGGAATTAAGCAAGAAAGAAATAGAAATCACCAATCTGAGATCAGAAAACAATCAACTGAAGAATGAACTAAGAACTAAAAAGGAAGTCAATGAAAGGATGAACAAGCCTAATGAAGCTGCAAGATATTTTTAAGAGATGTTAAGGTCACCTAGAAGATCTAGTAATACATCTTGACTTGGTCATAATGAGCAATCATCGTCCACTGAAGAAGGAGATTCATAAAAAAGTGGAGAGGAAAGGAATGCTAAACTAAAGAAAAAAAAGCCCACTTGTCATCATTGTGGAAAGCTAGGACATAGCTAATGTTTATAGAAGAAAAAATGGTATGTCTGAACATAAACCTAAATTTAATGGATTCTTCTTTAACTACAAGAAACATGGACATTAGGAAAAAGAATATAGGACAAAGGTGAGTAATTCACCTATCTCACCAAAATTTCAAGTACACTATTTCAACTATGAGAAGTATGGATGTAGAGCATTTGAATGTAGATCAAAGCCCAAACAGTCATCAAATCAACAAAAAAAGTCACCAAAGAAGGGTAAAACATACAATTGGGATTACAACACTTGGTAGATTTTTCATTAGTGTGGAAAATATGGGTACATTGGAGCAAATTGTCTAAAGACTCACTTTAGAGGAAAATCTAAGAGTTAGATGAATGGAAGTATGGTGTGCTACAAATGCAAAAAGATAGGACATTTGAAGAAAGATTGCAGATCACCCAATCTGATAGATCAAGTGATCACACTACTTCGAACTAAGAAAAGAAGGTATGTATGGAATTGAGTTTTACAATGTTTTATCTTATATCAGTTCTTGACATATGTTGAGAAAAAAATCATATTTGCATGAATAAAGATGCATTAGGATAGATTTGAGCTAAGTGGAACAATCCATATTTGATGTCGAGCATCAATGTTTTAGTCTGAAATAACTGATTTATCAATGTATACCGAGCACCTATGATAGCCAAGATGTGATATACACAGAGCTGTAATAGAATGGTTGTGTTGACCAAGCTTGTGTTAGCTGAGCTTAACATGAGATTGTCGAGATAGCTATATCTCACCTAGAATGTGTACGAAACATTTAAGAAGCCCTAATCTAATCATTTAAAGTCTATAAAGAAAGAAGTTACCATTCATTTCACTTCACTAGCAAATTGAAAATTTCTTTGAGTGATTCAGAGTGCATGTAACCAGTGTGATTAAGAGCTTAAGAGTGATTTCAAAAATCTTCACAGTGTGTTGTCGACAAATCATCTAAAGAACACATATGCAAAGGTACTTTACCGAGCAAAATATTTTGCAAGAATTTTTAGTTGAGATAAATGGAATCATCGTCATTAGTTTGAATAAAGAAACAAGGAAAGGAGGTATTCAATATTAATTGGTAAGAAATGAGGTGTGTAGGCCACATAAGCTTCAAGCCATCCTAGAGAGCACAATCATGGGAGATCTTAGTGGATCCTTGTCATCAACCCCTAAGAAATTTTGGATGATAAATGACATCTGGTCGTGCTATATGTGTAATATTAGAGAAATTAGAGACTATGAACTTAGGGAAGCATACGAAAAATTGTGTAGCAATAGGGTGTTGAAGGTGGAACACCAGAAGGTTGTCGAGAAAGGGTTAGTTCATGCCCTTGACTTTTTGCAAAATTTCAAGGTGGATTGGATTTAAATTTTACTGAGTAGGGTACATGATATGCAAATTTGGCTAGAGGATGGACCAATGCAAATCACAAAAGATATTATTCACCGGATAACTACATACCCTAAACTCCCTAGTAAGAAAATAATGAGATGTCAAAGCAAGGAGGAGATTTAGGAAAAAAACTTAGGTAATATGGAATAAGCATGGAATGACAATATCTACTATCACTAATCCAGAAATTGAGTTTGCAGTGCGAGTAATTGCTCACAAATCTTATCAGTCTAGTCATTTGGATAGCTTCCCATGCATGGCAGTGGACCAGGCTTGGAAAATCCTCAAGAAGAATCATACCTATGACCTTGCTGAGCTCCAACTGACTCAACTTACCGAGAACCTTACTTCTAAATGGAAAGTGAAGAATTCTATGAGTAAGTTTAGTTCCTTACTAGTTTTTCTATTCTTCTATGTTCAGAAGTATTTTCCTACTGTTGGTGGAGTTGTCTAGGATAAGAATAGGCCAATCATTTCTCAAATTAATGAGTTTATTAGTCATATGGGAGATAATTTCAAGGGTGTAATAGAAAACTACTTTGTATAATTCAAGAAGAAAATAAGGAAGAGAAGTGGGATTCCTGTACACCTAGTTGAGAAGTGTAAACAGGACATTTGTTTCTTATTAGATACCATCTTCACATATGCTCAAGCTATTATACCGAGGGTATCATGGCTAATGCCATTAACTTATGAGGTTAATATTGATGAGACCATAGTAGCAATCATAGCCTTGTTAGTTGAGGAAGTTGATAAGAAGGATAGCTATTTTGGAACTTATGAGAAGGCTAAGGCTAAAATAACCATGGGATTGAAATCTACTACCATGGAAAGGAAGAGGAAAAAGATAGTAAAGAACCTTGAAAAAATGATAGGAGAGAGAGAGAGAGAGAGAGAGAGAGAGAGAGAGAGAGAGAGAGAGAGAGAGAGAGAGAGAGAGAGAGATGCACCTCTTGCATTGACACAAGATCTAAGGAAAGATAAATCAAGTGAATCTAGCGAGAGTGAAGAAGAGGAGAAAGGAGTGGAGAAGAAAGGCAAGAAGGCAATAATTGCCAAGCCTGTCATCAAGAAAATGAAAAAACCTAAGGCTATTTCATCACTTTTTCTTAGGCCAAGAACAAGGGAAGCCTCTACAACTATAGCTTTCAAGCCACAAAATAAAACCCATGCATTTGGGAAAATAAAAATTGTTCAGCCTAGGGCAGTTCCAAGCCAGATAAGGAAGAAACCTAGGAGGAAACTAATTTTGGAGAAAGATGATGAGGAAATAGAGAGTGATGAAGAAATAAAGAAGAAGTCACTAGTATAGAGAAAAAAACTGATTGTAGATAAAATATGCCACAACATCAAGACCTCTGCTAGTCTAGTCAGACTCAAATAGGTAAGATTTGATAAGATGAGCATAGTAGATAAGGAGAAAGTCGAAGGAGCAATGCTAGAAATGATCTGCACATTCAAAATGATACCACTACAAATGACTAACTTGATTCCCAATGAGTTATATCAAATTATTGCACAAAAGTGGGAATATGCACTTATACCGAGAAGCAGATAAGGGAAAGCACATTAGTTCAAGTTTCACCAGACCTTTCCTGTGCTAGAATTCAGGAATTTATGGAGCAGGACAAGAATAGATTTGATCCTAAGCTCAAGGCATATTCTATCCTTCAACACAAGGCCGAGGATATTGTTCAGAAAAGTCTTAGGCTTGGAAGATTATTTTTGGACTGTTAATTGACAAGAGTGCACCATGGGAAGCTAGCACATCTAAGGGTGTTGAGCTAGATGATAAAGATGATGTGAATGAACCACATATTCTAGAGGAAGAAGCTCCCAATGAAGAGAAATGTCAGAAGTTAGCTACAATAACTATTGTTGACATCACTAAGGATACCCTAGTGAAGACTCAAGTATTGACTAAGGAGGAAATACAAGTCGAGGCAGCAAAGGATACATCCTTGTTGGGCAGTAACATTGTGCTATTACAAGCTATGGACTATCAACAAATTAAGGTCACGTCAACTGTAAACACTACCATTGCCAATCCTAAAGTTGTTACAGCTGACATGCTAGTTGGTATTAGCACTACCGAGGAATAGGACCAATTGGCAACTGCACTTCAGTCTACATTAGTCAAGGAGACATAGAAAGAGAAAGCAGATCAGTTTGTACTAGTGATTGTAAATCCTCATGTGGAGGATAAGGGAAAAGAAGAGAATGAGATAGAAAAATAAATTAGTATTCAAGAACCTAAGGAACAAGAGGCAATAAAAGCTCTTGTATAGATGCCGAGTGGGACTGCACTGAAGAAGAAGGCACAAAAAAAGGTGTAAACTACTACACTTGAGGTGAAATCAGAAGAAGTTATTGTGATTCTGAAATGGGACACATATAACTTATCATATGAATAGATGCAGATATTACAAGATTTATTGAAGAAGAAAAGTAGACAAGAAGAATTGAGAAGGGAACATCAGAAAAAGAAAGTTCTTCAAGAGATAAAAGGTATATTCATTGATGCTTTTGACATGAATAACCTATAGATTTTATATCTAAATGTAGCTTGTCTACCAACTCTCGATTATCCTTTGTAAACAATTATACATCACAAAATTTCTTTTATAAAGATTGTGCATTGAGTATAACTTCTTTTGAATTAGATATTATGGTAGAAAGTTCTACCTTCTTTACTACTCTCTACCACTTCTGCATCATAATATTACAAGTTGGGACTCTGCATTGCACATAGCTATGATGCTTCACAAACCACTTCTGGAGAAATATTACAAGCCCCCTACCAATGAATGACTTAAAGTGACAAAAACAAGGGGGAAATAATAAAATGACATGTTAAGTCACAAAGGGAGGGAATATAATTAGAGAGAAGAAGAAGAACCGAATGGTATGACATACTCAATTTTGTATATGTATATGTATTAGAGTGTATGTCATGTAAATAAGTCTTATATGTACAAATGTAAAAAAAATTGTTTCGTAAGACGGAGTTAAGTTTTAGGGGGAGTGTTTTTTATACTTCGGTTAGTACTGAAGTACTCTTGTAAATGTAATGTAAATGTCATAACAAAGTGTTTTTGCCACTAATGTCAAAGGGGGAGATTGTTGTCTATTAGTGTCTTATACTTAGTCATTTTCTAGGCAATGTTGGTTGGTCATCACTACAATTGAGCCATCATGTACAGGCCGAGTCATGTATTGTACATTTAGCAAGTAGTAGTCACTATCGAGTAAACTAGTGGTCATCGATTACTTTTGTATTAGCTGAGTTAGTTTTTGCTGAGTTAAGTAAAGAAGACTATGCCGAGTGCCAGAGTATAGAGAACAGTAAATGCCAAGTGCCAGAGATATCCAATGTCGACCAAGCCATAATTGAAAGATGTATTTTTTATGGAACAAACACTTAGGTAAACCATTTTGGTGGACATCTAAATTTTGTTTACTGTTTATTGAGGAAATCACGGAGGTGATTACACTTCTATTTTGTAATCATTAATCCCTATATATTGTATGAAACCGATTAGAATTAGGGAAAGGTTAAGAGGAAAAATGAGACAATCTAGATCGTATATCTTAAAGCTTGGAGTAAGTCAATTGTCCAGTGAAATATTCTAACAGAGTTCAGTGACCGAGCAGAATAGAGTCAAGCAGTGAAGAGAAGAACATAGATATTTTTGATAGATAAGATCAAATTAATATTGGAAGGAGAAGATTTGTAATTAGTAAATATAGTGCAGATCGAAGGATCAGGTACTGAGATATTCTAATAGGTGTATCAGTTTTAATCTCTTAACAGTGTGGTTTTAACCAACCTTAGTTAATCTCTTAACCAAGTGCTTACTTAGTTGTAAGTTCTTAATCCTTTTACAAGGTAGATTATATAAGTCTTATAGCTCTTAACATGGAAGACCTCTCATAGGCTAGATCATATTTTGTGATCAAAATTTGTAGCCCTAACAAAAAAACTTTATACTACAATAGTAAAGATTTGTGGGTGTCATCCCCACCCCATTTTTACCTTTCAAGGGTTTCTAGGTAACCAAAATCAAATTTTTATGAGTACTTTTATGAATGATGTTTAGTTTATTAGTTTCATTACATTGATGAAGTTTATGATAAAGCTATGCAAGTTTTCAGTAATGTTAAAATGGCTCAATAGGTGATATCTGATATTACCCCCTCCTCTCAGTATCATATTTCCCGAATAGATCTCCAACAAAAATGACTTGAACACCATATATATTATTAAGATTTAGTACAATCTTGATATACAAAATGAATCTTGTGTAATACTTGTCCAACTACAGAGACCAACTACTGTGACGAATGTTTCAAAGCTCAGAAATTCCACTCTTATCCTATTTTCCTACAAAATAGGGACAAATATATATTGCTTTAACCTTTTGGGGATTTAACTTGGAAAGTGGGGATGGAGTAATTTTGAGAGCACATAAGGTCATTCTGGTATACTACAAATCCTGGGCATTTTATGTCCCTAATCTTTACTATGTAAAATGTTATATTTATTGGTGACTTTTTGGCAGGCAGGGAGTCCAAGGTTTTCAAGGTAGTGCTGATGCTAGGAATGTCTAAGTCTGTTAGCTGCAAAGTGAAAATATTAGATTTAAAAGCTTGAGAATTGTGTCCATTATTTTTTATTATATACAAGTGGAATAAATCAAAGAAGCTAGGAATTTCATCACATTGCTCTTTATAGAGCTTCTATTAAGTATGATCTATCACTTTTGATGGCTATTTGTGAGTGTTTTCTTAAAAATAATGCAATTAGATATGTTTCTTTCAAGAAAACACTCACAAATAACGATCAAAAGCGGCAAATATTCCAAACTTTTTTGTTTTACTCCATCAATATACAGAAAAATAATTAATGAGCACAATTTTCCAGCTTTCATTCATGATATTTTCGCTTTAACACTAATAGACAACATTTCACAGAGTAAAGATTTGGAGTTTGTAAATGGCTAGAGTTTGTAGCATACCGCAATAGCCTAATGTGCTCTCAAAATTATTCCATCACTTCCTTCTGCTTAGAACTGATTTTGTATAACTTTTTAAATTAATCTATTGTGGGTTTCAGGAACCCTGTAAAATCTGTTTTACTTAATCAAAAACAAATATAATTGATTTAGAGCTTTTGTTATGAACTTTCAAAGATACAAACAATTAATACTTTGAGTGAAAACTCGTGATTGCTAAATATCTTTTGCATCTGGAATCCACTACCATAATCATTCATCATTTATGAGACTTGAGGAAGTCAATCACTTAAGAGTTGGCAGGGTTCTAACACAAATATAATGGTAGAGTTGGCTAAAAAGTCATAAATATTGTTTGTTTTAGTTAGAATTTTCTTTATTTTTAAAAATATAAAAACTTCATAGACATTAAAGAGATAAGATACATCAATTCTATAAGACTATTGATATTGCACATATATGTTCTCTTTAATATATTTGGTATGCATACACGTACCTAATATATTTTGTAACCTGAATTCTACATGCAGAAATGGAGAAAAAAAAAATTGTTGGAGTTGACAAGTTGTTCACATACTTGACACAAAAGATGTGCAATTGATATATCTGCTTAAGTTTGTTAATTTGGCCATATCATAAAACATTAATTTCATATATCAATTAGAAGTTGGATTCCTCATTTTAAGCTTTAAGATCTTCTCAAAGCTCTAGCAAAAATGGCTCTTATTAGGATTCACGAGTTTTAGATGTGAAAATTAATACATTGGTACATCAATGATTCCATTTAGTCCTAGTTTTTATGACTTCAAAAGTCAGGATTGAGAAAACACGACAATACAGAAGTGTTATATTATTAGCTTGTGTCTCTATCCTTAAGGTTTGAGGGCATCTTTCTTGCACATTGGTTTATTTTTAACACTCCATTTGAGTTTGTGATGGGCCTCTTCAGGCACGTGAATAGAGGAGAATTTGTTAGTGTCAATTCAATCATAGTTGACATTCAATTGTTCACACATGTGAGCAGTGTTCATGTTACAATTAGGGTTAACATTATTGATAGGGTTACAGTACTTGTTACTGTTAAGGTTAGCATTCTTCAATAAAGCTTAAGATTATGGATAATAGAAATGTTATGCTTTGATTACACTAGGCTTACGATCATGGTTATCATAATAGCAGTGTTATGCTTTAGTTACAGTTCGAGTTAGGTCAATCATTCAATTAGAGTAATTAGCCATAAGCTTCCCCAGATTATCATAAAATTAGGGTTAGGGTTGCTTGTAATCGGAAATTAACTCATGTCCGAAAACCATTTGCAGATAATAGTTTAGGGTGTGAAAGGACCAGAATAAGATTTTAGCTCGCGTCCAAACGACTTCCCAAAATAGGATCTTTCATAGAGCGTAATTAAAGTGTCGGTTTTGTAAGAAACAAAATGCCTTGAATAGATTTCGCTTCTGTAATGATTGCTGGATTTATTGCACTAGCGTAAATTATTTTAAATACTTCTTGTTTGAAGCACGCGTTTAATTTAATCTGAATTATAAAATTATATTCAATAAACTTATATTACATAAACTATTTTTAAACCTCATCTTTCATCTATTTAAGGATTCCTGGGACGATAAGTGCGCCTGTTATTTAGGGCGCTACGAAGTTGGAATTTATCCATGCTTATAATATGGAAGAAATCTGGGATTTGCAGGGCTTGGTGGCCACGGCGGTTGGCCACCAATTTTGCAGCGCAACCTTCCGAGACCCAGGCCCATTTCGGCAGCTGCAAGTGCAAGTGCTTTTAGTTTTGTTTTTAGATTTGTACACTTATTATTAGTTCCTGCCATGGCAGAGAACTATTGAGAAGGCCTAAACATTAACTGGTGATTATTCTGCCCTGCTGTGGCCAATCAAATGGGCCACACAATTTTAAGAACCTCTATTTCTAATGTTTAGAGGTGCCCAAGTTGCTCGGTTTTTAAGCATGTTTTCTGCGACAAACATTCTAGCGGGTTCTGATTTGCTGTGCAAGAGGTTGCAGAGCCCTTCACATTATCCAGTACCAGAGAACGCACGATTAAAGAGGGAAAAAACCATCAGCGTTGTGGATTACGATGCTCTCTGTGCACATCCCACCAAGCGATGTTTTATCCTCTGTTCCTGTTGTGGCATTACGTGGAGCGAGTCCAGCAAACATAAACTAAAATGTTGGCAGTACAAATTTTTTCTCAATTTTATTAGGATAACTTGCATTATGCTTACTATTAAAATTATGAAATTTTTATAAATAGAGTCTTCATTATCTCGAAGCATTCATACTTACCCTATTCTGCATAGGAGTTTAGAAAAAGGTCATGGATATATTGGCAGATACCATCATCAATTATCTTAAATATATTTCTAGCATAGAAATAGGGCAGAAGCAGAATACATGGCACACTAAAATATGTGATTTTTCAAACTGAGTTGCTATTAAGGTACCATCATTATACCATACTCTCTGCCAAGCTAGATTTGCGCACAGACATTGTAAGCATGTTGTGTTATACAAACAGGATCATTTATTTCTAAAGGGTTCATCAGAAGCTATTATTAGTTAATCTAATAGTATGAATTCCAACAGGGAGAGGTTTGGATGTCTATATTTGTGTGCAAGATCAGATTTTGAGTTGACATTTTTTTTAAATATTAGAAAACTATGGGAGGAGGCAATAAAGTATTAGTATAAATAGAATAATTATAAAATCAGAGAGGATTTTGTGAGGCACCAATTAGCATTTAGATTTTCTCAAATACTGAATTGAATTTAAAAACTTGCAAAAACATCAACAACCCCTCTTACACAAGCATAGCATATAGAGAAGAAGATTCGTAGATCATAGAATCTTATTTGACACCTTGATTAGTTATAACAAACATCTTCAGTCGGAAAAATATCAAAACTAGCATCCATTGCATACCATTGGAAGAACAAAGTTAAGTATGTAAATATTTTAATTTAGTGCTTGATGGCACTGATTAAGGTGATATTCATACACACAAATGACCAAATTAGGACAATGTGATCTTAAGTACACTAGGAAGAAGCAGCATTGGAAGTAGTACAAAATGCGAACTCCATCTAAACAAAAGTACAACAGACGGATTTAACTAAATAGAAAGCTGGAGGTATTTTAAGACCCAAAATCAAAGATGACATGCATAAATTAAATACAATGATCAAGACTCAAGAGATCCAGTGCTCAGGATGTATAACAATTGCAAACAATACTCAAATATGCTATTAAGTGAATGTTGATAGACAATGTCCTTGTGATTGTCATGTGGAACGCATCTCCGATTAGTAGGATATACTAGAGATATCACCAAAATGTTGTCCTGACGACTACTGCAGAACTCTTCAACATTCAAAATGATAACACCTTGTAGAAGTGGAAAACTGAGAAATATATTGTACTTTATTATGAGCTTTGATATGCTCTGAGGGACTACAATGGTCATACTATTGTGCATCTAGGATCTTTAAGCATGTGGCAATCTCTGTGTAATCCACGCTTGGGAGCAATGCTGATGAGTCTTTTTCTAACATCATGTATTTAAGCTTCCACCATAGGCGTCTGTGTAAAAATAGACTAACAACTACAAGAGCTCACATTAGTTTCATTTGATGAGTTGACGATAAAAACAAAACTACAAGACATGCTGATGCATGATCAACCTACCCTACCTGCACTTGGCAGGAACTATGCTGCCCTGCAGCCCTTGTTGAATATGTATCCTGTGGCATTTGTATTACTACTTCCTAGAGTCTATTTCATAGTTTTGATTTCCCTTGAATGCACATTTGGGGTGTATATTTGCGAATTAATGTTCAGTTTGCTAATCTGGGGTTTCGGGGTGTATTTTCCAATTTGCATTTTAAATTACAAGCTATAATTTAGGACTTTGAAATTTGAGGGTTTGGGTTTTATTGCAACTAAGTTAAAAATTTGGAAGAAGATTTCAAATTGCAATTATTTGGTTTTAGACTTTCTTGCAGAGTATATTTTGTAAAGTTTGGTTTTTTATTTCAAATATAAATTTTCTTACATTTTACTAACTTTGGTCATTTTTTTTGCCAATATAAATTTTGTTACATTTTACACTTTGACACCAAAGCTTAGGTCTACAAATTCATCTGAAGTGAATGCAATTTCATCATGGAGAAGATAAATTGGTCAAGAATATTAAGGACCAAATTACTTCTTTAAATATATAAATATATACTAAACTAACCCATTAAATATAATTATTAAATTAATTAATTTCAATTTTTTAATGCATTGTTTAGGCCTAATCCTCTTATGATGGATTTCCTTGTGGACAATACTTTACTTGTTTATCCTTTTGATGTGTTGACTAGAATAACACAACTTGCTAGACTATTGATTACATCTTTTGCATTGATCTTTCTCTCTCTTTGTATGACCCATAATAAGTCACATAGAGGCTTCATGTATTCTTTTTTTCCTAGAGTTTGATACAAATTATACTCCCACTAAAGTGGAATCTAAATGTACTATCCTAAACTATAAGAACCTATAATTAGATGCTAAATTAGGTCCCATTTTAGTGTTGTCAAGTTTCCATATTCATTATGTTTGATCCAACCACTGCTATCTTTAGTCATTGCATTCAGTGGTAGAGGATATACCTTATCTCTCATTCAGAATCTTTACTTGGATGTGTTGTTGATAAAACAATACAAACTTGTTGTCAGAGTCGGTAAGAAATGGCATGCTATCACGCTAGGGCCTACATTTATTCTTAAAAGACAGAACCTCGAGGATTGAGATGTATGCCACTTGGCATCCAAGGTGCTAACAAACCCTTGAGTTCAATAGTTTTTCATTGATGTGTTTGAGATTATCCATCCAATCAATCATAGAACCCTTGTAGTGGAGGGTTTTGATACTTTTTTCAAAGATTTTATTCTAAATATTTCAACACTTCATGTCTAGCACCAAAACCACTCCTAAAAGGTAGTATACTCATCAATCTTCAATCCTCAATTGCTTTTAGAGAATACCCAATCCATACACATATGAAAATAACCTTTCATCAACAAATGAAGATTGGGGTACCCTCGACCCAATGTTTTTATTGAAATTTTTTTATGTTGATCATATTGATTGGGATACCCTCGATCCAAAGAGGGTTTTTATAGCTTTACAACCACTTGCAACCAACTTTTGAACTAGTTGGCCATTTGGAGCATCTAAGGACAACTTTTTCACAAATTGTAAAAAGTTGTCAAACAACTTCTACATTTAAAATATCCCTATTTAGCTTAGAATCTAGCCAGTCAACTTATTCACTTTTTACCTCTTATATACACCCATAAACACTTGATTTTATTGATTGAAAACTCCTTTCGCACATCCACTCTTCTACATAACATGGATTCTTCTTGAAATTGTGGGGCACACACTAAAAGTTTTTGATTATTGAATCATTTAGTTATGATAGGTACCCCATGTATGTCCTCTGTTACTCCATGTTTCTTTCACTTTTGGAAGATTTTAAAATTATTTCTACACTTCACAATATGACTATTGCATTGAAAACCATATATGTTTGCTACTTTTATTAATTCATTATTATTTTATTTATTCTAGTCAAATAAAATGTTGCAGAAATTTTATATCTTCTTATTAAAATACTTTAGTTCATCTTATTCATCCCTGATATGATATACACATTGTAGCATTGCAAATATACTCTCCTTTTGAGTATATAATGAATTAATAACTATAAATTTGAGATGTCATAGAATCACAGTTTATCCTTATTTAATTATTCATTATCATCTATATCACCATCCATTATAGAAATCTTTGTTATCCTGCATCAAGGAGTTGGACAGACAAACTTGAAATTTATTGTAGTTACCAATATATTTTTCATGTCCCGGTTCGAACTTGGTTTGGGGTTTGAGTATGGCCCACTATGAGATCTAACCCAGATGAGCCCAAAGATATTTTCACCCTTAAATGTGTCATTCTGTTAAATTTGATAATTTTAAAATTACTTTTTATACTTTTGTTGACTTAGTTTTTAATTCCAAAGAACATTCATAGGTTCATGAATTTACATTGTTGAAGACTAAATCTAAATACGAAGAATTCATGATACACTGCACATTTACTGAGATTTGCAACAAGTTCATCTCTAAGTAGGAAAATAGTACTAAGAATTTAATTTTAAAAATATCACAAACTCAAACCTATTTGGCAAGGACCTTGTATCTTTTTTCTACATCATATAGAGAAAATTCTTTAAAGTTAGATGATCTTTGTTATCTGTTATGCATCGAATTTGCACCCTTAGTTCAAGCTCTCATAGTCTTGATAACTCAGTATAACAAGGGAATCATCTCAAGGTTGTGAGACCTTTTGCTAACCGAGATGAGACCTCCAGATTCTAGGCTAGTTCCTCTTGGATACTCACCTTGATTTGCTCTTAGATAGGAAATGTAAAACTTTGAGGGAAAGGGATGGAAGGAATGCATGAAAGGGAAAAGACAGGAGAACAAATCTACCTACTATGTGATGCATCAAACTGGGGTTTGGATCTCAATATAGAGGGATGAAACCAGTGACAGAATTAGGTCTAGGAGATTAAAACTTACTAAATAGGCTTGCATGAGTGTTTCATAGGAGGGTCTGAACAAAGGCTCAACCTATGACCTGCAAACAAACATCCTTTTCTACAACTAGGTGTAGGAATGAGACAAGGCTGCTAGGGGTTGTAGTGTACCCACAAAAAACCTAAATCAGATCAGACACAGGAAACACACAAAATTGTAGAAAGCAAGAGGAATCAGGAAACCTGAGATATCACTGAAAGCATTCATAAACTTCGATTCAATAAGACATAATCCATACATGAAGGCATCAGGAAAATGAAAATGTCATAGAATGCTTTGCAATATTTGTATTATCAATGAGAACTTACAAGATGTGGAAAACCAGGGAGTAGGAAGAAATGCTACAGATAATTTTCCAAGAAAAGAGCCTTTTCCTCTTTACAAAATGTCAATTTTGAGCTCAAAAGCTCCAAAAAAAAATATATACAACTCTGCACATAGGCAGGAATCCAACTTTTAGGGTACATAGGTATGCATAAAATAATCTGGCCCTAAAATAGTCACTTCTGATCATAAATGAAATTGTGCAAATATCTCAACCAATCAGATATTTTGTTTGCGTGTCCATCCCTGAATTGATCATGCCTGCAAGCACAAAAGCTTGGATTCAACAACCTCCTTGCAAGCCCATACTACCATGAATGCACAAAATCCAATTTTCAGATCTCGGAAAGGACCCAAAATTACTGCCCAAAAGATCTCTACAAATTCCTCAACTGCAACCACCCTGGCGACATAAATTTTTTTGAACTACCCGCGCTCGCAACGTCTACCTTGGAGGAGAGTCCACCAAAATAGGCTACATCTACTTGACAAAGCAATGGTTGCATGATTGCATCAGCCGAAAGGCCTTCATGCGATCATGCGACAAATTTTCAAAAACTTGCCTCCGCCCTTCGAAAATGTCAACGGTTGCATGATCACATGAGCTGAAAGGCCTTCATGCGATCATGCGACAAGTCTCTTTTGAAAACTATCGCTCTTCATCACAAAATGACACCTCGGGCCCGCAAAATCTACCACCTATCAAGCTTCGTCAATCGCTAGCCACCCACTGTAGACTGAACATGTCACCAAACCGCAAGCGCATCGAAGCGCTGTTGACTGCTAGGGGCTTGTCACATGATTGGAAGCGGCTAAGAGGCCACATGAGATCATGCGACAAGCTTTAGATGTTCGCGCAATCTTAACCCTAGGTTCACCTCAGGGCACATTCCCCTTTAGTCACTGAACCACTTGTTTCTTTCTTAACCCTGGGTTACATCTAGCGACCACGCAAAAAATGTTGATCCTTGCTTCATCCGACGGCAGTCGTTGGGTCTTGAAAAACCTTTGGCATATTCCTTTCCGTCAGTAGATTACCCAACTAAGGGAAGTTTTGTAATCACCAGATAGAAAGAATATTCTTCTTTTTATTGCGAGATTACCCGATCGAACATAGAACCGAGCCCACCTCCAACTGTGCAACCACACAATGCTTGCCAACCCTGAGCCTAGAACCACCAAGTGTCACTCCCCCATTCAGTCTGACCACAACATCAGCAAACACCTCGGCACCCCGACACGGACCCACAACAACACTGCCCAAGAGCATGCTAACCGCTGATGGTTTGTCGCATGGTCGCATGGGCTCGGAAGAGCCCATGAGATCATGCAACCAACCACATGATGCTAGCCACTGACCGCCATCACTTGAAAATTGGACCACCTATCGCTTGTCACATGATTGCATGCGGCCAAGTAGGCCTATGTGATCACGCGGTAGCATCAACTTGTGACCCCTACCTTCAACACCGCCGGCTTGTAACCACTGTAACCATAGGTGATTAGTTGCATGGGCGCATGGGCTCAGAAGAGCCCATGTGATCATGTGACTAACTGGAAGATGCTACCCATGGTTAAGGCTTGCCACATCAAAAGGAAGATCGATGACTGTCATTACATCGCGCTTCAATAGGCAACATCATTCCTTAGTGGTGTAGCAACAACCATGAGATTGCATCGAGCGTTAACCATTGTAGATGGAGAATGGGCCCACCGATAGGTGTCATCTTGTCGCATGATTGCAAGGGCAAGGAATATTCCTTGCGAACATGCAACAACCACAAGATTTTTGACGAAAGCTAGCCACCGGGCCCACAGGTCAGAGTTGTGCACTTAGGGAAAAATCACAAATGCCAGAGAAGTGCAAAGTGCAGAAGGGGTTGAAAACACAGAAGGTTTTCGAGTGAAGGTCGAAAACATGCTAAATTTTCAGAGCGGAGGTTGAAAACACACCAAATTTTTAGACCAAGAGGTAGAAACAACCTGAGCCTACAGAGAGGAGGTCAAAAACACACTGGGTTTTTGACACTTGAGCATTTCATTGGAAAATAGGACTATGGCTGAAAATGAATGACAGGGAATTTTTGGGCAACATTTTGGTGACCTCTACGGGATGTCAGCCTGCTTGACATTTAGACCAATTGCCAAAGAGGGATCCATTTGGCATGGGGTCAATTCTTAGCACAAAAACTTGACAGGGACAGGGACAAAAACTAAATTGGGAAGACAAAACTATGCACAAGCACTTCTTGGAAAGCGGGAAACTACTCTAGAAAATAGGGGAAAGAAAATAGGGAAACCTATCCTAACCTAAACTAACCAGTGCAGAGACTTGGTTAAACAAAGCCATTCACTGGTAAGCTAAAGTAGCTACCCTTTCTCCTCAGGGCTTTGCACTTTTTATAGTTGATGCTAACAAGGAGAAAGTGGAAAACAAAGAAATACTGAATTATCTGGCAAATCTTCTCCTGAATTTGGTATACCAGATTACTAACCTCAATTAGATCAGAGCTGCTACTCTCCACATGAGTCTGATATAGCTGGATAAGCCCCTGGTCACCAAGGAGGGGACCCTTGGCATCACCCTCCATTTATTTCTTGAGTATGCATGTCTTTCTCGACCCCATTTGGGCTAGATATCTGATAGGACATCCCCTAGAGAGCATAAAACTAGGCCCCTCTTGCTGCTCACCATGTCTCTTATGAATGTCTTCAGCAAGAAGGTCAGGAATTTTCTCCTCCATAATAATTTGGCACATGTTTTCTTCTTCTACAGTTGGGACATAGTTAACCCCCTGGGACACCAATTCCTCCTTAAGCACAGGCAAGCCATTATCCTTTTTAGGAACATGAGGATCATCAACAAGAGTTGAGCAAAAAGTATCTATTATCATATCAAAATCATCTCATTGCTCTAAGTCAGAAGCAACTCCATCATCTTCACTTCCACAATCAGAGGGCTCAACTAATGAACTTTTTACTACCTCATCCTTCTCAATATAGAAAGGCATCTCCTCAAATAGATCAGCTAGGCTCTCACCTTCTTCACTTTCTTTCTTATCCTGATCTGATTTCTCTAATCCACCTTGAGGATGTGCTTGAGTGACTACTATCTCTGGTTGTAACAGTTCTGAACTTTCTCCATTAGGAAGCTCATAGTTCAAAAGAACAAGCAAAAAATTTGTAGCCTCCTTCACAAAAAATGGGTTCAAGTGGCTGCCAACCGCTCTGATGCTTTGTGTTGAGAATGTACTCTTGACTAGATTATATGGATGGAATGGCCTTTTTACCAAATTCTACCTTTTGCTCTGGTGCTTCTCCTGGGGTTGTGGCCTAGACTCCTAATATAGTTGCCTCTAAATTTGCCACTACTAGTTAGGATTTTGATCCTCTTGTTGATAAATTGATCTATCCTCCAAATACTGCCCCCTTATAGTGATTAACTCTTTTGTTAGAGCCTACAACAGACTCACCATCTCTTGGTTTTTTGCTTATTGATCACTTTTCTCTTTAAGTAGCTCCTGGGGAAGGTCATTTATAGACTTCCCATAGCCAGTGCTGTCCTAAGGTTCTATTAATGCAGGTATGGGAGTAAATGGAGGCATCTGCAGAGGTATAATTAGCTGAAGATTAAGTGAGATAGGCATGGGTGGTCTTCTATCTATCATCCCTACCTGGATTAAGCAATTTTCTACTTTGATAGCCAGGTCAAAAGCCTGGGGAAATGAAGTACCTCCTAAAGATTGAATTATGAGAGATATATTACCAGTTAGGCCTCTCAAAAAATAAAAGAAAGCACAATCTACTGAAGGCCTTATATTAAGTGGAATCCTATTCCATGTCTTGACAAATCTGCCATTAAAATCTATCATCAGGTCACGAGGATCTCTCTTTATAACTTGGAGCTGCTCCACTAGAGACAAAGAATCTAAATCATCCTTAAAGTGTTTGTTGAGGAGGTCTCCAAGTCTATCCCATGAAGTAATGGAGCCAATAATTAAAGTTCTAAACCACTCAAGAGCCCTACCTTTCAGAGATGCTGCTAATAGCTTGGTGGCCACATCCTCTTGAGTAATGTTGTGTATGCTACAAATGGTGGTCACATCTCTTATGTGCTCAAAGGCTATTGTCTATCTTTCACCTTTGAAATCAGGTATACTTTTGAGTGCTTCCAAGGGCACATCATGGTGTTGGGAAAAACTTAATGGGCTCCCCTAATTAAAGGAGGCAATTGCAAATAGTCTTGCCATTAGAAGAGTCTATTTTCTTCATGAGCTCTATCAGAAATTGGGTCACTGCTCTTAACACCCATGGAGTCACCAGATATACTTGAGTATTAACTTCTTTAAGGCCTGTATTATGCAATTAGTATATCAGAGATAGCATAATATTTGAAATTGACTTCTTTTTTAGTCCCACCGGGCGTGCCAGAAATGTTATGCACTGAATTTGTACCCTTAGTTCAAGCTCTCATAGTCTTGATAACTTAGTATAACAAGGGAATCATCTCAAGGTTGTGGGACCTTTTGCTAACCAAGATGAGACCTCTAGATTCTAGGATGGTTCCTCTTGGATAATCACCCTGATTTGCTCTTAGATAAGAAATGTAAAACTTTGAGGGAAAGGGATAGAAGGAATGCATGAAAGGGAAAAGATAGGAAAGCAAATCTACCTACTAGGTGATTCACCAAACTAGGGTTTGGATCTCAGTATAGAGGGATGAAACCAGTGATAGAATTAGGTCTAGGAGATTACAACTTATTGAATAGGCTTGCATGAGTGTTTCATAGGAGGGTCTGAACAAAGGCTCAACCTATGACCTGTAAACAAACATCCTTTTTTGCAACTAGGTGTAGGAATGAGACAAGGCCGCTAGGGGCTGTAGTATACCCATAAAACACCGAAATCAAATCAGACACAGGAAACACACAAAATTGTAGAAAGCAAGAGGAATCAGGAAGCCTGAGATATCACTGAAAGCATTCATAAAATTCCATTCAATAAGAGATAATCCAGACATGAAGGCATGAGGACAACGTAAATGTCACATAATGCTTTGCAATATTTGTATTATCAATGAGAACTTACAAGATGTGGAAAACTAGGGAGCAGGAAGAAATGCTACAAATAAGTTTCCAAGAAAAGAGCCTTTTCCTCTTTACAAAATGTCAATTCTGAGCTCAAAGCTCCAAAAAAACAAGATATACAACTCTGCACATAGGGAGGAATCCAACTTTTAGGGGTACATAGGTATGCATAAAATAATCTAGCCCTAAAATAGTCACTTCTGATCATAAATGAAATTGTGCAAATATCTCAACCGATTAGATATTTTTTTTGCGTGTCCATCCCTGAATTGATCATGCCTGCAGGCACAAAAGCCTGGATTCAACAACCTCCTTACAAGCCCATACTACCATGAATGCCCAAAATCTAATTTTCAGATCCTAGAAAGGACCCAAAATGGCTGCCGAAAAGATCTCTGTAAATTCCTCACCTTCAACCACCCTGGTGACATAAAAAATTTTGAACTACCTACGCTCGCAACGTCTACCTTAGAAGAGAGTCCACCAAAATAGGCTACATCTACTTGACAAAGAAATGGTCGCATGATTGCATGAGCTGAAAGCCCTTCATGCGATCATGTGACAAGTTTTCAAAAACTTGCCTCCACCCTTCAAAAATGTCAACGGTCACATGATCGCATGAGCTGAAAGGCCTTCATGCGGTCATGCGACAAGTCTCTTTTGAAAACTATCGCTCTTCACCATAAAATGACACCTCGGGCCCTCAAAATCTACCACCTATCAAGCTTCACCGACTACTAGCCACCCACTACAGACTGGACATGTCACCAAACCACAAGCCCACTGAAGCCCTGTTGAATGCTAGGGGCTTGTCGCATGATTGCATTTGGCTAAGAGGCCGCATGAGATCATGCGACAAGCTTTAGATGTTCACGCAATCTTAACCTCAGGTTCACCTCAGGTCACATTCCCCTTTAGTCACTGAACCACTTGTTTCTTTCTTAACCCTAGGTTACATCCAGTGACCATGTGAAAACCATTGATCCTTGCTTCATCCGACGGCAGTCACTGGGTCTCAAAAAACCTTTGGCATATTCCCTTCCGTTAGGAGATTTCTTGACTAAGGGAAGTCTTGTAATTGCCAGATAGAAAGAATATTCTTCTTTTTATTGCAAGATTACCTAACCGAACATAGAACCCGGCCCACCTCCAACTGCACAACCGTGCAAAGCTTGCCAACCCTGAGTCTAGAACTACCATGTGTCACTCCCCCATTCAGTTTGACTGCCACATCAGCAAACACCTTGGCACCCCATCACGTACCCATAGCAACACCACTTGAGAGCATGCTAACTACTGATAGTTTGTCGCATGGTTGCATGGGCTCGGAGGAGCCCATGTGATCATGCGACCAACCGCATGATGCTATCCACTGACCGCCACCACTTGAAAATTAGACCACCTATCACTTGTCACATGATCACATCCGGCCAGGAAGGCCTATGTGATCATGCACTGACGTCAACTTGTGACCCCTACCTTCAATGCCGTCGGCTTGTAACCACCGTAACCATAGGTGGTTAGTCGCATGGGCGCATGTGCTCGGAAGAGCCCATACGATCATGCAACTAACTAGAAGATGTTACCTGTGGTTAAGGCTTGCCACATCGGAAGGAAGATCGACGACTGTCATTACACCATGCACTTAGACAGGCAACATCTTTCCTTAGCAGTGTAGCGACAACCATGAGATTTCACCAAGTGTTAATCTTTGTAGACAGAGAATGGGCCCATCAAGAGGTGTCATCCTATCGCATGATCACAAGGACAAGGAATATTCCTTGCAAACATGGGACAACCACAAGATTTTTGAGGAAAGCCAGCCACTGGGCCCATAGGTCAGAGTGGCGCATTTAGGGAAATTTTGTAGATACCAGAGAAGTGCAAAGTGTGGAAGGGGGTGAAAACGCAAAAGGTTTTTGAGCGAAGGTCAAAAATAGGCTAAATTTTTAGAGCTGAGGTAAAAAACACACCAAATTTTTAAACCAAAAGTTATAAACATCCTGAGCCTACAGAGATGAGGTCAAAAACACACTGGGTTTTTGACACTTGAGCATTTCATTCAAAAATAGGACTGTGGCAAAAAATGAACTACATGGAATTTTTGGGCAACATTTTGGTGACCTCTGTGGGATGTCCGCTTGCTTGACATTTAGACTAGTTTCCAAAGAGGGATCCATTGCACATGGGGTCAATTCTTAGCACAAAAACTTGATAGGGATAGGGATAAAAATTGAATTGGGAAGACAAACCTGTGCACAAGCACTTCTTGGAAAGCAGGAAACTACTCTAGAAAATAGGGGAAAGAAAATAGGGAAACCTATCCTAACCTAAACTAATCAGTGTAGAGACTTGGTTAAACAAAGCCATTCACTGGTAAGCTGGAGTAGCTACCCTTTCTCCTCAGGGCTTTGCACTTTTCATTGTTGATGCTAACAAGGAGAAAGTGGAAAACAAAGAAATACTGAATTATCTGGCAAATCTTCTCCTGAATTTGGTATACCAGATTACTAACCTCAATTAGATCACAGATGCTGCTCTCCACATGAGTCTGATATAGCTAGATAAGCCCCTGGTCACCAAGCAGTAGACCCTTGACATCACCCTCCATTGATTCCTTGAGTATGCATATCTTGCTCAACCCCATTTGGGCTAGATATCTGATAGGACATCCACTAGAGAGCATAAAACTAGGCCCCTCTTGCTGCTCAGCATGTCTCTTATGAATGTCTTCAGCAGGAAGGTCAGGAATTTGCTCCTCCATAATAATTTGGCACATGTTTTCTTCTTCTACAGTTTGGACATAGTTAACTCCCCAGGACACCAATTCCTCCTTAAGCACAGGCAAACCATTATCCTTTTCAGGAACATGAGGATCATCAACAAGAGTTGAGCAGAAAGCATCTATTATCAGATCAAAATCATCTCATTTCTCTAAGTCAACAACAACTCCATCATCTTCACTTCCACAATCAGAGGGCTCAACTAATGAACTTTGCACTACCTCATCCTGCTCAATATAGAAAGGCATCTCCTCAAATAGATCAGCTAGGCTCTCACCTTCTTCACTTTCTTTCTTACTACTGTCTCTGGTTGTAACACTTCTGACCTTTCTCCATCAGGAAGCTCATAGTTCAAAAGAACAAGCAGAAAATCTATAGCATCCTTCCCAAAAAATGGGTTCAGGTGGTTCCCAGCCACTCTGATGCTTTGTGTTGGGAATGTCCCCTTGATTGGATTATATGGATGGAAAGTCCTTTTTACCAAATTTTGCATTTTTCTCTGGTGCTTCTCCTGGGGTTGTGGCCTAGACTCCTGATATAGTTGCCTCTGAATTTGCCACTACTGGTTAGGATTTTGATCCTCTTGTTGATAAATTGATCTATCCTCCAAATATTGCCCCTTTACAGTGATCAACTCTTTGGTTAGAGCCTGCAATAGACTCACCATCTCTTGGTTTGCTGCTTGTTGATCACTTTTCTTTTTAAGTAGCTCTTGGGGAAGGTCATTTATAGACTTCCCATAGCCAATGCTGGCCTGAGGTTCTATTAATATAGGTATGGGAGTAAATGGAGGCATCTGTAGAGGTATAGTGGGCTGAAGATTAAGTGAGATAGGCATGGGTGGTCTTCTGTCTATCATCCCTCCCTGGATTATGCAATTTTTTGCTTTAACAGCTAGGTCAAAAGCCTAGGGCAATGAAGTACCTCCTAAAGATTGAATCATGACAGATATATCACAAGTTCGGCCTCTCAAAAAATAAAGGAAAGAACAATCTACTAAAGGCCTTATATTAATTGGAATCCTATTCCATGTCTTGAGAAATCTACCATTGAAATCTGTCATCAGCTCATGAGGATCTCTCTTTATAACTTGGAGCTACTCCACTAGAGACAAAGAATCTGAATCATCCTTAAAGTGTTAGCTGAGGAGGTCTTTGAGTCTATCCCATGAAGTAATGGAGCCAATAGTTAAAGTTCTAAACCACTCAAGAGCCCTACCTTTCAGAGATGCTACTAATAGCTTGGTGGCCACATCCTCTTGAGTAATGTTGTGTATGCTACAAATGGTGGTCACATCTCTTATGTGCTCAAAGGTTGTTGTCTATCCTTCACCTGTGAAATCAGGTATACTTTTGAGTGCTACCAAGGGCACATCATGGTATTGGGCAAAACATAATGGGCTCCCCTAATTAAAGGGTGCAAATGCAAATAGTCTTGCCATCAGAAGAGTCTATTTTCTTCATGAGCTCTATTAGAAATTGGATCACTACTCTTAACACCCATGGAGTTGCAAATATACTTGAGTATTAACCTCTTTAAGGCCTATATTATGTAATCAGTATATCAAAGATAGCATAATATTCAAAATTGACTTCTTTTGTAGTCCCACCGGGCATGCCAGAAATGTTATGCACTGAATTTGCACCCTTAGTTCAAGCTCTCACAGTATTGATAACTCAGTATAACAAGGGAATCATCTCAAGGTTGTGGGACCTTTTGCTAACTGAGATGAGACCTCCAGATTCTAGGCTGGTTCCTCTTGGATAATCACCCTGATTTGCTCTTAGACAAGAAATGTAAAACTTTGAGGAAAAGGGATAGAAGGAATGCATGAAAGGGAAAAGATAGGAAATCAAATCTACCTACTAGGTGATGCATCAAACTGGGGTTTGGATCTCAGTATAGAGGGATGAAACCAGTGATAGAATTAGGTCTAGGAGATTACAACTTACTGAATAGGCTAGCATGAGTGTTTCATAGGACGGTCTGAACAAAGGCTCAACCAATGACCTGCAAACAAACATCCTTTTTCTACAACTAGGTGTAGGAATGAGACTAGGCTGCTAGGGGCTGTAGTATACCCATAAAACACCTAAATCAGATCAGACATAGGAAACACAGAAAATTGCAGAAAGCAAGAGGAATCAGGAAGCTTGAGATATCACTAAAAGCATTCATAAACTTTGATTCAATAAGGGATAATCCAGACATGAAGGCATGAGGACAATGAAAATGTCACAGAATGCTTTGCAATATTTTTATTATCAATGAGAACTTACAAGATGTGGAAAACCAGGGAGCATGAAGAAATGCTACAGATAATTTTCCAAGAAAAGAGCCTTTTCCTCTTTACAAAATGTCAATTCTATGCTCAAAAGCTCCAAAAAAATGATATATACAACTTTGCACACATGCAGGAATCCAACTTTTAGGGCTACATAGGTATGCATAAACTAATCTAGCCCTAAAATAGTCAATTCTGATCATAAATGAAATTGTGCAAATATCTCAATCGATCAGATATTTTGTTTTGCGTGTCCATCCCTAAATTGATCATGCCTGTAGGCACAAAAGCCTAGATTCAACAACCTCCTTGCAAGCCCATACTACCATGAATGCGCAAAATCCAATTTTCAGATCCCATAAAGGACCCAAAATGGCTGCTGAAAAGATGTCTGCAAATTCCTCAACTGTAACCGCCCTGGTGACATAAATTTTTTTGAACTACCCACACTCACAACGTCTACCTTAGAGGAGAGTCTACCAAAATAGGCTACATCTACTTGACAAAGCAATGGTTGCATGATCACATGAGCTGAAAGGCCTTCATGCGATCATGCGACAAGTTTTCAAAAACTTGCCTCCACCCTTCAAAAATGTCAATGGTCGCATGATCGCATGAGCTGAAAGGCCTTGATGCGATCATGCGACAAGTCTCTTTTGAAAACTGTCACTCTTCACCACAAAATGACACCTCAGGCGCACAAAATCTACCACATGTCAAGCTTTGCTGACCACTAGCCACCCACTGTAGACTGGACACATCACCAAACTGTGAGGCCACTGAAGCCCTATTGACCGCTAGGGGCTTATCACATGATCGCATGCTACTAAGAGGCGGCATGAGATCATGCGACAAGCTTTAGATGTTCACGCAATCTTAACCCTAGGTTCACCTCAGGTCACATTCCCCTTTAGTTGCTGAACCGCTTGTTTCTTTCTTAACCCTAGGTTACATCCAGTGACTACACGAAAATCATTGATCCTTGCTTCATCCGATGGCATTCGCTGGGTCTTGAAAAACCTTTGGCATATTCTCTTCCATCAGGAGATTACCCGACTAAGGGAAGTCTCGTAATCGCCAGATAGAAAGAATTTTCTTCTTTTTATTGCAAGATTACCTGACCGAACATAGAACTGGGCTCACCTCCAACTACACAACCATGCAAAGCTTACCAACCTTGAGCCCAAAACTACCACGTGTCACTCCCCCATTTGGTCTGACCACCACATCAGCAAACACCTCGGCACCCCAGAATAGACCCACAATAACACCACCCAAGATCATGCTAACCGCTGATGGTTTGTCGCATGGTCACATGGGCTCAAAAGAGCCCATGTGATCATATGACCAGCCGCATGATGCTAGCCACTAACTGCTACCACTTGAAAACCAGACCACCTATCGGTTGTCGCATGATCACATGTGGCTAGGAAGGCCTTTGCGATCATGCGGCAACATCAACTTGTGACCCCTACCTTCAACACCGCTAGCTTGTAACCACCGTAACCACAAGCAGTTAGTCGCATGGGTACATGGGCTTGAAAGAGCCCATGTGATCATGTGACTAGCCAGAAGATGCTACCTATGGTTAAGGCTTGCCACATCGGAAGGAAGATTGATGGCTATCATTACACTGCATGCTTAAATAGGCAACATCTTTCCTTAGTGGTGTAGCGACAACCATGAGATTTCACTGAACATTAACCTTTGCAAATGGAGAATGGGCCCACCGACAAGTGTCATCCTATCGCATGATTGCAAGGGCAAGGAATATTCCTTGTGAACATGTGATAGCCACAAGATTTTTGAGGAAAGCCAGCCACTGGGCCCACAGGTTGGAGTTGTGCACTTAGGGAAAAATTCAAAATTCTAAAGAAGTGCAAAGTGTGGAAGGGGGCAAAAACATAGAAGGTTTTCAAGCGAAGGTCAAAAACACACTAAATTTTTAGAGCGGAGGTGAAAAACACATCAAATTTTCAGACCAAAAGGTAGAAACATCTTGAGACTATAGAGAGGAGGTAAAAAATACACTGGGTTTTCGACACTTGAGCATTTCATTGGAGAATAGGACTGTGGCTGAAAATGAATGACAGGGAATTTTTGGGCAACATTATCTTAGTATAAAAAGTTGTTGTACATCAACACTAGTCATATAAGCTGCATATTGAAGAAGAAATTGTCAGATAGAATACTACATTTCAATTCAATTTGTACAATCATTTTCATTTTTATGTCCATATCAACATATTAGGGGAATCTTCACTATGTTATTCAGTAAGGTGATTGGCGATTGCCAAATCAAACTAAGTGGATGTCCTAATAAAAATTTATTCAACATTATTTACATCTATTGGTTCGTGATAGAGCATGAAAGTTTATTATATTCATAATACAACTAATTAAGCTACTAATCTCACTTCAGAGTTAAATTAACTAAATATGCAATTCGAAGGGTATCATGAGCTCTTAGTATTTTTAATTTGAGCTTTATTATTCCTTTAAATATGTGTACATATATATGTTTTTGTATGGACAAACCCAAAATAAATACAACCTCTTAAGAAAGTTTGATCAAGCCCATGAACCTAACCCCGAACTGGTAACTTAGAAAATTAACTTAAACTAATTTATTGCAATTGATTGCTCAAATATTTCTCCCTCTTTTTTTTCTTCTTTTTTCATTTAGATTCTTAAGGAAAAAATTTTGTATTTATATTACTATTACCAAAGCTCACAATTTGCATTGGTGGCTAGCTCATATAAGGGTCTGATCGAAAAGAGGCATGATTTGGAAAACATTTTTGTGCCATACAAGTGGTAAATACAATTAAAATTTAGTGATAAAGACAAGTGAGTTGTACTTTCTTTTGGATAATCTTAACATAGAGTTCTAATTTGATCTAGTAGATTTCAAGGCTTAAGTAGAAGCCCACAATTTCTAGCAGGTCACAACAATGGACTAGTATATTCTTTAGATTGGTTTTAGTTGTAGCATTGAGTAACTTTATTATCTAATGAAAACATTTTTGTACAATCATAATATAAGCTTAAAATGAGTTGTTTAAACTTACAAAAAATAATAATAGGCTAAGAAGATAGGTGAAATCTAGAATTCACAATTGACCCTATGTTTAAATTGATTTTGTAGTAATCGGGAGATGGGGACATGTCTTGGAGACTTGAAGTGTACCTAGAGACCTAAAATATGGGTACATACTTCATCTTGAAGTCTCTCACCAAGGTTTTTCACATCTCTTGTACATCTTGAGGTGAAAAGGCATGTTAAAATTGTTTATCAGTACTGGAAGCCCAAACATTATTGTTCAAAGCCCTAGTTGACCTAATCTATGAGTCATGTGCATAGATAGACCAAGATTGGGAGATTGAATTTTATTTATATATTGTTGAATTTCAATATGTAATGATAATTTGATATTATCATATGTGATACTCAAATATCATATGTAGTGTGAGTTTTGAACTATTTTATTCTATATGACACAATATTAAATGACATTACTATTAATATTAGTATTAGTGATTTGAATTTTAGATTTGATATTTTAATTCAATAGTTTTAATGTTCAAACTTAAACCTTTCCATTGTTTAGGGCTTGTCCCTTTAGTGAAATGGTGGGGATTCTTTCCTGTAGGCCCTATAACCAAGGTTCAAGTCCCCATAGGATCGCTCTCTACTATTGTTCTTAATTGAGAGTTGCTTACTTTGACCCTTGGTGAAATAGTGGGGCTTCTTGCCTATAGTGCTTACAACCAAGGATCAAATTTTTTTGATGGGCTTATCCCTTTGGTGAAATGGTGGGGCTTCTTTCCTATAGGGCCTACAACCAAGGTTCAAGTCCCCATAGGATCACTCTCTACTGTGGTTCTTAATTGGGAGTTGCTTACTTTGACCCTTGGTGAAATAGTGGGGCTTCTTGCCTATAGTGCTTATAGCCAAGGATCAAAATTTATTAAAATGTGTGATGGGAGAGGATTCAAGTGGGAGAGGAGACACTTCGAGTGGGAAAGGTGTGGATTCAAACTACACGCAGACATGGTCATGGTAGTATGGTTGCTAGTGTTGGCTCTGGCCATGGTACTAGTGAAGGGCCTAAGGCCCTGGTAGTGCTTTCTTCACCAGTTCTAGACATGGCACTTTAGGTGTTAGATTTTTCTTTTTTGGGGATGGGGTTTCCCTCTCCATTCAAGGGTGTCACGGGTTTCCCCTCAAAGGAAAATTCAAATGGGGATTTGCCTATCTGTGAAATAGTGTTAGGAGAAGGGCCCTATCTAGCTTCTAAGGTGTTGAGCATAGAGGCTCCTTCTTCAAAGGACCCATAAGTGGGGACAAAATTCATCTCTAGATTTGACGATACAAAATTCAACCCTCATAGTCCAAAAAAACTATTCAGATCTTGTGGGAGTGAGAAAGGAGGATAACTCCTCATCTTCTGAAGAACCGGTCAAAGTTTATTTTCAAGAGGGAAAAGTTGATATTTTTGTGTCCGATACCATGGTAGATCGATCTATTTTGGAAATGGAATTTACGCTGGTCGGTAAGTTTCTAGGTCCCCATCCTAATATTGAAGTTGTTAGATCCTTTGAAAAGAAAAAATGGGCTTTGAAAAGCCCTGTAGATATTGCAGCTCTTCCAAAAGGCTTTCTTTCTTTTTCCTTCTCAAATAAGGAAGATCAAGACTATGTGTTGTGTGGGGGTCCTTGGATGTTTGGAAGAATGGCAATGGCTTTTCGCAAATGGACTCCTAACTAGAACTATTTAGATAATTTTTTAAGGCTACTCTGGTTTGGGTTAGGTTTCCTAGGCTCCCTTTAGAATATTGGAATGAGGAGGTTTTCAAAGGTTTCACTTCATCTTTTGGAGGAGATCTCATTTCTATAGATCCTATGATGACTGCTAAGTCTAGACTTGTCTTTACAGGGATCTATGTTAATATTGGCTAGTTTGATAATCTTCCTTCGGCTATCAACATCAATTCCAAACTGGGCCAGTGGGAACAAGAGGTGATTTTTGATTCACTCTTGTTTTCCTATTTTGTGTGTCACAAAATGGGTCATTGGGCTAAACACTACCCACATAAAACTCCTAAGGTTTCCCTGCCAACTGACTCAGAACCAAAAAAGTTGACCAGACAAGTCTGGAAGGAAGTTAAAGGGAGCAGTAATGACTCGGCAGAGAAAGTTGATTCTAATACCACCCCAATGTTGGAAGAGGGTGAAATATCTGAACTGGTTAATCAAGTGTCAGATTCTTGCAAGGATGAAACCTCTAAACTGGTAACTCATGTGTTAGATTTGTTTGCTACTTCCAGTAAGGATGTTTCTAATGTGAATACCTAGGAGAGCCCTGCTTCTTTTGAACCTCCTAAGAAACCTCTGGGTGTGGGCCTTTCTGAGGAGGACTTGGCCCCTATGGTGGTGTTGGTTCCTACTTTGAATCAGGGGTCTCAGACTGGACCCTCAGATGACAGAGTTACCATTGAAGATGCTAAAACTACTGAGGATGACTCTTCCTTAGTTCCTGACACTCTTTCAGGAAATAGCGATGAAGATCTAGTTGTTGATGATGAACCCTTCCTGGAGAATAGACCCTAGATTGTACAAAAAGGGAAGAAACAAAAAAATAAGGAGAAGAAATAGGAACCTGTCACTCCAGGCTCCAAGGGAGTAACTACTCGAAGTAAAACTAATGGTGGATCTAAGCTAAAAGAGGATGTTGGATCTCACAAAAAGTATCAAGGAAGATATGCCAACAAATAAATAAGGGAAAGAGAAAGAAAAAAGGACATTGCAAATGGTAAGAAACTCACTATCCAGAGAGTCTATACTCTAGTTAAGAAATGAATCTCATCTCGTGGAATATAAGAGGGTTGAATGCCCCTCACAAACAAGACATTCTAAGGAATCTGGTAAGAGATCATAATCCTAATATCATTTTTCATTCAAGAAACTAAAATGGGAAAAGAGAAGGTGGAAAAAATTAGAATCTTCAAAAATAATGGGGTTTCTAGCTTTAGCTCTGAAGGGGCTTCGGGAGGGGTACCTAAAAGACAATGAGAATTTTGGTGGGGTTGACAATCAAAACCACCTGGATGGTAGAATAGAGCTTATGGAATTTATTAATAAACAAGATATTTTTGATATGGAACTCCAAGGAGTCAATTTTACCTAGTCTAATAGAAGACTTGGTCAGGACCTCATCCAAGTTAGGTTGGATTGTGCTTTGATTACTAGTTGCTGGCTCAAAAACTTTGTTTGTTCAATATCTTCCCTTTCAAAGATTGGGTCTGATCACTTCCCGATATGCTTTAGTGCTGATCTAATAACTATGAAGGGTCACCCACCCTTTAGGTTTTAAAAGATCTGGGTTGACCACCCGGAGATTGAACAACATATTGGTTCATCCCTTTGATCTTCAACTTGTAGATTTATACTTTAATGGATAACTTTAATATAACTTTGACTCTATCACCACTCCAAAGTCTACAAGGAAGAGGGCCAATTAACAAGGATCAACAATGAGATCCTCCTACACTTTGAACCTTAATGCTTAGGCGCGTGCACCCTTTACTCACTTCTCCAAAGGAGTCTCAAAAAAATATACAACTATAGCCCTTACTGATTGATTAAATATTTTATCATTTAAATGTGTGTGTGATTAATGATGATGGACTACTTCCAAAGAATAGATGAGTACCTTAACCCAAGGAAAAGAGTCACTTGATAACATATATCAACTAAAACCTTAACTCAAACACACATGAACTTAGAGTAAGTGCTTTGCCTATTACTCCCCTCACTCCCAAACCTGATCGTCAAATTCCAATCTAACAATGAACTCACTGAAATCACCCTAAAGGCTTTAATCCTAACTTTGTTAGGAACTCCAAGTTGATCTCACAATACTCTTTGTTTACCATATGCTAATCCACTTTGTGACCTTAACATACATGAATCCACAATCAAAACAAGAAGACAATCAAAAGTTTGAGACAGGAATTCAAGTGTATTCTCATTAACTTTTAAAATCAATACATTACCAAGGCAAAAAAATGTAAAGAGAAAACAAAACCCTAAATCCAAGATCTCCTTGTTTAGTATAATACCATCAACAACAACTACAAAAAAAAATTTCTGCAATATGTACCCCCCTAGTCATCTTGGAATCCATAAAATAGGATGCAACAAGCTTCAGATGACTAGGGTTAGGGTTTCACCCACTAAAACAACCAAATTAGTTAAAAAATAAATGCAGGGGAAGAAACCCAGGCAACCAAGAGAAAATAGATCCTGAAATGATCCTCAATCATTATAATACCACTAAGAAAGTACTGAGAACCATGAAAATGCCCAATTTGTCAAGCTATTTGGCCACCTGCAACATGCCTCGAGCATAAAGAACACAATACAAACCCTTACAAATGATCATGGAACACCCTGGACCACACTGCAACAGTCGACAAAACCAATTCTATCAGATCCGGCTATGAAAGCATTCAATTTTGGTCCTTTCTATCATGGAAAACCCTTTATAAATTTGAATTTGAAAAACAATGGCCATTTCCAAGTGCCAGCAGTGAATCAACCTATATTTAAATCTCAATCAACTTTAAGTCATGACCATCTGATCCCTCCTTTTCACGGGTCTGTTGTCTTAACTCAACTGCTATCTGAGGGTTATCTTTTAGCGACCATATGACAATGCAATTCATTATTCACGAAATGAAATACTAACTCACCGCTTAACCCCGTGAACTAGTGACCTAAAGAAAACATTTTAACCTCGGTCCTACTTGGCAAACTGGTGACTGAAGGCTAGCACCTATTCAAAAAATGTTACATCTCTCCGCCAATTCATTTAGCTATTACATGAAGGCTTGTTCACTTTATGCCACTTGTCATCACCCTACTTGCTATAGTTGCTTAGTCACCACTGACACAAGACCCAGAGACACATCCATGTAAGATTCAAGATCAACAAATGGCACATGATCTCATGGGGTAGGAATATTCCTTGAGATCATGCACTGACTGTAGATTGAAAAGCCTTCACTGCAGGCCCACCTAACATGATCCCACTCAGTAATTCACCAACCAATAAGAAACTACCAACTGAGTACACATAGTAGTGGACCTGCATCACTTTATCACCTCAGAGAAAAGAAAAATCGATGGGCAGCGTAAGATCTCAAACTTCTGACACATCCCATGAGAACTTACACTCATCGTCGATTTCTTGCAGATGTCAGGACCCTCTGACAAGCTAAAAACTAGGTCCCACTGACACATGCCCAGTCATAACCACACAGACCAATCAGAAACAAAAACTCCAGAAACACATGGAAAATGGTCCCACTGACACAACCAATAAGAAAGCTCCATTTGTAACACCTATCAGCAGACCCACAATAGTCATCCTACACACATGGAGAATCAGATGGCTGGTGCATAGTCTCAAGGGCTTAAAAGATTCTTTGAGATCATGCACCCACCATAGATTCTAAATCTTTGTCATTTTCATGAAAGCTTGACCCCACCCTGCCATATCATCATTTCTCTCGGCTAATGAGGAACTACCATTTGTGCTTATGTGTCGACAGACCCACCTGCCTAAAAAGCTTTGCGTCATAAAAGAGAATCAATGGCTGTCTTAAGATCTCATGCTTTTGACATAGGCTATGAGAAGATGCACCCACCATTAGATCAAGATGGTGTTAGAGAAACGGGCCCAGGAAATATAAGGCTGAAACTATAGGAAAAATTTAGCGCAGGGACTTAGGAAAAAATAAATCATTAGGACTTAGGAAATATTAAAACCCGTCGGGTGCTAGACTTAGGGAAATATTAAGCACGTGGACCTTTATGAACTTAAGTTACTCAAAAAAGTAACATTAAAATAGAACAAGGCTAGGGTAAAACAAAGGGTTTTTCATGCAATGGCTAGATTTTTAAAATTTTGAACTAGGACTTGAGGCCAGAGACATGAAAAATATTGCAGAGACCAAAGGAAAGGACATGAAGCCATGAAACTTTTTTGCACATGCTAATAGTGGCTTTGTCTAGGGACATATGCCTCCTGCAGGCATAACAATAGAGAGCAATAGGACCAAAACCTTACAAACCAGGAGAAAATAGGATAGGAGTAGGCAACTTTGTAAAATTTATAGAATGTATAGACCTAAGCTACTATTCAAGGAAAATAGAATACCTCAAAAGAAGTATTTTTTCAAGAATTGTCCATGAACAGGTAATTCTTGAACATTACCATTCAGTTGTTTTACAACATAAGAATACTGGCCCCATTTTTCATGAATTTGATATGGCCCTAACTAGAGTGGATCAAATTTACCATGTTTTCCTTTATCCTCCAATCTGGCATTCCAAATTAACACCAAATCACCAGGCTCAAACATCCTCTCAACAGTCTTCTTGTCATACAAATTCTTAACCTATAACTACAATTTGACATTTCTTGCAACTGACTCTCTTCTGATTTCATCCAGCCTAATGAGATTGTCAATTCTCAGCTGCATCTCATTATCTATGTCATCATCATATAATTGCACAAACTTGTACATTGCTAATAAATTATTCTGAGGCATTCTTGGATGTATTCCATATACTAGTTCAAATGGTGCACAACCAATTTCCCTCTTCATAGTTACCCTATCAGCCCATAGAGATAATGGTAGTTTTGAATTCCATACCTTCTTATTCTTTTCAAGAATCCTCTTTAGGATTTTAATCAAACTCTTATTACTAGATTATGCCTAACCATTTCCTTGTGGATGATAAGGAGAAGAGTATGACATCTGAATTCCTAGACCCTGGTAGAATTCCTTGTATTCAATAGACCTGAAGCACATGGCATTGTCACTTACTATCCTCTCAGGGCAACCAAACCTTGTAACAATGTTGTTCAACAAGAAATCAGTTACCACCTTCCTGGTTCCATTCCTTGTAGGTATAGCCTCTACCCACTTAGTAAAGTAATCAGTGGCAACTAAGATCCATGAGTGTCCTCCACTTGACTTGTTTGGTATCTCCCCTATGAAATCAATTCCCCATTGTTGGAAAGGAGCTTGTACTTCTACTAGCCTTAATGGCATGTTACCTAAAAATTTAAGCTTACCAGAGAACCTTTGACAAGCATCACACCTCCTTACCAACTATTCTGCATCCTTGAAGATTGTGGGCCACCAGAATCCTGCTCTCAAGATTTTTTGAGTAGTTGTTTTAACCATATAATACCCACCACAATATCCCTCATGCATTTCTTCCAACAACTTGTTAGCTTGATTCTCATCCACACATTTCAAAAGTATGCAATCTAAATTCTTTCTATACAATTTACATTTCACAATTACATACTTGATGGCCTGTAATTTTAATGTCCTCTTCTTATTGTCATCCATGTCTACTGGACATCTCATATTTCTCAAGTAATCGATAATATCTTGATACCAGACACAATCATCCATGTCACATGTATAATCAATTTCATCTTGATTTATCTGATTTGCATCAAGATTGGATTGAGCCATTAGTTTTTCCAATCCTTGTCCTCTAACCAATTTAGTAATTTGGATATCAATGTTGAATTCTTGGATCTTATTGATCCATCTGCATCTTCTCCCAGACACCTCTTGCTATGAGAAAATATCTTTTACTCCTACACTTGGCATAAAAGCAATCACAACTGCTCCCATCAAATAACATCTAAAAGTTTTCACAACCTTGACAAGTGCATATGCCTATTTCTCATTGATGTCATACTTTAATTTAGTAGCCTGCAAAGATTTACTGAAGAATGCAATAGGCTGCTCAAAACCATTCTTATTTTTCGGCAACAACACTGCAACAATAGTGTGAAAAGATGCAAAGGAAAAGATGTGCATTGGGATACTATAATTAGGTTCCTTAAGCACAGGTGCATTTTTTATAGCTTTCTTGATATTCTTGAAAGCATCATTAGGCTCACCCTCCCAATTGATTGCAGATCCTTTCTTCAACATCTTAGAAATAGGTCTAGTAACCTCTACAAAGTTTGTTACAAATCTTCTCAAGAAGTTTACCTAACCAAAGAAGGATAGAATTCCTTTAACATTTTTTGGCCTTTGAATCTTGTCAATGGCTTCTACCCTCTCAGGATCAATTCTCACTCCTTGCTTCCCAATGAAGTGGCCAAGCAACTTACCCTTAGTGACACCAAATGCACATTTCCTTGGGTTTAATGAAATACCATATTCCAAAGCCCTTACAAATATTTTCTCTAAATGAGTAAAATGGTCTTCTTCCTTCTTGGAATAGGAAGTTAAATCATCTTGATAAACCAAAAGGAAATCATCAATAAAATCTAAAAAGGCAACATCCATTGCTCTCTAAAAAGTTGCACTAGCATTTGTGAGACCAAAAGGCATTCTCACATAAACATATGTCCCCCAAGGTGTTGTGAAAGATGTCTTGAATTATTCTGATTCTTTTACAATTACCTGATTGTAACCAAAGAAACCATCCATCATAGACATCAATTCAGATCTGGTTACTCTCTACAACATAGCTTCCATATTGGGCAATCAATAATTATCCTTTAATGAGCTGATGTTCAAATTCCTAAAGTCCACACAAAGCCTGATGTCACCATTTTTCTTTCTCACAGGAACAAGATTTGAAACCCAAGAAGACTACCTTATAGGCTTGATAATTCCAGCATCTCTCAACTTCATTAACTCTTCTATCATCTTGGGTGCTAAAGTTGGATTAATAGGCCTTTGTTTTTGCCAGAAAGGTCTAGCATCTTCTTTCAAAGGAATAATATGCTGAAATAAGTCTTCTCTATAAACCTTTAGGTCATCATATGACCACGCAAAAACATGCTTTAATTTTCTCAATAATTCAATCAAAGATTTTTTCACATTATGAGACATGTCCCTACGAATGTATACCCTCTTAGGTGCCTCATGTGTTCCAAGATTTATCTCCTCTAGATCAGCATGATCATCTCTTTTGATATTGTTTTGAACTCTATCCTGGTTATCAAAGATAGTTTCCAAAACAACAAGCCCCTTGGGCACCTTGTTAGTTCTAAGTTGAATGACCTCATTTCAAAGGACAATCTCCTTTCCTTCTACTGACTCAACTAAGGCTGAACAATCAAACTCCTAACCATGATACCGATCTTCACAGCTCATAAACTTCAAGATATCATTATCATCATCAAAAGCTTGCCAATTTCCAATATTGTCTGGTACACTAGGCCTAGCCTGAATTTCAACTTTAGAGATACCAATAAATGTAATATCACTCGGATTGATTGCTATATTGGCTAACAAGTCAGCCATCTTATTGTTACTCCTATCCTTCCACTCAATATTGAAGGCATCAAAATGTTCAATCAAATCCCACACAACATTCCTATATTTTTTTAACCTTTTGTTCTTGGAAGCATATACTGACCTAACTTGGGACACTAGCAACTCAAAATCACCAACAACACTTAAGCACTTAATACTATGTTTTTGTACCAACCTTAGTCCTAACAACAATGCCTCATATTCTGCTATATTATTGGTACAAAATAAATTCAATGTGAAAGAAAATTTGTAGGTGTTTCCATTAGGAGAAATAATTAAAATACCTGCTCCTACTCCATCTTTGCAATTTTCACCATCAAAGTACATTACCCACAAATCACCCTTCACATAATTAACACTTACCTCAATAGAGATAGGTGAAAAAATAGGTTCCTTCTCAAGTACAGGGATCTCTATCCTAAAAGAATTAATATTAGTATCCACAAAACATGTAGTTTCATGATCAACACTTCTCTCAATCATGTGGCATACTCTTGGTTCTCACTCAATCTTGACAAACTGATCATCAATCTTGAAAGTGGCATAGGATAGATCACACTGTAAAATTCCACCCATGGCACCACTCCACCTTCTAAATAGCAGCATCCCATAATGAGGAGGGATGTCCACCACCAAAAAACTAATTTTTAACTCTTTCTTTGGATATGTTGCCAGCCTATATGGCATTGCATTGATACTCCTAATGATTGGTACCTCCCTCTGGTCCATTGTAAAACATCTACCTTGAACTTTATCAACTTTAAGGCCTAATTTTTCCATAATCTTAAAAGGCATAATAGTATTAGATGCACCACTATCAATCATACAATCTCTTAATTTCATTCCATTCACAAGGACACTTGAAAAGAATGGATCAATGTTTTCAAAGCTAACATTGATAGAACTGTCCAAATATATAGGAGGAATTTGAGATACAATTCCCTGAGCAACAACTCCTTTCAAGGATTTATCCTAAAATCCATTGCATGCAACATCATTATTATGAATATTATCTACAAAAGCCATAGCTCTATCTTTGTGTTTAGGGATCCTCAATAATTCTGACAATGGAACCTTAATTGTAATTTGAGACAATACAACTAACATATCAACAGGAGCAGAGTGAGGAAACTAAATTTGCATTGCCTTAATGTCCTTTTCCTTATCTGATACATTAGGTTTATTGGCCACCCTTATTTTTTCAATCTTAGCCATTGTGTTCACTGGCTTCTTAATCTCACTAGAAAAACTTTCAATTGCAACTCCCTTAGGATGACAATTCTCACCTTTTACATTCTTGAATTAAACCATGTGATCACCTTTTGATTTGTTCTCATTAGGCTCTCTGGAGTTGATACTCTTTATAAACATTCATGTAGATTTTCCATTTGTTTCCCTTTCCACCATGCCTCTAGTTTGCACCTAGGCAATCATTTCTATAGTAATCCTATCCATCTCTTCTCTAGAAGGTCTCCTTAAGTTTACTGGCTCAGAAGAAGAGTTCATGTTACATGTCTTCTTATCAATGTCTTCACTATCAGAAAAAACCTCTTGATGAAAAAGGGCCTGATTGTGTCTGTTCACATTTACATCTGCTTCTTCATCAAAATCAGAATCATCTTCATGTCCTAGATATGAAGTATCCATGTTGCATCCAACATCATCTTGATCTTCTTCTTGATCTATCTCTTCATTGCCACAATTTTGATTTGCAGCCATAGAATGTGCAACCACACAATGCTCTGCAAAATGAGGGGACTAGCATGCAACACACCAAGGTATGTGTTGGCTCTTTTCCTTGCAGGACCAAGCTTGAATCAAATAGTTGGGCTTCAAACATATGCTAGGCACTCAAGCTTGACAAGGAAAACAAACCAATTAATAAGGATGAAGAGAAATCCTCCTTCTTCTTTGAGCTCCACATTCACTCAGGTGGGTATTGCCTCATCTACACACCCAAGACACCTCATGACAAAACCGAAGGCTTGCAGATAGTTTAGTGTGGAATGGTTCTCAAACTCCTAGGTATCATGTACCTCAATGAAGCCAATATCTCATGCAATAGCCCTATTTGTATGGAGTGAGTATGAAAACTAGAAACCTATCCTAACAACATAAAGGGAAAAGGTGGGACAAAAATGAAATGATTTAAATGGATTTTGAAGGGACCCCTAACATACCCTAAGTCTTTGATAGACCACTACCTTGTCTAATGGGCCACAGAGTCAAATACCCTACTGTAAGAGACAGCTATGAAACAAGAACACAACATACTCACCCTGACCAAATCATACATTACCTAACCACCTGTGCACCCAAATATGCTATCACCTATCCAAAGAAAGACCTAGGAATAGGCAATACATTCACCATCATCCACTGGAAGACAAGCATGATGCATCTTTGATACCTCAGCTCATACATATCTAAACACCAACCCTGAACTAGTTATCTCTGCAAAGACAACTCCAATTGTAAACACTTAGGCAATACAAGCAAAAAAACCAGACACCCTTGATGTATGATTAATGCATTCAGAATTCAAATGGAGACAATCTGATACAAGAACAAGTATGCTATAATATCATATATAAGAAAAATCTGCTTATAATATGTATCATATTCTTTGAACCAACAATGGAGAAAGAGGAACACCCTATATGTAGAGAGAAGGAGAAATCTGTAGAATAGAACCTTCACTGGAACTGACAAAATTCAAAACCCTATCTTGGTTGTCAAAGATAGTCTCCAAAACAACAAGCCCCTTGGGTACTTTGTTAGTTTTAAGTTGAATGACCTCATTGCCTAAGACAACCTCCCTTCCTTCTATTGACTCAACCAAGGCTGAACAATCAAGTTCCTGACCATGATACTAATCCTTGCATTCCATAAACTTCAAAATATCATTATCATCATCAAAAACTTGCCAATTCTCAATATTAACTAGTATACTAGGCCTAGCCTAAATTTCAACTTTAGAAATACCAGAGAATGTAACATCATTAGGATTGATTGCAATATTGGCCAACAAGTCATCCATCTTGTTATTACTCCTATCCTTCCACTCAATATTGAAGGCATCAAACTGCTCAATCAAATCCCACACTGCATTCCTATATTGTTTCAACCTTCTATTCTTGGAAGCATACACTGACCTGACTTGGGACACCACCAATTCAGAATCACCAACAACACTTATGCATTTTATACCATGCTTTTGTGCCAACCTCAATCCTAACAACAAGGCCTCATATTCTTCTATATTGTTGTTACAAAAGAAGTTCAATGTGAAAGAGAACTTGTAGGTGTTTCCTTTAGGAGAAATAAGTAAAATACCTACTCCTGCGCCATCTTTGCAATTTGCACCGTCAAAGTACATGACCCACAAATCACCCTCCACAGAGTCAGCACCTACCTCAGTAGAAATAGGTGACATAATATGCTCATTTTCAAATATAGGTATTTCTTCCCTAAAAGCATTTGCATCAGTATCCACAAAAAATGTAGTTTCATTATCTATGTTTCTCTCAATCATGTGGCATACTCTTGGCTCTCGTTCAATCTTGACAAACTGCTCATCAATCTTGAAAGTTGCATAGGACAGATCACACTGTAAACTTCCACCCATGGAAGCACTCCATCTTCTTGATAGCAACATCCCATAATGAGGAGGAATATCGACCACCAAAACACTCATTGTTATCTCTTTCTTTGGATATGCTACAAACCTATATGGCATTGCATTTATAGTCCCAATGATTGGTACCTCCCTCTGATCCATTACACAACACCTGCCCTACACTGTATCAACTTTAAGGCCCAACCTCTCCATGATTTTGAAGGGCATGATAGTATTAGAGGCACCACTATCAATCATACAATTTCTTAATTTCATCCCATTCACAAGAACACTTAAGAGGAATGGGTCAATGTTTTCAAGGTTGGCATTGATAGAACTATCCAAATATATTAGAGGAATTTGAGACAATTCCTTGAGAAACAACATCCTTCAAAGCTTTATCCTGAGATCCATTGCATGAAGTATCATTTTTGTGAGTATTATCAACCCATGCAATAGCTTTATCTTTATGTTCAAGGATCCTCAACAATTCTGACAATGGAACCTTAACTGTAATTTGTGACAATATAGATAACATGTCAACAGGGGTAGAGGTAGGAATCTCAATCTACACTGCCTTAACATCTTTTTTGCTTGTCTGACATATTAGGTGTATTGACCACCTTCATTTTTTCAACCTTAGCCATTGTGTTAACTGGCTTCTCAATCTCAGAAGACATCTTTTCAATTCCAACTTCCTTAGGCTCACAATGCTTACCTTTTACATTCTTTAATTTCACCATGTGATCAACCTTTGATTTGTTCTCATTAGGTTCTCTAGAGTTGGAACTCTTTATAGACATTCCTGTAGTTTTCTCATTTGTGTTCCTTTCCCCCATGCCACTAGTTTTCACCTGGGAAATCATTTCTACAATAATCCTCTCCATCTCTTCTCTATATGGTATTCTCAAATTTACTGGCTCGGGACAAGAGTTCATGTTACATGTTTTCTAATCAATGCATTCACCATCAGAAAAAACCTCTTGATGAAAAAGGGCCTGATTATGTCTCTTCACACTCACATCTACCTCTTCATCAAAATCAAAATAATCTTCATATCCTAGATATGAAGAAGCCATGTTGCAACCAACATCATCTTGTTCTTCTTCTTGTTCTATCTCCTCATTCCTACAATCTTGATTTGCAGCCATAGATTATGCAACCACACAATGCTCTACAGAATGAGGGGACTGGCATGCAACACACCATGGTACATTCTCCATGACATTTATTCCAGCTTTATGTAGAGGGTTCAGGACACCTTTGTCATTGTTTCCTTTTACAACAGGGACAATAGGCTTGCCATCCTTCCATTGGGTGTTGTAGGGGTAGTTCTGCAGTCTATTCTGCTTACTGAAATTATTGTTGAACTGAGGCCTCTCATTTGTAGGAGAACTGATGTTCCTATTTGTAGGTGCCTTTAAATCCTTCAATACATTAAGCACCTTATCCAACTTATCTTCTTCAAGCCTCCTAGATCCAACACCCTTATCATTTTCTTTCATGTATTTCCTGTCCCCAAACAACTTTGGGTCATCTCTCTTTCCACCCAATTTTCCTAATATTTTCATGTTGTTCTCAATACTGATAGCAACCCTAAAAGCATCCATAAGATTTCTTGGTTCTTTATCCCTCAATAAATATCCCATCTTCCCATCAAATGCATTGAACTATGTAGTCAGACAGACATTGTCATCCAACCGCATGACTTGCAACAAATTATGCATACCCTTTTGAAATCTTATGTTGACCTCAGCTGCAGACTTATTCTAATTTTTCCTTATGGTATTGAATTCATTCAACATGAAGCTAGCATTAGGCCTATCACCATACTGCTCTTTGAAACATTTCTCAAAAGAGTCCCAAGTGTCAATACATCTATTAGGAAGCCTCTTAAACCAATCTCTAGAATCCTCGATTAGAGATTGAACAAACAATTTCATGACAACATCCTCATGCTCTACCTCATCATCATTAAGCATATCAACAAATAACCTAAGATGCTCTTCACAACTAATAGCATTATTACCAGCAAACTTAGGTACCTTATCTCTAATATCATTTGGAAAAGCATTTGGATAGCTAGGAATTCCATCAAAACTTATTTTCCTATAGCCTTCTAATTGCATAGGTCTTCTTTGAAAGCTTGAACTAGTGTTAACCCTAGGATCAGCATTAGCATCTACATTTATCTGTGCATTTGACTGCTGCGTAGGATCTGCACCTATCCTAGCAAATGAAGAAGGAAAAGAACTAGTAGCATTACTAAGTGGAAAAGTAATAGTCATAGATGGCATACCTAGTTTAGTAGCAAATGGGCCAAGAGCATTAGCTGAAGAAGCCCACAAAAATTTGATCTTCCTTTTCTTTTTTGCAATGGTAGTGTTAACTTCAGCTCTCTCTAGTTCTCTTGCAAGGTCCTCATCTTCTCTTCTCCTTCTCTCCATTTTAGTGTCCTTATTTGAATCAGGTGGTGGGATCCTTGGTATTGTCACTGGTTTAATTGCTCGGTCACCCACCATCTTTTTCTTTCCTGTGTCATTTATGATAATAGCAGGTCTGGTAATCCTATGGCCATCCTTATCTTTAGGCAAAGGGACATAGCTTTGCACTTATCTAACCACAGGGCCCTCATTTTCAAATTCCTGATCCTATAGTAAGCGTTCTTGCTCACTCCTTAAGGCATCAAGATCACCAAAAACATCATGCTACAATGTTTTAGGAGCAGAAGCAAGCATTTTGTTTCTCTCCTTCATTTCATTTATTTTTCTAATAAGAGAATGCCTCTCTATCAAAGCATTTACCTTCTCAGCCTCTCTCTCTTCTTGTAACCTTTTATGTATGGCATCCTGCTCTTCATATTGCAACCTTAGTGCACTCAAATCATCCAGATCAACCATAATGTCATCAAAACCAGATGACACATCCATATCAAGAAGATTTTGATATGGGAAGTGAACTTGCCTATGTCTCATGGGTTCTCTTTTGAACTGATCTTCATCAAGATCCAAGTCAACCTCTAAACCCATATCTCTATTCTCTTCATCATGACCTATAGGCAGAGGACCTTTATCCTAAAATGCAGCCTTTGGGGTATCATAAAATCTTTGTTCAGAGTGACCACCCTCTGATCTAGAAACTCTATCTTGTGAACCATCCTCACTTGAGGATACATGTGGTCTTCTAGCTCTTGCATTTCTCTACTCACTCATGGGAGCACTGGTAGACTCACCATTCCTTCTAATCCATCTCTTGTTTCCTTGTCTAGGTAATTACTCCAGAGTGACCTCTGAATTCTTTCTAACATACGACCTAGTATTTCTTCTTTTTTCCATGCTTCTTTAATAGGTTGCACTAGTTCAAAGCTTTGAGTCACCACCCACCTAGACAAGAAATCCTTGAAACACACAGGAAAACAAGAACACACTTTAACCCTTCTCTCTAGATTCTCCCCAGTAGAGTTTCCATTTTGTTGGTGACTCGGATGGGCCAAACCAATCTGGTCAAAAGATTTTGAATACTTCAATATGACAGCAACCAGAGACCTTAGTAGGCTTTCATCATGTTCTCCCTAGTAGGGTCACAATTTTTTTGGCTCTCTTCCTTGTAGGACCAAGCTTGAATCAAATAGTTGGGCTTCAAACATATGCTAGGCACTCAAGCTTGACAAGGAAAACAAACCAATTAATGAGGATGAAGAGAAATCCTCCTTCTTCTTTGAGCTCCACATTCACTCAGGTGGGTATTGCCTCATCTGCACACTCAAGACACCTCATGAAAAAACCAAAGGCATGTAGATAGTTTAGTGTGGAATGGTTCTTAAACTCCTAGGTATCATGTACCTCAATGAAGCCAATATCTCATGTAATAGCCCTATTTGTATGGAGTGACTATGAAAACCAGAAACCTATCCTAACAACATAAAGGGAAAATGTGGGACAAAAATGAAATGATTTAAATGGATTTTGAAGGGACCCCTGACATACCCTAAGTCTCTGATAGACCAATGCCTTGTCTAATGGGCCACAGAGTCAAATACCCTACTGCAAGAGATAGCTATGAAACAAGAACACAAAATCCTCATGCTGACCAAATCATACATTACCTAACCACCTATGCACCCAGATATGCTATCACCTATCCAAAGAAAGACCTAGGAACATGCAATACATTCACTAGCATCCACTGGAAGACAAGCATGATGCATCTTTGATACCTTAGCTCATACATATCTAAACACCAACCTTGAACCAGTTATCTCTAGGAAGACAAATCCACTTGTAAACACTTAGGCAATACAAGTAGAAAAACTAGACACCCTTGATGTATGATTAATACATTCAGAATTCAAATGGAGACAATCTGATACAAGAACAAGTATGTTGTAATCTCATACAGAAGAAAAATCTGCTTACAATATGTATCATATTCTTTGAACCAAAAATGGAGAAAGCAAAACACCCTATATGCAGAGAGAAGGAGAAATCTACAGAATAGAACCTTCACTGGAACTGACAAAATTTAGAACCCTATCTTGGTTGTCAAAGATAGTCTCCAAAATAACAAGCCCCTTGGGTACTTTGTTAGTTCTAAGCTGAATAAACTCATTGCCTAAGACAACCTCCCTTCCTTCTATTGACTCAACCAAGGCTGAACAATCAAGTTCCTGACCATGATACTGATCCTTGCATTCCATAAACTTCAAAATATCATTATCATCATCAAAAACTTGCCAATTCTCAATATTATCTACTATACTAGGCCTAGCCTAAATTTCAACTTTAGAAATACCAGAGAATGTAACATCATTAGGATTGATTGCAATATTGGGTAACAAGTCAACCATCTTGTTATTACTCCTATCCTTCCACTCAATATTAAAGGCATCAAACTGCTTAATCAAATCCCACACTGCATTCCTATATTGTTTCAACCTTCAATTCTTGGAAGCATACACTGACCTGACTTAGGACACCACCAATTTAGAATCACCACCAACACTTATGCATTTTATACCATGCTTTTGTTCCAACCTCAGTCCTAACAATAAGGCCTCATATTCTACTATATTGTTGGTACAAAAGAAGTTCAATGTGAAAGAGAACTTGTAGGTGTTTCCTTTAGGAGAAATCAGTAAAATACATACTCCTGCGCTATCTTTGCAATTTGCAGCATCAAAGTACATGACCCACAAGTCACCCTCCATAGAGTCAGCACCTACCTTAGTAGAAATAGGTGACATAATATGCTCATTTTCAAATACAAGGATCTCTTCCCTAAAAGCATTTACATCAATATCCACAAAACATGTAGTTTCATTATCTATGTTTCTCTGAATCATGTGGCATACTCTTGGCTCTCGTTCAATCTTGACAAACTACTCATCAATCTTGAAAGTTGCATAGGACAAATCACACTATAAACTTCCACCCATGGAAGCACTCCATCTTCTTGATAGCAACATCCCATAATGAGGAGAGATATCCACCACCAAAACACTCATTGTTAGCTCTTTCTATAGATATGCTACCAACCTATATGGCATTGCATTTATAATCCCAATGACTGGTACCTCCCTCTGGTCCATTGCACAACACCTACCCTGCACTGTATAAACTTTAAGGCCCAACCTCTCCATGATTTTGAAGGGCATGATAGTATTAAAGGCACCATTATCAATCATACAATTTATTAATTTCATCCCATTCACAAGAACACTTAAGAGGAATGGGTCAATGTTTTCAAGGTTGGCATTAACAGAACTATCCAAATATATTAGAGGAATTTGAGACACAATTCCCTGAGCAGCAACATCCTTCAAAGCTTTATCTGAGATCCATTGCATGAAGTATCATTTTTGTGAGTATTACCAACCCATGCAATAGCTTTATCTTTATGTTCAAGGATCCTCAACAATTTTGACAATGGAACCTTAACTGTAATTTGTGACAATATAGATAACATGTCAATAGGGGTAGAGGTAGGAATCTCAATCTACACTGCCTTAACATCTTTTTTCTTATCTGACATATTAGGTGTACTGACCACCTTCATTTTTTCTACCTTAGCCATTGTGTTAACTGGCTTCTCAATCTCACAAGAGATCTTTTCAATTCCAACTCCCTTAGACTCACAATGCTTACCTTTTACATTCTTTAATTTCACCATGTGATCAACCTTTGATTTGTTCTCATTAGGTTCTTTTGAGTTGGTACTCTTTATAAACATTCCTGTAGCTTTCTCATTTGTGTTCCTTGCCACCATGCCTCTAGTTTTCACCTGAGAAATCATTTCTACAGTAATCCTCTCCATCACTTCTCTAGAAGGTATTCTCAAATTTACTGGCTTCAGAGAAGAGTTCATGTTACATGTTTTTTGATCAACACATTCACCATCAGAAAAAACCTCTTGATGAAAAAGGGCCTTTATATGTCTCTTCACACTCACATCTAACTCTTCATCAAAATCAAAATAATCTTCATATCCTTGATATGAAGAAGCCATGTTGCAACCAACATCATCTTGTTCTTCTTCTTGTTCTATCTCCTCATTGCTACAATATTAATTTGTAGCCATAGATTGTGCAACCACACAATGCTCTATAGAATGAGGGGACCGGCATGCAAGACACTATGGTACATTCTCCATGACATTTAGTGAAGCTTTATGTAGAGGGTCTGGGACACCTCTATCATTGTTTCCTCTTGCAGCAGGGACACTAGGCTTGTCATCCTTCCATTGGGTGTTGTAGGGGTAGTTCTGAAGTCTATTCTACTTACTAAAATTATTGTTGAACTGAGGCCTCTCATTGGTAGGAGCACTGATGTTCCTATTTGTAGGTGCCTTTAAATCCTTCAATGCATTAAGCACCTTATCCAACTTATCTTCTTCAAGCCTCCTAGATCCAACACCCTTATCATTTTCTTTCATGTATTTCCTGTCCCCAAACAACTTTGGGTCATCTCTCTTTCCACCTAATTTTCCTGATATTTTCATGTTGTTCTCAATACTGATAGAAATCCTAAAAGCATCCCTAAGAGTTCTTGGTTCTTTATCCCTTAATAAATATCCCATCTTCCCATTAAATGCATTGAAATATGTAGTCAGATAGACATTGTCATCCAACCGCATGACTTGGAACAACTTGTACATACCCTTTTGAAATCTCATGTTGAGCTCAGCTGCAAACTCATTCTAATTTTTCCTTATGGTATTGAATTCATTCAACATGAAGCTAGCATTAGGCCTATCACCATACTTCTCTTTGAAACATTTCTCAAAAGAGTCCCAAGTATCAATACATCTATCAAGAAGCCTCTTAAACCAATCTCTAGCATCCTCCATTAGAGATTGAACAAACAATTTCATGACAACATCCTCATGCTCTACCTCATCATCATTAAGCATATCAACAAATAACCTAAGATGCTCTTCACAACTAATAGCATTATTACCAGAAAACTTAGGTATCTTATCTCTAATATCATTTGGAAAAGCATTTGGGTAGCCAGGAATTCCATCAAAACTTATTTGCCTATAGCCTTCTAATTACATAGGTCTTCTTTGAAAGCTTGAACTAGTGTTAACCCTAGGATCAACATTAGCATCTACATTTATCTGTGCATTTGACTGCTACCTACGATCTACACCTATCCTAGCAGATGAAGAAGGAAAAGAACTAGTAGCATTACTAAGTGGAAAAGTAGTAGTCATAGATGGCATACCTAGTTTAGTAGCAGATGGGCCAAGAGCATTAGCCAAAGAAGCCCACAAAAATTTGATCTTCCTTTTCTTTTCTGCAATGGCAGTGTCAACTTCAGCTCTCTCTAGTTCTCTTGCAAGGTCCTTATCTTCTCTTCTCCTTCTCTCCATTTCAGTGTCCTTATGTGAATCAAGTGGTGGGATCTGTGGTATTGTCACTAGTTTTCTTGCTTGGTCAGCCACCATCTTCTACTTTCCTATGTCATTTATGATAATAGCAGGTCTGGTAATATTGTGGCCATCCTTATCTTTAGGAAAAGGGACATAGCTTTGCACTCGTCTAACCACAGGGCCCTCATTTTCAAATTCTTGATCCTACAGTAAGTGTTCTCACTCACTCCTCAAGGAATCAAGATCACCAAAAACATCATGCTGCAATGTTTTAGGAGTAGAAGCAAGCATTTTCTTTCTCTCCTTCATTTCATTTATTTTTCTAATAAGAGACTGCCTCTCTATCAAAGCATTTACCTTCTCAGCCTCTCTCTCTTCTTGTAACCTTTTATGTATGGCATCCTGCTCTGCCAACAGCAACCTCAGTGCACTCAAATCATCAGGATCAACCATAATGTCATCAAAACCAGATGACACATCCATACCAGGAAGATTTTGATATGGGAAGTGAACTTGCCTATGTCTCATGGGTTCTCTTCTAAACTAATCTTCATCAAGATCCAAGTCAACCTCTAAACCCATATCTCTATTCTCTTCATCATGACTTGCAGGTAGAGGACCTTTATCCTAAAATGCAGCCTTTGGGGTATCATAAAATATTTCTTCAGAGTGACCATCCTCCGATCTAGAAACTCTATCTTGTGAACCATCCTCACTTGAGGATACATGTGGTCTTCTAGCTCTTGCATTTCACTGCTCTCTCATCAGAGCACTGGTAGACTCACCATTCCTTCTAATCTAGCTCTTGTTTCCCTATCTAGGTAATTACTCCAGAGTGACCTCCAAATTCTTTCTAACATATGACCTAGTATTTCTTCTTTTTTCCATGCTTGTTTAATATGTTGCACTTGTTCAAAGCTTTGAGTCACCACCCACCTAGATGGGAAATCCTTGAAACACATAGGAAAACAAGAACACACTTTAACCCTTCTCTCTAGAATCTCCCCAGTAGAGTTACCATTTTGTTGGTGACTCAGATGGGCCAAACCAATCTGGTCAAAAAATTTTGAATACTTCAATATGACAGCAACCAGAGACCTTAGTAGGCTTTCATCATGTTCTCCCTAGTAGGGTCACAATTTTGTTGGATCTTTGCCTTGCAGGACCAAGCTTGAATCAAATAGTTGGGCTTCAAACATATGCTAGGCACTCAAGCTTGACAAGGAAAACAAACCAATTAATGAGGATGAAGAGAAATCCTCCTTCTTCTTTGAGCTCCACATTCACTCAGGTGGGTATTGCCTCATCTGCACACTCGAGACACCTCATGACAAAACCAAAGGCCTGCAGATAGTTTAGTGTGGAATGGTTCTCAAACTCCTAGGTATCATGTACCTCAATGAAGCCAATATCTCATGAAATAGCCCTATTTGCATGGAGTGAGTATGAAAACCAAAAACCTATCCTAACAACATAAAGATAAAAGGTGGGATAGAAATGAAATGATTTAAATGGATTTTGAAGGGACCCCTGAGATACCCTAAGTCTCTGATAGACTAGTGCCTTGTCCAGTGGGCCACAAACTCAAATACCCTACTGCAAGAGATGACTATGAAACAAGAACACAACATACTCACCCAGACCAAATCATACATTACCTAACCACCTGTGCACCCAGATATGCTATCACCTATCCAAAGAAAGACCTAGGAATAGGCAATACATTCACTCGCATCCACTGGAAGACAAGCATGATGCATCTTTGATACCTTAGCTCATACATATCTAAACACCAACCCTAAACTAGTTATCTCTGCAAAGACAACTCCACTTGTAAACACTTAGGAAATACAAGCAGAAAAACCTGACACCCTTGATGTATGATTAATGCATTGAGAATTCAAATGGAGTCAATCTGATACAAGAACAAGTATGCTGCAATCTCATACATAAGACAAATCTTCTTACAATATGTATCATATTCTTTGAACCAATAATGGAGAAAGAGGAACACCCTATATGCAGAGAGAAGGACAAATCTGTAGAGCAGAACCTTCAGTAGAACTGACAAAATTTAGAACCCTATCTTGGTTGTCAAAGATAGTCTCCAAAACAACAAGCCCCTTGGGTACTTTGTTAGTTCTGAGCTGAATAACCTCATTGCCTAAGATAACCTCCCTTCCTTCTATTGACTCAACCAAGGCTGAACAATCAAGTTCCTGACCATGATACTGATCCTTGCATTCCATAAACTTCAAAATATCATTATCATCATCAAAAACTTGCCAATTCTCAATATTATCTGGTATACTAGGCCCAGCCTAAATTTCAACTTTAGAAATACCAGAGAATGTAACATCATTAGGATTGATTGCAATATTGGCCAACAAGTCAACCATCTTTTTATTACTCCTATCCTTCCACTCAATATTGAAGGCATCAAACTACTCAATCAAATCCCAAAATGCATTCCTATATCATTTCAACCTTCTATTCTTGGAAGCATACACTGACCCGACTTGGGACACCACCAATTCAGAATCACCAACAATAGTTATGCCTTTTATAGCATGCTTTTGTGCCAACCTCAATCCTAACAACAAGGCCTCATATTCTGCTATATTGTTGCTACAAAATAAGTTCAATGTGAAAGAGAACTTGTAGGTGTTTCCTTTAGGAGAAATAAGTAAAATACCTACTCCTGCACCATCTTTGCAATTTCCACCATCAAAGTACATGACCCACAAATCACCCTCCATAGAGTCAGCACCTACCTTAGTAGAAATAGGTGACATAATATGCTCATTTTCAAATACGGCGATCTCTGCCCTAAAAGCATTTACATCAGTATCCACAAAATGTGTAGTTTCATTATCTATGTTTCTCTCAATGATGTGGCATACTCTTGGCTCTCATTCGATATTGACAAACTGCTCATCAATCTTGAAAGTTTCATAGGACAAATCACACTGTAAACTTCCACCCATGGCAGCACTCCATCTTTTTGATAGCAACATCCCATAAAGAGGAGGGATATCCACCACCAAAACACTCATTGTTATCTCTTTCTCTAGATATTCTGCCAACCTATATGGCATTGCATTTATAGTCCCAATGACTGGTACCTCCCTCTGATCCATTACACAACACTTGCCCTACACTGTATCAACTTTACGGCCCAACCTCTCCATGATTTTGAAGGGCATGATAGTATTAGAGGCACCACTATCAATCATACAATTTCTTAATTTCATCCAATTCACAAGAACACTTAAGAAGAATGGGTGAATGTTTTCAAGGTTGGCATTGACAAAACTGTCCAAATATATTGGAGGAATTTGAGACACAATTCCCTGAGCAGCAACATCCTTCAGAGCTTTATCCTGAGATCCATTGCATGAAGTATCATTTTTGTGAGTATTACCAACCCATGCAATAGCTTTATCTTTATGTTTAGGGATCCTCAACAATTCTGACAATGGAACCTTAACTATAATTTGTGACAATATAGATAACATGTCAACAGGGGTAGAGGTAGGAATCTCAATCTGCACTACCTTAACATCTTTTTGCTTGTTTGACATATTAGGTCTATTGACCACCTTCATTTTTTCAACTTTAGCCATTGTGTTAACTGGCTTCTCAATCTCACAAAAGATCTTTTCAATTCCAACTCCCTTAGGCTCACAATGCTTACCTTTTACATTCTTTAATTTCACCATGTGATCAACTTTTGATTTGTTCTCATTAGGTTCTTCAGAGTTGGTACTCTTTATAAACATTCCTGTAGCTTTCTCATTTATGTTCCTTGCCACCATGCCTCTAGTTTGCAGCTGGGCAATCATTTCTGCAGTAATCCTATCCATCTCTTCTCTAGAAGGTATTCTCAAATTTACTAGCTTGGGAGAAGAGTTCATGTTACATATTTTCTGATCAACGCATTCACCATCAGAAAAAACCTCTTGGTGAAAAAGGGCCTGATTATGTCTCTTCACACTCACATCTATGTCTTCATCAAAATCAGAATGATCTTCATATCCTAGATATGAAGAAGCCATGTTGCAACCAACATCATCTTGTTCTTCTTCTTGTTCTATCTCCTCATTGCTACAATCTTGATTTGCAACCATAGATTGTGCAACCATACAATGCTCTATAGAATGAGCGGACTAGCATGCAACACACCATGGTACATTATCCATGACATTTATTAAAGCTTTATGTAGAGGTTCTGGGACACCTCTATCATTGTTTCCTCTTGCAACAGGGACAATAGGCTTGCCATCCTTCCATTGGGTGTTGTAGGGGTAGTTCTGCAGTCTATTCTACTTACTAAAATTATTGTTGAACCAAGGCCTCTCATTGGTAGTGGCACTAATGTTCCTATTTGCAGGTGCCTTTAAATCCTTCAATGCATTAAGCACCTTATCCAACTTATCTTCTTCCTGCCTCCTAGATCCAACACCCTTATCATTTTCTTTCTTGTATTTCCTTTCCCCAAACAAATTTGGGTCATCTCTCTTTCCACCCAATTTTCCTGATATTTTCATGTTATTCTCAATATTGATAGCAACCCTAAAAGCATCCATAAGATTTCTTGGTTCTTTATCCCTCAATAAATATCTCATCAAATGCATTGAAATATGTAGTCAGACATACATTATCATCCAACCACATGACTTGGAACAACTTATGCATAGCCTTTTGAAATCTCATGTTGAACTCAGCTGTAGACTCATTCTGATTTTTCCTTATGTTATTGAATTAATTCAACATGAAGCTAGCATTAGGCCCATCACCATACTACTCTTTGAAACATTTCTCAAAAGAGTCCCAAGTATCAATACATCTATCAGGAAGCCTCTTAAACCAATCTCTAGCATCCTCCATTAGAGATTGAACAAACAATTTCATGACAACATCCTCATGCTCTACCTCATAATCATTAAGCATATCAACAAATAACCTAAGATGCTCTTCACAACTAATAGCATTATTACCAGCAAACTTAGGTACCTTATCTCTAATATCATTTGGAAAATCATTTGGATAGCCAGGAATTCCATCAAAACTTATTTGCCTATAGCTTTCTAATTGCATAGGTCTTCTTTGAAAGCTTGAACTAGTGTTAACCCTAGGATCAACATTAGCATCTACATTTATCTTTTCATTTGACTAGTACCTAGGATCTGCACCAATCCTAGTAGATGAAGAAGGAAAAGAACTAGTAGCATTACTAAGTGGAAAAGTAGTAGTCATAGATGGCATAACAAGTTTAGTAGCAGATGGGCCAAGAGCATTAGCTGAAGAAGCCTGCAAAAATTTGATCTTCCTTTTCTTGTTTGCAATTACAGCATCAACTTCAGCTCTCTGTAGTTCTCTTGCAAGGTCCTCATCTTCTCTTCTCCTTCTCTCCATTTTAGTGTCCTTATTTGAATCAGGTGGTGGGATCCCTAGTATTGTCACTAGTATGCTATTTATGGTGTGGTCCAAGGTCTATGCGGTTAATTGCAGAGGAGGTTTTGTACCTAGTGAATGACTTTCTTAGCTCAAGGAGTGTTTGTAGTAATTTTTGTGACCATTTCCAATAGGTTGGGTGGTTGAAGCCCTAACCCTAGTCTTCTGTAGCTTGTTGCATATTTTCAAGATGACTAGGGGGTATAAGTTGTAGAATTTTGGTTTTAGTGGGGGTTCCAAAACATTGTTGTCTTTTGGTCCCTAGTTTTTGATTGTAATAGACTGATAGAGGTTTGATTTGGTGTCTTCTTAGCTTGGTGTCATGTTAATTGTATGCTGATTCTAGATTTGTTAATGAAAACATTCTTGGATCCCAATCTTGTATCTTATGTATGTCTTCTTGCTTGTCTCTAAGCTCATATATGTTAATATCACAAAGTGTGTTAATGTATGGTAAAAAAAGAGTATTTTGAATTCATCTCTGAGTTTCTAACAAAGTTAGCATTAAAGTCTTTTAGGTGAATTCAGTGAGTTTACAGCCAGGTGTAGAATTTGATGTCCTTATGCTTGACGGAAAGGGGTAATAGGAAAAACACATACTCTAGTTTCCATTGTGTTTGATTTGAGGTGTTTAGTTGAAGTATACAGTTGGGTGACTCTTAGCCCTAGGATAAGGCACTGGTCTTTTCTCTTGAAGTCTCATGGTTAACAACCACAAACATAAACATCCATTTGATAGACCTTTTAGAATTGTGTGAGTATAGTATACATCATTTTAAAACTCCTTTGAAGAAGTGAGTCAAGGGTACACCCACCTGAGCATTGGAGCTCAAAGTGAAGAAGGATCTTTTGATCCTTGTCAGTTGGTCCCCTTCCTTGCGGACTTTGAAGTGGTGATAGAGTTAGGATTTTTATATTATCCATCAAAGTGTAAATCTACAAGTTGAAGATCAAAGGGAATTATCCACAACCAATAGTATGTCCTCCATGACATTTATTGAATCTTTTTGTAGAGGGTCAGGGACACCTCTATCATGTTTTCCTCTTGTAACAGGGAAAATAGGCTTGCCATCCTTCCATTGGGTGTTGTAGGGGTAGTTCTGCAAACTATTCTGCTTATTGAAATTGTTGTTGAATTGAGGCCTTTCATTGGTAGGAGCACTAAAGTTCCTATTTGCAGGTGCCCTCAAATCATTCAATGCATTGAGCACCTCATCCAATTTATCTTCTTCTTGCCTCCTAGTTCCAACATTCCTATCATTCTCTTTTTTGTATTTCTTGTCCCCAAACAACTTGGGGTCATCTCTTTTCCCACCCAATTTCCTTGCTATTTTCATATTGTTCTCAATATTGATAGCAATCCTAAAAGAATCTCTAGGATTTCTTGGGTCTTTGTCCTTCAACAAGTATCCCATATTTCCATCAAATGCATTGAAGTATTTGGTGAGATAGACATTTTCATCTAACCACATAACTTGAAACAACTTATGCATACCCTTCTGAAATCTCATATTGAATTCAGCTGCAGACTCATTCTAATTTTTCCTTATGGTATTGAATTCATTCAACATGAAACTAGCATTATGCCTTTCACCATACTACTCTTTAAAACATTTCTCAAAAGAATCCCAAGTATCAATACATTTATTAGGAAGTCTCTTAAACCAATCTCTAGCATCCTCCATTAGAGATTGAACAAACAATTTCATGACTACATCCTCATGCTCTACCTCATAATCATTAAGCATATCAACAAATAGCCTAAGATGCTCCTCACAACTAATAGCATTATTACCAACAAACTTAGGTACCTTATCTCTTATATCATTTGGAAAAGCATTTGGGTAGCCTGGTATCCCATCAAAACTAATTTTCCTATAGCCTTCTAGTTGCATAGGTCTTCTTTGAAATCCTAAACTAGTGTTCCCACTAGAATTATTGTTTTTATCTACATTCCCACCCACTTGCACATTTGACTATCTATTAGGATCAAAAAATGATTTGGTAGATACATTAGGAATTAGATTACTAGTAGTAGCATTGCTAAGTGGAACAGTAGTGTTCATAGATGGCATACCTAGTTCAGTAGTAGAAGGGCCATGAATATTAGTTGATGAAGCCTTCAAGAACTGGATCTTTCTTCTTTTCTCTATAATAGCAGCATCAACTTTAGCTCTTTCCAACTCTTGAGCAAGATCTTCATCCTCTTTTCTTTTTCTTTCTATCTTTGTCTCCCTATTTGATTTAGGTGGTGGGATCCCTGGTATTGTCACTAGTTTTCTTATTTGGATACCCACCATCTTCTACTTTCCCTTTTCATTAATAACTATAGTAGGCTTAGTGATCTCATGTTCATTCCTACCCTTAGGAAAAGGAGCATAACTTTGCACTTGTTTGATCATAGGGCCTTCTTCATCAAAATCATGGTCTTGCAACAAGCATTCCTGCTCACTTCTTAGAGCTTCAAGATCACCAAAAACATCATGCTGCAACACCCTAGGAGTAGAAGCAAGCATCTTGTTTCTCTCCTTCATTTCATTAATTTTTCTTAAAAGAGATTGCCTCTCCATTAGAGCATTTACTTTTTCAGCCTCTCTTTCCTCTTGTAACCTTTTGTATATGGCATCCTGCTCTACCAACTACAACCTAAGTGGATTTAGGTCATGTGGATCTATCATGTTGTCTTCTGAGCTTGATTAAACTTCCACATCGGTAGGATGCTGATATGGGAAATTCACTTGTCGTGGTCTCATGGGCTCCCTTCTAAAATTATCCTCATCAAGATCTAAATCAATCTCAAAACCCATCTCTCTGGCTTGTTCATCCTGACCTACATGTAATGAACCCTTGTCTTGAAATACAGCCTCTGGGGTATCATAAAATTTATCTTCAGAGTGACCACCATCTAATCTAGAAACTCTATCTTGTGAACCTTCCTCACTTGAGGAAACATGTGGTGCTCTACCTCTAGTATTTATTTGTTCTCTTATGGGAGCACTAGTAGACTCACCATTTCTCCTGATCCAACTCTTCTTCTCCTATCTAGGTAATTGTTCTAGAGTGACCTCTGGATTTTTTCTGACAAAGGACCTAGTATTCCTTCTTTTGTCCATGATTTGCAGTCTATAACACTAGTTTTAAGCCTTTTGAGTCACCACCCACCAAAGTGGGAAATCTTTAACTAAATACAATAGGAAAACAAGAGTGCACTTTGAAAACTTTTATCTCTAGACTCTCCCTAGCAGAGTCACCATTTTGTTGGTGACTCGGATGGGAAAATCAATCTGGTCAATAGGATTTTGACTTTACAAGATAACTACAACCAGAGATTCTAACAGATGTAATTCTTCATTATTGTTGTCTCTAGAAGAGTCACCATTTTTTTGGTTCATCCCTTTGATCTTCAACTTGTAGATTTATACTTTGATGGATAAATTTAATATAACTTTGACTCTATCACCACTCCAAAGTCTACAAGGAAGAGGGCTAATTAACAAGGATCAACAACAAGATCCTCCTACACTTTGATCCTTAATGCTTAGGTGGGTGTACCCTTGACTCACTTCTCCAAAGGAGTCTCAAAAAAATATACAACTATACCCCTTACTAATTGATTAAAGATTTTATCATTTAAATGTGTGTGTGATTGATGATGATGGACTACTTCCAAAGAATAGATCAGTGCCTTAACCCAGGGCAAAGAATCACTTGATAACATATATCAACTAAAACCTTAACTCAAACCCACATGAACTCAGAGTAAGTGCTTTGCCTATTACTCCCCTCACTCCCAAACCTGATCATCAAATTCCAATCTAACAATGATCTCACTGAAATCACCCTAAAGGCTTTAATCCTAACTTTATTATGAACTCCAAGATGATCTCACAATACTCTTTGTTTACCATATGCTAATCCACTTTGTGACCTTAACATACATGAATCCACAATCAAAACAAGAAGACAATCAAAAGTTTGAGACAGGAATTCAAGTGTATTCTCATTAACTTTCAAAATCAATACATTACCAATGTAACAAAATGCAAAGAGAAAACAAAACCCTAAATCCAAGCTCTCCTTGTTCAGTATAATACCATCAACAACAACTATAGAAAAACTTCTGCAATATATACCCCCTAGTCATCTTGGAATCCCCAAAATAGGATGCAATAAGCTTCAGATGACTAGGGTTAGGGTTTCACCCATTGAAACAACCAAATTAGTCAAAAATTAAATGGAGGGGAAGAAACCTAGAAAACCAAGAGAAAAAAAATCCTGGAGTGATCCTCAATCATGATAATACCACTCAGAAAGTACTAAGAACCATGAAAATGCCCAATTTGTCAACCTGTTCGGCCACCCACAACACACCTCGAGCACAAAGAACATAGTACAGACCCTTGCAAACAATCATGGAACACACTAGACCACACTGCAATAGTCGGCAAAACCAATTATACCAGATCCAGCTATGAAAGCATTCAATTTTGGTCCTTTCTGTAGCAGAAAACCCTCTGCAAATTTCAATTTGAAAAAAAATGGTCATTTCCAAGTGCTAGCAGTGAATCGGTGACCTATATTTAAATCTCGATCAACTTTAAGTTGTGACCATTTGATCCCTCCTTTTTGCGGGTCTATTGTCTTAACTCAACTACTATCCCAGGGTAATCTTTTAGCAACCATGCAACAAGGCAATTCCTTATTCACGAAATGAAATACTAACTCATAGCTTAACCCCGTGAACTGGTGACCTAAAGAAAACATTTTAACCTTGGTCCTATTTGGCGAACTGGCGACTGAAGGCTAGCGCCTATTCATGGAATGTTTCATCTCTCCACCAATTAATTTTTCTATTATGTGAATGCTTATTTTCTAGATCACCAGTTGATTTAGAGCATAACCAATTTATTGTGTGAATGAGAAAGGCCTTTGAAATTTTTTGGAGTTCCCTTTGATCTTCAACTTGTAGATTTATACTTTGATGGATAACTTTAAATAATGTTTTGAATCTATCACCACTCCAAAGTCTACAAGGAAGAGGGCCAATTAACAAGGATCAATAATGAGATCCTCCTACACTTTGAGCCTAAATGCTCAGGCAAGTGTACCCTTGAATTACTTCTCCAAAGGAGTCTGAAAATAATATACAACCATACCACTTACTAATTGAATAAAGTAGTTGTTTATTTTCAAATTTGAATTTTTTGAGGGTTTCCAACAAAAAAAAGGACTGAAATTCAATGCAGAAGTGACTAGTGCTGGTGGGAGATGATTTGTTTGCCATTGTAGTGTGGTCCAGGGTGTGATGATCATTTGCAGGGGTCTATACCATGTAAGGAATGAGCAAGGAATGGCTCGAGGCATGTTGCAGTGTGGTTGATTTGATTGGTTTTCATGGTGGATTTATGATCTTCTATACATTGTTAGGAGAATTATCATAATTGGAGATAAGCTTTGATCTATTTCTCTGAGATTGCTTGGTTTCCTACCCCTGCAGTAAATTCTAATATAATTTTTGGTTGGTTGGGCAATTGAAACCCTAACCCTTACCCTAGCTATCCGAAGCTTGTTGCATCCTAGCCTGTTTAGGATTCCAAGGTAGCTAGTGGTATATATGGTTGAAGTTTTGATTTTGTAAGGGTTCCTTCTACAATTTTATGGAGAACTGGTTCCATGAAGGATCCTTTTCCTGTAGATTTTCTCTACTTCTCTGCATATAGGGTTTTCTTCTTTCTTTTGTTGGTTTAGGAAATATGATACATGTTGTAATTGATTTGTCTTATTTATGAGGATTCGGTATATTCTTACTCTTATCAAGCTATCTCCATTTGAATCTTGAACTTATTAATCATACATCAAGGGTTTTTGATTTTTCTATTTCCATTGCCTATGTGTTTGCAAGTGGAGTTGTCTTCGAAGAGATAATTGATTTAGGATTAGTTTTCATGTATGTATGAGCTAAAGTATCAAAGATATGTCATGCTTTTCTTCAAGTGGATGCTAGTTAATGTATTATCTATTTACAGGTATCTTCTAAGGGGAGGGTTAAAATCCTTTGAATGGGTAATAACATACTTGGATACACAGGTGGGTTGTTAAAGTGAGGTTTGGTCATGGTGTGTGATTGATGTTAGCCATTAGCACATTGAGTACATTGTCTTCTTGTTTCATATTTTTTTATTACAATAGGGTATTTGAATTAGTGGCCCATTGGACAAGGCACTGGTCTATCAGGGACTTAGGACATCTCAGGGGTCCTTCAACCTAGTTTCAAATCATTTATTTTTAGTTCCACCCTTTCCCTTTCATGTTGTTAGTATAGCTCTCTGGTCTTCAGATTCATTCTATGCAAGTAGGGCTATTGCATGAGATCTTGGTTTCATTTAGGTATAGGATACTTATAGGGTTTTGAAGACTATTCCACAATAATCTATCTGTAGGCCTATTGTTTATCATGAAGTGTCTTGAGTGTGCAGATAAGGCCATACCTACCTGAGTGATGTGGAGCTCAAAGAAGAAGGAGGATGTTCTCTATCCTCACCAATTCATTTTGTTTTCTTGTCAAACTTGAGTGCCTAATTTGAGGATCAAGCCCACCTTTTGATTCAAGTTTGGTCCTGCAAGGAAAAGCTACCAATAGAATGTGAAACCACACAATGCGCTACAGAATGAGGGGACTGACATGCAACACACCAATGTATGTCCTCCATGACATTTATTGAAGCCTTTTTTACAGGGTCAGGGACACCTCTATCATTGTTTCCTCTTGAAACAAGGACAATAGGCTTCCCATCCTTCCATTTGGTGTTGTAGGGGTAGTTCTACAATCTATTCTGCTTATTGAAATTATTGTTGAACTAAGGCCTTTCATTGGTAGGAGCACTGGTCTTCCTATTTGCAAGTGCCTTCAAATCCTTTAATGCATTGAGCACCTTATACAATTTATCTTCTTCTTTCCTCCTAGTTCCAACATTCCTATCATTTTCTTTTTTGTATTTCTTGTCTCCAAACAACTTAGGGTCATCTCTCTTCCCACCCAACTTTCCTGATATTTTCATATTGTTCTCAATATTGACAGCAATCCTAAAAGCATCTCTAAGAGTTCTTGGTTCTTTGTCCCTCAACAAGTATCCCATCTTTCCATCAAATGCATTGAAGTATGTGGTCAAACAGACATTGTCATCTAACCACATAACTTGGAACAACTTATGCATACCCTTCTAAAATCTCATGTTGAATTCAGCTGCAGACTCATTCTAATTTTTCCTTATGGTATTGAATTCATTCAACATGAAACTAACATTAGGCCTATCACCGTACTACTCTTTAAAACATCTCTCAAAGGAATCCCAAGTATCAATAAATTTGTCAGGAAGTCTCTTAAACCAATCTCTAGCATCCTCCATTAGGGATTGAACAAACAATTTCATGACTACATCCTCATGCTCTACCTCATAATCATTAAGCATATCAACAAATAACCTAAGATGCTCCTCACAACTAATAGCATTATTACCAGCAAACTTAGGTACCTTATCTCTTATATCATTTGAAAAAGCATTTGGGTAGCTTGGTATCCCATCAAAACTAATTTGCCTATAGCCTTCTAATTGCATAAGTCTTCTTTGAAAACTTGAACTAGTGTTAACCCTAGGATGAACATTTGCATTTACATTTCCATCTACTTGTGCATTTAACTTATGTCTAGGATCATCACCTATCCTAGCAGATGAAGAAGGAATTGAACTAGTAGTAGCATTACTAAGTGGAATAGTAGTGTTCATAGATGGCATACCTAGTTTAGTAGCAGATGGACCAAGAGAATTAGCTAATGAAGCCTTCAATAACTGGATCTTTCTTCTATTTTCTGCAATGGAGGCTTCAATTTCAGCCCTCTCTAGTTCCCTTGCAAGGTCCTCATCTTCTTTTCTTCTTCTTTCTATCTCTGTGTCCTTATTTGAATTGGGTGGTGGGACCCCTAGTATCTTAAATGATCTTCTTGTTTGATGTCCCACCACCTTCTACTTTCCTTTCTCACCAGCGGCAATAGCAAGCCTAGTGATCTCATGCCCATCTTTATCTTTAGGGAGGGAAGCATAACTTTGAACCTATCTAACCACAGGGCCCTCCTTATCAAATTCATGATCTTTTAGTAAGAACTCTTCCTGACTCCTCAAAGCATCAAGATCACCAAAGACATCATGTTGCAAATTTTTAGGAGTAGAAGCAAGCATCTTGTTTCTCTCCTTCATTTCATTGATCTTTCTAAGGAGAGACTATCTTTCTATTAGAGTATTCACCTTTTCAGCTTCTCTCTCCTCTTGTAACCTTTTGTGTATGGCATCCTACTCTGCCAACTACAACCTAAGTGCATTTATGTCATGTGGATCTATTATGTTGTCTTCAGAGCTTGATGACACTTCCACATCAATAGGATGTTGATATGGGAAATGCACTTGTCATGGTCTCATGAGCTCCCTTTTGAAATTATCTTCATCAAGATCTAAATCAATCTCAAAACCCATCTCTCTGGCTTGTTCATCCTGACCTATAGGAAATGAACCCTTGTCTTGAAATATAGCCTTTGGGGTGTCATAAAATCTATCTTTAGAGTAACCACCATATGATCTACAAAATCTATCTTGTGAACCTTCCTCACTTGAGGAAACATGTGGTGCTCTACCTCTAGTATTTCTTTGTTCTCTTATGGGAGCACTAGTAGACTCACTATTCCTTCTGATCCAACTCTTCTTCTCCTATCTAGGTAATTGTTCTAGAGTGACCTCTAGATTTTTTCTGACAAAGGACCTAGTATTCCTCCTTTTGTCCATGATTTATAGTCTATAGCACTAGTTCTAACCTTTTTGAGTCACCACCCACCAAAGTGGGAAATCTTAAACTAAATACAATGGGAAAACAAGAGCCTACTTTGAAAACCTTTACCTATAGACTCTCCCCAGTAGAGTCCCCATTTCGTTGGGAGTTCCCTTTGATCTTCAACTTGCAAATTTATACTTTGATGGATAACTTTAAATAATGCTTTGACTCTATCACCACTCCAAAGTCTACAAGGAAGAGGGGCAATTAACAAGGATGAATAATGAGATCCTCCTACACTTTGAGCCTAAATGCCCAAGTGGGTGTACCCTTGACTTACTTCTCCAAAGGAGTCTCAAAACAATAGACAACCATACCCCTTACTAATTGATTAAAGATTTTATCATTTATATGTATGTATAGTTGATGATGATGGACTGCTTCCAAAGAAGGGATCAGTGCCTTGACCAGGGCATAGAGTCACTCACCAACATATGTCAACTGAACCCTAACTTAAACACACTTGAATTTAGGATAAGTGCTTTTCCTATTATCCCTCTCCCTCACACATCAGGACATCAAATCCTTATCTAGCCATGAGCTCACTGAAACTACCTAAAAGACTTTAATCCTAACTTTGTTAGGAACTCAAAGATAATTTCAAAATACTCTTTTTTTACCATATGATAACCCACTTTGTGAAATTAACATATATGAGCTCAAGAACAAAATAAGAAGACATACACAAACATGAGATTGGAATCTAAATGTATTCTCATTAAAATTTGCAGAATCAATACATTATCAAACAACAAAATGCTAAGGAAAAAGACCCAAAATCCAAGATCTCCTTGTTCAGTATAATACCATCAACAATCAGGGACCAAAAAGAAAGTTTTGGAACCCCCACTAAGTCAAAATTGCTACAACTTATACCCCCAGTCACCTTTGAATCCTCAAAGAGGATGCAACAAGCTATGGATGACCAGGGTTAGGGTTTCACCCACCAGACCCACTAGAAATGATCGCAAATTTATTACAATGGAAGAAACCCAAGTAACCAAGAGAAAATAGATCCCAGAATGATCCTCAATCATGATAATCTCACTAAGAAAGTACCGAGACCCATAAAAATACCCAAAATGTCAACCTGTTCGGCCACCTACAACACGCCTTGAGCACAAAACCACACTAGTACATACCCCTATAGATGATCATGGAACACCCTAGACCATACTACAATAGAAAGCACCACCAAAAAAATGAAATGTAACCATGAAAGCATTCAATTCTGGTCCTTTCTATCACTGAGAAACCCTCAAAAATTTGAATTTGAAAAACAACGGTCATTTCCAAGCGCCAGCAGCAAATCAACAGCCTAGATTTGAATCTTGATCAACTTTAAGTCATGATCGTTCGATCTCTCATTTTCATGGTCTTTAAGTCTTTACTCAACTGCAACCCTCGGGTTTACTCCTAGCAACCATGTGACAAGGCTTTTTCCTATTCATGAAATGAAATACTAACTCTTCTCTTAACCTTGTGAACTGGTGACCAAAGGAACATAACTCATCCCAGCTACATCTAGTGAACTGGTGAATGAAGGGAAATCGGCCATTCGCAGAATACTTTTTACTTTTGCCAGATATTTTAGCAATTATGTAAATGCTTCTTCACTGAAATGCCAGCTTTTTTAGAACACCGCTATTTTACTACGCAAACAAGTGAACCCTTGAAAATTTGTTAGGCAACTAAACACTTTATTAGAACCACTAAGCCTTTAGACCCCCGCTTGGGCCCGCTTTATGCCACTTGTCACTACCTCATTCACAAAATATGCTCAGTCATCTCTAACATAGGATCCACTCTCTATAAGCCTTCAAATTGGATGGTGGGTGTAAGATCACATAGCTCTTACAAAACTCATGAGAACTTACAATGACCGTAGATCTAGACACTGTCACTGATCTTTCTGAAAATGACCCCACCTTGCCGCATCATCCACATCAACCAATAGGATTTGAACAACACTGCACCACCTGGAAAATGGCCCCACTAAGAACATTATGCTGCCTAGAAGATCAAATGGATAGCACATGATCTCAAAGGCCTAGAAGATTCCATGAGATTATGCGCTTGTTGTTGATCTTGAATCCTTTGATTGAGATATCGGGCCCGCCTGACAACACGTCCAGCTCACACAACATGGACAAATTAGAGAATAACAAATCAACATACCTGGCAGATGGACCCGCCAAAAGAAAAAGTTACATCATACAAAATAATCAATGGTTCTCTCATAATATCATACCTCTGACACATCTCATAAGAATTTATGCCTATCATTGATTCACTGCAAGTGTCAGAGCCCTCTGACACACCGGCCATCTAGTACCCACTGACAACTGCCAAATCATAAATAGGTGGACCAATGAAAGATTTCCAATCATGCACACTTGTCGGAAGGTCCCACTTCTTTGAAACACCACATCATCAGGAAAGATCAATGACTGGCATAAGATCTCAAGCCTCTGACAAATTCAATGAGAGCTTACCCCAACCGTCAGATTGATTTGTTGTCAGAAGACCGGGGCCAGGAAATATTAAGGCTGAAACATCAAAAAAATTAATCACTGAGACTTAGGAAAATTAAAGGCCGCTAGGGGTTAGAGACTTAGGAAATATTAAAAGGGGCCCGAAATTGAAACCTTTAGTCGCAAGGTCGCGTAACACAAGAAAGGTTCACGCGATCATGTGACAAAGCGGGGAAACCATTAAGCACATGCATTAAAGGGATTTTAAGTGGCCTGGATAAAGTAACATGAAATTAGAACAAGGCCAAGGTATCACAAAAGGTTTTTACACCAATGACTAATTTTTTGAATTTTCTAAGCCTAGGGTTTATGCCAGAGACCTAAAATCAATTGCAGAGACTAGGGGGAAAATGCTATAGTCATGAAATTTTTTGCACGTGCTAACAAAAATTTTGTTAGGCCGCTAACCCTATCTATCCAGGCTACTAAGATCTTAGACCCCTGCTTGGGCTCGCTTTATGCCACTTATCATCACACTACTCACTACAGTTGCTCGGTCACCACTGACACAAGACCCGGAGACACATCCAAGTAAGATTTGAGATCAATGGATGGTGCATGATCTCCTAGGGTAGGAATATTCCTTGAGATCATGCACTGATAGGATCCCACTCAGTAATTCACCAACCAATAAGAAACTACCAACTAAGTACACGTAGCAGTGGACCCATGTCACTTTATCACCTTAGAGAAAAGCAAAATTGACAGCTAGTGTAAGATCTCAAACTTCTGACACGTCCCATTAGAACTTATGCTTGTCGTCAATTTCCTGTAGATGTCAGGACCCTCTGACAGGCTGAAAACTAGGTCCCACTGACACATGCCCAATCATAACCACATAGACCAATCAGAAGTGAACACTCTAGAAACACATGGAAAATGGTCCCACTGAGACAACCAATAAGAAAGCTCCATTTGTAACACCTATCAGCGGACCCACAATAGTCATCCTACACACATGGAGAATCAAACGCTTGGTGCATAATCTCAAGGGCTCAAAAGATTCTTTGAGATCACGCACCCACCGTAGATTCTAAATCTTTGTCATTGTCATGAAAGCTTGACCCCACCCTTCCATATCATCATTTCTCTCAGCCAATGAGGAACTATCATTTGTGCCTACATGTCGATGGACCCACCTGCCTAAAAATCTTTGTGTCATAAAAGAGAATCAATGGCTATCTTAAGATCCCATGCTTATGACATAGGCTATGAGAAGATGTGCCCACCATTAGATCAAGATGGTGTCAGAGAAATAGGCCCAGGAAATATAAGGTCAAAACTATAGGAAAAATTTAGCGCAGGGACTTAGGAGAAAATAAATCATTAGGACTTAGGAAATATTAAAACCTGCCTGGTGCTAGACTTAGGGAAATATTAAGCACATGGACCTTTAGGAACTTAAGTGACCTGAAAAAGTAACATTAAAATAGAACAAGGCCAGGGTAAAACAAAGGGTTTTTCATGCAACGGCTAGATTTTTAAAATTTTGAACTAGGACTTGAGGCCAAAGACATGAAAAATATTGCAGAGACCAAAGGAAAGGACATGAAGCCATGAAATTTTTTTGCACATGCTAACACAACATATCAAAGACTGGTGGAATGCTAATATCCAAGGCACAACCATGTTTAGAGTTGTCAAAAATATTCTCAGTGTTAAACAAAATGTGAAGGTGTGGAGTAAAACTTATTTTGGTGACATTTTTAAATCCAAAATACAACTCACAAAGGATCTGGATGTTATTCAGAAAAGTATCCAACTTTCTAGCCTGACTACAAAATTGAGAGATAAGGAGGAGAGCATCCTTGTTAAAATGCATAACATTATTTCCAAGGAAGAATAATATTGGAGACAAAGATCTAGGTCTATTTGGCTTAGAGTTGGGGACAAGAACATGAGATTCTTCCATTTATCTACCTTGAAACATAGAGCTTCTAGCATAATATCAAAATTGAAAGTGGAGGATGGGAAAATCACCAATGACAAAGATATTTTTGAAGCAATGATTCATTTCTTGTCCTCTTTTCTCTCTAAAGACCCTAATCTTGATGTGGGGAATCACAACATTCTTCTTGATAACATTGCTTCCATTGTTTCTGATTCTACCAATCGGGCTCTTATAGCTATCCTATCTTTGGATGAAATTAAAGTGGTAGTTTTCTCTTTTGAGGGAGATAAATCACTGGGCCTGGATGGATTTCCTATGTTCTTTTTTCTAAAAATTTGGCATATTATTGGAACTGACATTGGCAATGCGGTTAAAGAATTCTTCAGAGCCAAATATTTTCTCAAAGAGATTAATACTACCTTTCTCGATCTCATTCCTAAGAAACTTGGAGCGGACTCTATGGATTCTTTCAGACCTATTAGCCTATGTAACTCTATATATAAAATTCTTTCCAAAGTTCTAACTTCTTGTTTGCTAGTCATGCTCCTACATATTATCTCTCCGTAGCAAACTGGTTTTGTGCCTAGTAGGCAGATTCTTGATTAAATCATGAAGGTGCATGAAGTTATCCACTCTACTCAGGCTTCTGTTAATTTTGGTTTTTTTTTCTAAAACTAGATCTTTTGAAGGCTTATGATCAGGTGGATTGGGACTTGTTGATCAAGGTTCTAAGATGCTTTGGTTTTAGTGAAAAATTCCTTAAAATGATTTTTCAGCTCATTAGTAGCTCTTCCACTACAATTTTGATCAATGGGTCCCCTTCAAGGTTCTTCAAACCCTCTAGGGGTCTAAGGCAGGGAGATCCTCTTTCTCCTTTCCTCTTCTCCATCTTGGCTGAATGTCTAGGGTGTATTCTTTAGAAGATTGTTTTTACAGGGTCTTTCAAAGGTCTTTCTTCCTCGTCTTCTAGTCCTTGTTCTTATGAAAAGTTTGTAGATGATACTATCATTATGGGCTTTTCCTTGATTCAGGAAGCTAAGACTATAAAAGAGGCTGTAATACCTCTCCTATGGTGATACTTGGAATTTTCTAATTTGGACATTTTATTATGGTCAGGACTATACATTTGCATTTATATTTTGTGGATGATGATATGATGGATATGCTCATTTATAGTTATTATTTATATTCTTATGAGATTAGAAAACCATCTATTTTATATATGTTTCATGGATCTAACCCAAGGATTCAAATCTAACCATTATCATGATATTTTATGTTTCGTGGACATGTGTCTGATGTGTTTTCATGACTCAGGATGAAGTCATAGTTACTCACTTAGTTGAGGTCCACATGATGTATCGATCCTGGTCATCTACTTGCATATATCTAATTTGTATATCCATATGTATATGTATCTCTTCTTGGTGATGCAAGATTACAGGTACTGGGTATCATCTCCACCTGGCTTCACAGGTCTGAGCGATCCCTCAAAATCCTCAGTCATTGTTGTTGTACGGAGATATCACCAGGTTCCACAGGAAGAAACTTCACCTTTGATCCTTTTATCCTTAGGTGGGAAGTACCGAGTCAGTCCCTTGTGTGGATGTATTAGGTGATCTCTCAGTTTATTGGTCTTGTGGATCTTGTAGTTAGCTTCTTGTCTTTTGTATTAATTGAGAATGAATTTTTGAGTATAGTAGTTCTAGTTGTCTTTATAGTACATTCAATTTTATTAGTAGATTATGGAAGTGAATTATTGTTCATTTGAGGATATTATTTAGTAATCTTTATTATTAGCTACTTATGTATTAGCATATCTAGTTAGGATCGAGTTGGCATGCGATTAAATCATGTGATTCTAATATCTATAATAATGAATAATTTTATGGTATTATTTTATAATACTCATAATGACAAAAGGTCTATAGTAATAAAAGTTTTAATAATAATGGTATATTTCATATTATATATTGCTATTATATTTTGTAAAGAATATGGATTAGAAAACAATACGTTTTATAATAATAATATTATGTTTCCAGTAATATTTGTAATAAAAATAATATATGTACACATAGGCATATGGGTGCACACATATGCATATGCACACATATATTTATATAATTGGTGAGTAAGTAATTATGGTGTTACATTAATAAATAATTAGATAAAGTTATGGTATCGTAAATGTGTTATAAATAATAATTACTATTACCTTCCCTAAAGTAAAGGAAACATAAATTTGATTACGGTAATAGATAGGTATAGTTATATCTTTTCCAGAAAAGCCTTTAATAATATTATTTAAGCTTAACAATTAACGGATGGATGGTTGGGATGGTTGCACCAGCTGGATTACCCATGCAACCACCTCCTCCATTCTATATACAGGAAAGATTTCCTATGTGAAGGGAGTTGGGGGTTTTTGGAGAGGAAATTTTATTTGAGGAGAGGCTTAAGTTTTAATAGGATATTTCTATAGTTTAGAGAAGAGAGACTATTTATTTCTCTGAGAGGAGGTGAAAGGATTTGGAGCTTACCTACAGGAGGAATTTGAAGAAGAGCCTGGAGTTGATTGCCAGAGGATTATTTTCTAGGAGGATATTTGCTGGAAATTTTTCTAAGAGTCTCCAACCAAGGGATAGACGATTCTCCACAGGACCCCAGGTAGGGTCTAACCTGGGAAGAATCTCCATTCCTCCCATGACTATGATTGTGTATATGAATGATCTATTACTTGATGAGATTATGGTTGTTTACCTTTTTGTTATTTTACAAATGTTTGTATGTTCATTGTGGTGAAACCTCCCTAGGAGGGTAGAAGTGGTTTTGATCTTGTAGGATAGTGTATTTTACTGTCATTGGATGTATTATGAATGCTTCTAGATTTTAGAACTTCTGTTGCAACCTTACTGTTTCATGTCTATTTATGTGCCACCTTTCTTTTCCCAGATCTAGAATATATTTGTTAGATAGATAGGGAGGATTGATGGGCCATTTCTGAAGGGAAATTGGGAGATCTCAAATGGGTTGTGCTCATATTAGGAAACCCTACTCCCCATAATGCCCAATTTTACCTGCAAGACAAAGTTGACAGTCATTCTCTGTAGTTCCTATCAGTTCAGTGTGTTAATCGAGCTAGGTCGGTAATGTGTCAACCAAGCTAGGTTAGTAATGTGTTAACCGAGCTAGGTCAGTAGTGTGCTAACCGAGCCAGGTCGATAGTGTGTTAACCGATCCAGGTTGGTAGTGTGTCGACCGAGAAATACTGTGTCAACTGACCAGTCTAGTATAAACTAACAGAGCTAGTATAAACTGAGGAAAATAGGATTCAGGCTAGTATAAGTTTACGTACTTTAATTTCTTATACTTTAAGTTATACTTGTATAAAGGGTTTAGGTACCTTCTGAGATGTTTGGGATAGGTTTCAAATTCATAGGAGTTAAGATGCAAATTATAATTTTGAGATTTCTTAAAATTCAGACTTAGTCAAATTTCAGGCACAGGAGATGTTTTCCTAGAATTTTGGAATAAGCTATGGAATGTTGTTTCAATGCATGTGGGAAGTTTTATATTGTGTTTTGGCATATGAAACTTTGTGTAAACTATAAATATGTTCATTTCTTGTTGTGTTGGAATTATATGAAGTGTTTTTACTACATGTATGATGTAATTATGATATGTGGGCTAAGGGTAGAAAACCTAACGACACCTAGTGAGTGGCTCTTAGTGTGGGGCCGGGGCCCTAAGTGGCTAGAACCAGGATAACCAGCTGAAGAGTTATTTAACAAGTGAAAACTTAAATTAAACTTATGGGAATGGGTTAAAACATTAAAAAGATTAAATGTGCCTCGCTCATGCCATTAGTGCTAGTAAAGGCTATGGATGGGAGTGGGAGAAGGTACCTATGTGTAGGTATGATCGAATGGAACTTGTCTGTATGAAAGGCATTCGATCCTGCATGTGCCTACTTGGGGGCCGGGGCCCAAAGTGGCTAGTAGCAGGACAACCCAAGGAGTGAGGGCTATGAGATGACACTCACTTAGGTTGTTGCTTAGAGTTTCTACCAAGCCTTAGAGTCTTTTGGGGAAAGATTTATACTTTGATCATTTTTTATTTTCTTTTTGGGAAAGGTTACCCAACCCAAGGTTTGGCCTAGCTATTCCTTCTTTGTGGACCTTGGTGTTTATCTCCTAGCATGGGGGAGTGGGCCTTTTAGGTATCCACGTGGTTGGGTGGTAAATATTTTATCAAGGTATCTCTTGCAGATGCAGTGTTTGAAGATTCATGTTTGCTTATGTACCAGTTTGAAGGATGAAGGCTTTGTAATTATATCTCTTGATGTAAAATTATTGTTACCTCCCATGAGGAGTTGAATGTAATCATTGATGTAATTCAAAATGATGTATTTGGAATGGGTAGATTTAGGACAAAGGGAAAGGGAGATGTGAACTTTATGTTTAAGATGTATATTGGAAAAGAAAAGGATTTTGTAACATTCCAAATTATGTAACATGCTTTCATTACTTGTTGTTTAAGTGAAGCTATTGAAAAATCAAATGTAGTATATTTTTAATGTATCAAATGAGTTGGATAAATTTTAAAAGTTATATTGTTCATAAAGGATACTTAGGAATATAGATGATTTTTAAAAGGAAAGTTGAAATGAAAATATTTTGTATTTCTTAAAGATATGATGCAGTTTTCTTTGAGAAATAAATCTTGTTGTTAGTTTACTTAATGGATTTGAATGAATCATGCATTTAAATGAAAAGGGAACCTTGGGAGGAATCTAAGTTTAAGTTTGGTTCACATAATTCTTTTAAAAGTTCAAAAATTTTCATAAATTATTACTTAGGTTTTCTTTAACAAAGAGAATCTTTGTTCTCTTCCTTGGTTCCCTTGCGGGGCATGACAGAGGCTCTTACTACTTATTCTCATGGTTCCGGTCAATTCATCAATTGGGACAAGAGCTCTTTATTTTTATCAATACTCCTGAGGATAGAAAGTTCATAATTACTAGGATCATAGGTTGCAGAATTGATTCCTTTCCTACTACTTGTTTGGGCCTCCCTCTTAGCCTTAAACCTCCAGACTCTTTCTAGGCTGGCATTGTTGAAAAATTCAATAGGAAGTTGGCTGGTTGGAAAGGAATCATTCTCAGTCAAGAAGGTAAACTTCAACTCTTAAAAACCTCCCTACAAAGCCTCCCTGTCTATGCTCTTAGTCTTTTTAAAATTATTGGAAAACATGCTGATATTATTGAAAAATCTAAAGAAACTTCTTGTGGTTGGGAGTGGAAGAAAAAAAGAGACTTGCTTTAGTGGCTTGGGATAGGGTTTGTTCTCCTAAAAAATGGGGGGTACTGGGGATTCATCCTCTAAGAATTACAAATATGGTGTTGCTAGCTAAACAGATCTGGAGGATTTTTGGGGAAAAAAGAGAATGGAATGAAATTATCCATAGAAAATTTCTTTTTTATTTTTCCCATATCTCTGATTTTTGGGAAATGAATTTGAAAGTGCAAGGTTCTTTTATTTGGAATAGTATTTAGAATGCTAAGGAAGTTGCTTTCAAAGGGGCCAATTGGTTTTTAGGAAATAGTAGAAGGATCCAGTTTTGGGAGGACTGCTAGAACAAAGGTCATCCTCTCAGATCTGTTGCTACTTATCAACCTTTCATCAATCAATGCATTCAGAGATGTGGGGCTAGGGTTAGGGACTATTGGAGGGATGGCTCATGGATTGATCTCTCCCAAGTTGATGACATTCCCTGGCCTCTGATGCTGGATCTTATGATATGGAAGATTAAGGCTTCTAGAGAAGATGAGCTACTCTAGGGAGTCCTTCTATTTGGTACCTTCACAGTGGCTTCTTTCTCTAAGCAACTACTCAAGAAACTGAATCCCGTCCCTTTTTGGGCTCTGGTTTAGAATAAAAATTTAATCCCTAAAATTAATATTTTTTTGAGCTAGTTGTGCAGAACAAAATTCTTATAATTGACAATCTCCAGAAAAGGGGCATGATTCTAAGCAATAGATGATTTTTATGTAAAAATGCTGAGGAATTGGTCTTCCACCTTGCTATTGATTGTAATTTTTCTTGGGAAGTTTGGAATTTTTTATTACATTGCTAGCAGATTAATTGGTTTTTTCCTAATAATATGGAGAGCTTTTGGACACAGTGGAGAAAAGATGAGGTCCCCCTTGATCAACATTTTTGGAACCTCATAGCCCCCCATGTGATATGCAGGTTATGGAGAGATGCAATGATAGAGTCTTCAGAAATATTGAACTTCTACCCAAGGTGATAGTTGAAAAGATAAAGAGAAGCATAAAGGAAAACTATAAAATGTCGACTGACAGATTGCTAGATTTCAATGCTGGGGATCTAAGTGTGGGGGTTGCTAATAAAAACCATAATCCTAGGGTGAATGTCATCTATCTTTCCCCTCCGCCAGGGTGGATAAAAATCAATTTTGATGGTGTCACGAAGGGAAACCCAGGCCCAGCAAGCTATGGAGGCCTCATTCGTGATGACTTGGAAAACTATCTAGCTGTAGTGGTGATGCCTATTGGAGTTCAAAGTAATCATGTGGTGGAAGCCATGGCTCTTCTTCAAACTCTAAATATTATCAAGAAAAATGTGGCTCAAAATGTTTGGATCGAGGGTGATTCAATGAATATTTTAAGATGTATTAGTGACAAAACTAAGCCATCATGGTCCATTAAGGAGATAATCAAGGAGGCTAGGGAAATTATTAAATCCTTCAAGCAATTCATAATATCTCACGTTTACCAGGAAGTGAATTGTATAGTGGATGAGTTGGCCAACTTTGTAGTTAAATCCAAGAATATCATGATTTGGCATGATTATGGCAATCTCACCATCAATATCAAAGCCAAGTTGGCCTTTGACAAGTCCCAAAGTAAAATGTTGGATTGGGCGTATCTAGAGAAGTTATGATGATTAGACATTTTTTAGAGAAATAGGGAGAAATGATTATGAAAAGTGGTGGCTTTCCCAAGGGAGGTAATTACAGACATGAATTAACTTTTGTTAACTTCAAAATTGCCTTTTACAACAACAATTGGTATTTCTCTATTCTTATGACTATCTCTATTAGCTGTATGATCATGGGAGGCGGTCTCAATCGCAAAGAGCCTAAAGACTATGCGAAATGGAAAAAAATGTTAGAGGTCTAGGATATTCTCACTAAGGGGGCTCTTACTACCTACATGGAATGGCTTCATGGGGTGAAAGATAGTGCCATGAAGCTATTTGTTAACTCCTAGAAAGATGGACCTGTCACCGTTGCTAGTATTATAGTGAACATTATGGAGGAACCCATTGCTGAAGTGTCCAAACTTAGCATTAAGGGAAGCAAATTTTATCATGACAAGAAAATCTTGCTAAAGGCCATCTGGGGCTTTCCCACTAGCAAAGAGGAGAAAAGAAGTCCGGTGAAAGAGTCTAGAGGGTTTTATGATGTGGCTCTGTTCAAAGAAGTTTGGGTGGTCGTTATGACGATGATTATGGAATTTGTTACCTTGGATGGTAGGTTTAAACGAGCCCATTCCTACCATTTTGTTTTTCTCTATCATTTTTGTTAGAGTAATATTTAGTTAACTTACTAATTAAAACATATTGATTTAATTGGTGAAGTTATTACTCTTCAGTGCTTAAGATTTCTCTTAAGTGCATTAATAATTAATTCTTTTATTAATTATTAATGTGCAACCTAGATTTTTTAGGCTTTAGGGTTTTGTTCACCTTTATAGGTTGAACCTTGTAATTCTTTTTTCAATAACTTGGATCATAATTTTGCTCTCTTATTTTTGAGTAATTTCTGAGTTGTGCCTTTTGCTTCTTTCTACTTCTCTCCTGTAACAAGTTATTTGCATGTAGGTATTCTTGGCATTCTATGGATCTGTATCTCTCAAATCCTACATGGTATTAGATCTCCCTTGCTACTGCCTTTTCTAGTGTTTTTGAAGTAGGTTTTAAGGTTAAGGGTGTCAAGTTTTTTGAAGAGTTATTTTTTTCAATCTAGGGAAAGTTTTTTATGTGTAGGACCATGGTATACCAAACTAGGCTCTTAAGTGGCAATAAAAATTAAGAAAATCAGGTTTAGGAAAGTTGACATAAAAATTTGAACAAGCTATAAATATTATATCAAAAATATATAAGAAGAGAATCTGTAGAAAACAAATTTTAGTTTCTAAGATACTAGGCCTTTTTTGAAAAACAATTATTCTATATGTTGAAAATTTCAGGAAACAAATAAGAAGTAGGTGTATATTTGACCACCTTAAACACAATAAAATGATAAAAAAAATTCAAGGTTCTAGCTATAAGTAGTAGACTCATGTCCGGATGTGACACATATTTTTTGTAATTTTTTTCCAATTAAATAATTAAGTATGATTTTTCTTCTAAAACTTTTTTGGAATACAAAAACTCTCATGTGTGACCACGTTAGCTTAGTCTAAACTTTATCAAATTGAAATGTTTTTTAATTTTTCTTGTAGTAGGAAAAGCATAGAATGTGACACATATTTTGGATTTCAAAAATATTATACAGTTTGAAAGTTATATCCATTTTTCAATAAGTCTATCAATCGGGACTAGAAAGATAACAAGTAAGTATATGTTTGGTCACATTAAACAAAATCAAATGAGAATATTTTTTGTTAAGATTATAGATAAAAGTAGTGGACTCATGTCTGGATGTGATGTATATTTTGACTTGGTGACCAAATTAGTCATTTATTGTAAATTAAAAAAAATAGCATAATTTGATCAGTTTTAGTCACATCACTAAAATTTATAGTTGCGTGACTAAAATTTTTAGTCACATGGTAACAATTTTTCCAAAATGTACTAGCGATGCTCCTACATTGCCATCGCCAAGTATATTTACTTCCTTGCAAGTCCAAGTCTAGGAGATTAGTATTGCTAAAAAGCTCATGTAAATCATGAATTGAATTATCAAAATGAAAATAACTCCCTATTTTCCCAAGGGGAGGAGGAGATAGTTTAATTCTTCCATTCACATCCATTGATCATATATGAAAGAAACATGATCTAAAAGAAGGGACTTTGAGAAGACTCTTGGCTAAGAAATATTATTAGGGACATACTTATTGGATAAAAACCATTTAGAACAAGAATGACCATTCAATAATGAAGTATCATTAGTATTTCTATATTGCAAGTATAGAGTACCAAAAAATTATTAGGTTTCCATAAAATTGCAAACTCACGAGAGGAACCTTCAATATCCATGGAAATAGAGTTTGCAAACAACCAAATGAAGTTACTAATTTTGCAAAAAGAATGATTCAACATTTCAGTTTCTTGAAGGAGAATGATATCTAGATGTAGTTCCTTTATCATATTAATAACTAAAATAGTTCTATGACAAACATTGGGTCCTCTTATATTTAAGGATAATATAATCATCATATAGCTTACAATGTCATGACTTCTCGAGAGTAATTTGACTACCATTAACCAAATCATTAGATTGTGGTTTGATGAATATCCCTCACCAATTATAGGTCACTTCAAAAAAAATTCGTACATATGTAGATTTATGTAGTTTTATATAAGAGGCTAGAGTAGGGAAAACGTTGACTTTTTCCAACTGAGTGGGAGAGAGTGGGGGAGGAAATAAGGTGAGGATGGGACCAAATTACATGAATAGACGTAAAAATATTTTTATTTAAATTATTCTAGGAATCATTTTCTTATGAACAAATTGCTTATTTTCATTCTTAAAGGATCTATAATTACAAGTGGTATGATCATACATGTGATGGTAAGCTCAAAAGAATAAAATATATGGTCACCTGAGATCCAAGTTTCATTATATTTTGAAGGTGGATGTGTGATAAAATTGTCTTTTAAGAGGATTCTTGAGGTTTAGAATTTTATACATAAGGGGAAATGGTTAAGTGCTATGGCCATATCATGTGAAGCAGAATAGTTTTGTATATTTATATGTAATGAAAAATAGGCTGGAGGAAAAGGAGAAGTCATAAATCTTCTAAGTTCTCTATGATAACCATTTGTGAGATCTATACACACCTTAATTTCTTGTTGCATACATCAAATAATATTTTGATTATATTCTTGTATAGAAAGCATTTCAAAACTAATATTGTAATGTGCATGTAACTTTAATGGGTAAGGAATTGAACATTATATTCTTCATTAAAATTAGTTTTGTAAGAAAACATCGAAGCACTAAAAGAAAGAACAAATGAATAAGGCTTGATCATTTTGTAATGATTAAATTATTTATTAGTATCATGTTCATGTTCATGTTCAAGTGCAAGGTAGGAAAGTCCTTTTTAATTTGATTTTTTTCATGGTTTTTTCATCTTTCAATTCCTCTTCTCTACTTAATGTAATTTTAGGTCCCATGTTCATAAGGAAATGAATAACCGTAGGTTACGATCAAATTTATTGATAAGTAAGGTAGTCTTTCATGAGGAAAAAGAACCCATGTCAATTAATGTGTTAATATTTATATTATCATTTATAGACATTAAATTTCTAGCGGCCATGGTGAATTTATGCACTAACTTTCTAGATTAAGCTATCTAACAATATTTTTGCATCAATATTTCAAATTAGACTCCATGATTAATCATTAGGATGTGACATGATAGATAAAGGAGAAATTTTTTATTATCAACATTTAAAGAATATTCCTTGCAAGTACCAAAGAACCCTTAATAATTTTTAATTAAGAAATAATTTACATCTATGATATAGTTAAAGGTGTCAAACCTTATAACCTTCCTAAATGTCACTCTTGTATATAAGTTAGTACCATATTATCAGATGATAATATTGAATAGAATTATACTAATTTTAATCATATTACCACAATAAAAAAAATTGAAAAAATTAACCAGTTCATAATTTAATATGTGCACCATAGAAAATCATACATGTGTCATCATGGATTTATATGTGTGTGTTGCCAAAGTAGTGTCTTATATGTTTATATAAATCAAAATGGGTAATACATTTTTGCACCATCATATAGATTGAATGTTTTATCATTTTTCATATACATGTATAATATTCATATGAATAATAAATGTTAGTCAATTATCTATAAGTTCACCCTTTCATAAAGAATTACTACCTTCGAAAGGTGTGAGTGCACACCCTTATGATGTGAATGGTTTGTGGGATAGTCCTATCCTTACTTTATCATGTTCTCCTACATGATTCTCTCCTAGTGTATGGATTCATTTTCATTACATAACTTTCTCATTAGTAATCATATGAGTCCTAGACTATAATTTCTCACCTTTCATACAATATTTCTTATTCATATAGAGTCTTGTAATATATACCCTCCTCTATCTCTATATGTATTACATTTCAATATACCTTTTGTGGTGTGATCATCTATGAATATATAGCCACCACCTATACATTTTCTCTCAATGTGATTATTAAAATTGCATCCCTCTAAATTTCATCTAAAATAGCTCATCCCTAGACTCATCCCTTTGTCAAAACCTCATCTAGCTCTACATGTTTCTTGGGATTTTTGTTTGTAGCTAATCCCTTTGATGAAAAACATCCTTTAGCTCTATTATTTACCTCACTATAGGTACCCATCCTTATCATCTCTTCCCTACCACCCTTGTCTAAGGATATGTACCTTCTCATTCTAATCATCTATACCTTGCAAACCTTATTTAGAAATATTTTCATCTTCATCTCTATTAACTCTACTAGTGGCTAAAAATGGTATTGATTATAAGAAGAATGCCAATGTCAATTATGGGAACACCTCTTTAAATGAGGAGGTGGATTCTGATAGGGAGGAAATATTCCATATATAAAAATGAAGCGCCCATCATTGTCTAAAGTCAAAATCCCCTCTAGAAGAAAGAGGATTATTATATCTGAAGAGGAGGATGACCCAACTTTTGTGACTAATTTTGTGGACCCTAATACTATTATACACTAAGTTTGCACCCCTGTTTCAAGCTCTCATAGTCTTGATAACCTAGTATAACATTGGAATCATCTCCAGGTTATGGGACCTATGCTAACTAAGATGAGACCTCTAGGTTCTAGGCTAGTTCATCTTGGATAATCACCTTAATTTGCTTCTAGAGATGAAATTAAATCTTTTGAGGGAAAGGGATAGAAGGAATACTTGGAAGGGAAATTCTTGAAAGAAAACTACCTACTAGGTGATACACTAAAATTAGGGTTTGGGTCTTAGTATAGAGGAATGAAATCAACAAAAGGCTTAGGTCTAGTAGGTCACAACTTACTAAATAGGCTTGCATAAGTATTTCATAGGAGGGCCTAAATATAAGACACAACTTATGACCTGCAAGCAGACATTCACTTCTGCAAGTTGGTGTAGGATTGAGACAAGACTGTTAGGGGGCTAAAGTATACCCACAAAAGAATCTAAATCAGATCAAACATAGTAAAAAACATAATTATAGAAAGTAAGATGGATCAAGAACCCTAATATATCATTGAAAACATCATATGCTTTAATCCAATAAGAGATAATACAAACAAGGAAGCATAGGGACATGAAGGATTGTCACAAAGTACCTCTGCAATGTTTTTATTATCAATGAAAGATTTACAACTGTATAAGCTAGAGGGTATGAAAAAATGCCATAGATAACCCTTAAGAAAGGTTAATTTCTCCTACAATTGTCCAACTCTGAGCTCTAAAGCTCCAAATATACAATATATGCTTCTCCTATTTGGCACATAGGTCAGCATCAAAACCTAACTAGGGTTACATGGTTTTAATAATAGAATAATATATAACCCTAACCAATCAAGTCTGATCATGAATATATCTCTACAACATTATGGCCAATCAGACCTCAAGTTTGCATGCCCATCCTTGTACTACATCAACTTGCAGACAAGCGACCTGGATTCATCCATTTTCCTGCACAAAGTCTTGCCATGAATGCATAACTGGTACCTTTCTAAAACAAGAAATGACCCATGATGGCTGCCCAGACTTCCTCATCATCCTCCTTTAAAGGCACATGTCCTGGAGACATAAATTCTCTGAACTACCTCACCAGTTGCAGCCTGCAAATCAAACGTTGGCAAAAAACCTTCTTAGACACATTCAAATTTGAATTGCAATGGCTAGCCAGTCATTTTAAAATGTGACCGTCGATGAGAAACCCTTCTCAGCATATGAATGGTTGTGATGCATGGAGAAAACAACTAAAAATCCTTCTGTCAAGTCAAAACCACGATGGAAGTTAGCGGCCAATGAGAAGTGAGCAAATCAATATGTTGGCATATTTGGACCCACCTTGACCTTCCTTTCCTTTAAGTCATTCAGTGACTGCGTGACTAAAGACCTTTTTCTCATTCATGAAGTCTTTCTCTTAACCCTGGTTTGGTTAGGTGATTTAGTGAATAAGGCTTTTCACTGAATCGCCGAGTCTTTTATCTTACCCTAGTTATATCAAGTGAACATGAGAAATCCCTCAGTCACTAATTTGTAGAATCTTTTAGCTAAACCCTAGGCCCAAGCTGCCACATGGTGATCTTTTATTTTCTCCATTTGCCTCATAAGCAAACACCTCAACAAGTTCTGTAACAACGGACCCACTTAAGACAATATATTAATCCAATGGCGGGTGCAAGATCTCATACCCTTTGAATATTCCTTTAGATCATGTGCCAGTCATAGATCTCTTTAAGCCAAAACTTCTTCTGACAAATAGACCCACCTAGAAAACTTTGTCAGCACGCGGCAACCAATCACATTTAAGCAGGTCAGTACATCTAGAACTAATCCCACTAGACATTCATTTTTACTTCAGCCAATAAGAGGATGGAAAATCACCTTGACCTGGCACTGGACCCACTGAGAGGACCTAAACACTTGTAAAATTGAACGGTGGGTGTAAGATCACATGTGTCAGAAAAAGGCTATGTGAAGATACACTAGCCATCGATCTTCATCCTTCTGACACCTTGTGGAGACTCTAACACAGATCCACTGACATAATCTAGTTGTGCGTTATGTGGACCAATAGGAAATGAGCATGTTAGAAAATGAGGACCCACCTATAGAGCTTCTAACAACAAAGTGAAATCGACAGTTGGTGCATGATCTCATGCTCTGACACAAACCCTTGAGATCATGTGCCAACTGTAGGATTAAAAGGGACACAATCTGTCAGGCCTGCTCTAAGAATCAGACAAGTCATCACCTCTTGACCAATAGGAAGCCTTCATGTAGGATAACATGGTAGTGGACCCACTGACACACTACAACACTTCACACTTGGAAGATCTAATAGTTGTTGAAAGATTGCATGTGTCAGAAAATCCCCTTCCGATTTCATGACAACCGTGAGATCTTACTGACTGGGACCCTCGCATAAAATGACCACCAGACATTAAGAAATCATGCTCCTAAAGGAAAAGAAAACCATTCACTGAGTTGCTGACCACTGAGGACTTAACCGTGAAACATTTAGCAACTATGAGAATCATGTAGTCACTAAATCACCAAATGGGAAAGATCACCACCAGAGAAATAAGAGAACCTGCGACCAGCCAATAGGATTAAAGTGCACATGGGTATTTAGGATTTTAAGTGGCTGATAAAGTAATGACCAAATAGAATAGAGGCTTAGGGTTTGTAGGGTTATTTTCCCCAATGGCTATATTTATGAATTTGTTTGACCTTTAAATCAGGGAGTAAAACAATTTGCAAAGGCCAAAGGACAAGGCACAACTTCATGAAATTTTTAGGGATGCTTGGTAGGGGCAAAATAGAGATTTTGGAATAGGTTTTAGCCAAATTTGTATGTACATGGAAATTGGGGTAAGATTTTGGTGATTTCTACTAGATGTCAACCTGCTAGACATGGAAAACTAGTGGCCTATAACAATCCATTGGGCAATGGAGTCATCAAAACTCAAAATTCTCTTAGAGAGGCAGAACTAGAACTGTGCTTAGAGCACTTCTTGGAAAACAAGGAAGTAACCTAGAAAGCAAGGGAAGGAAAGCAGGAAAACAAACATTTACAAGAATTTACAGAGAGGGATGAACCTCAAAGCAAGGCTTCAGGTGGAAGCCATTGACTAATATTGGGAAGGAATCTCCTTCAAGAGTTGATAGCTAAAAAGAATTGAGCCCCTTGCACTCTATTATAACAAATGGTCCACCCCAAAATGAATCAAATTTGGTGTTTGCCAGGCTTGGATTTGAATTCATCCCACTTGAGGACTACATCCCCAACTTTGAAATTTCTAACCCTGGCTGTCTTATCAAAACTCCTCTTCATTTGGATCTGATGGAATTCCATATCCTACATTGATTTGTCCCTGAGTTCTTCTAATTCCATGAGTTGAGCATACCTAATTTGTAAAGGATCTCCCTCTTCAAATAGGGCATATTGAGTGGCCAAGTCCACAACTGGCAATTCAACTGAGATGGACAACTTAGCCTCTTTGCCATACACTAACACATAAGGAGAGTTACCAATGATTTTATTTGGAGTAATTCTATCTAGCCTTAAGGTAGACCTAAGTTTAGTATGCCAATCCCTATGGTTGTCTTGTAGAGTCTTCTTGATTATCCTAATGAAATTCTTGTTTGTTGATTCTGCTAAACCATTGCCTTGGGGATAATAATTTGAACTTGTATTCAGATAGATGCCATTCTTGACTGCCCACTCTAAGACTTTGAGGCTTGTGAATGCCAATGCCTTATTTGAAATTATTGAATCTATAATGCCAAACCTATGGACTATATCATCATAAAAGCTTAAGACAACAGTCCCATTTTCTTCTGTCCATATGGTGAATTAATTAGTTCCAGTGATTATCCATTTATGGCTTGCACTAGATGGAGGATTGATCATTCCAATGAAATCTACACCCCACTTCATGAAAGGTTTCTCTGTTCTGATTGGTTGTAGGGGCAAGGCTGCAAGCCTTTCCTTTCCTACAAACATGGCACACTTGATGCATTTTCTCACATACTCATGACTATCCTTAAAGATAGATGGCCAATAGTATCTAGCCCTCATGATTTTAAAAGTAGTAGTCCTAGGAGAAAAGTGACCTCCAGAAGGTCCATCATGAAATTCAAATAGGACATTAGCTATGTTTTCTGAATCTATGCATCTTAAAAGGACACCATTGTGATCCTTTCTGAAAAGAACTTCATTTATCAACACAAAGGGAATAGATTATAACCTATAATACCTTCTTTTTTCTGAATCCAAACCTGCAAGACATTGTCTTGTCTTCAAGTAATTGATCATATTAGGCAACCAACTTGTTGCCTTGGTTTGTTCTTCTATAGAATGCACCACTAGAGATGCATCTATTATTTCTTATTTCTTTGAACTTTCATCCTATACCAAATGCTCACAAAGATCTCTTCCTCTAACTAGCTTAGTAGTTTGAATATCTATGTCATATTCCATCACCTTGGTGATCCAACTAGCTCTTTTCTCATTTAGGTCTTTGGAAAGCTAAAATTCTTTGACACTCAGATGAGTAACTTTCAAGTGTACCTTGCTATGGGTCAATAGACATCTAAACTTTTTAAGGGTTTTCACCACAAAAAGTACATGTTTCTCTACACAAGAGTATCTCTGTTCATATTCTTCTAAACCTTTGCTAAAGAAAGCAATAGGCTGTACCAATCCATCTGAATTTTCTTGAGTCAGCATTGTAGATATAGTATCATGACCTCCATAAGCATAAAGGATAAAATCCTTATTGAAATTTGGGTTTAGGAGAGCAGGGGCTTCTATTAAGGCCTCTTTGATAGCTTAGAAATTGACTCTCCCTTCTTTGATCCAACTAAAAGCTGAACTCTTCTTTAACATGGCTGTCAAAGGCTTGAGTAAATCTACAATGTTAGGCAAGAACCTCCTAACAAAATTAATCTTTCCTATGAAAGATTGAAGACTTTTCTTCTGATGTGGTAGGGGTAGCTCTAGGATAGCTACAATTCACTCAAGATCCATTGTGATCCCTTCTTTGGATACTACATATCCCAATAGTTTTCCTTCATGAACTACAAACACACATTTCTTGGGATTAAGAGATATCCCAAATTCTCTACACCTTTCAAAAATCTTCCTCAAATGTTTGATATGGTCCATTGCATGCTTTGAATAGACAGTTATGTCATCTAGGTAGACTAGTACAAACTTGTACATGAGGATTTTAAAGGCCATATCCATTGCCTTTTGAATTGTAGCACCTACATTCAACAAACCAAAGGGCATCTTTTGATAAGCCATGGTTCCCCACTTGGTTGTAAATGTAGTCTTGTATTGATCCTCTTTATTTACCAAGATCTGATTGTATCCTGTATAGCCATCCAATAATGAAAATCTCTCAGATCCAGAGACACATTGTAAGATTTATTGCATGGAGGGTAGTGGATGGTGGTCTTCTAGAGATGCCCTATTAAGATCCTTGAATTCAACACATAACCTCATCTCCCCATTCTTCTTCCTAACAAGAACAAGGTTGGAAACCCAACTAGTATGCTTGATGGGGTAGATGATACCACTTTCTATTAGTTTGAGTACTTCTTTATGCATAAGTGGCTCAAGCTTGGGATTAACAGGCCTTTGCTTTTGTCTCACTAGTTTGGCATTAGGTTCTAATTCAATAGTGTGCTGGGAAAGGGCAGGATCAAAACCTTTGAGGTCCTCATATTGCCATGCAAAAACATCACTGAATTCTTTGAAAAGTTGTGTGTAATCTTGCTTTTCCAAATTAGTATTCACTTTTCCAAATTGTAGGCTCTTACCTGGTTCCAACTCTAATTCAACACAATGTTCTTGTTGGACTACTAGGCCAGCTTTATTTTTCTTGATTTCATCATCCTTGTTGAAGATAGCTTCTAATGAAACAAGACCTCGAGGCATCTTATTAGACTTAAGTTGTATCACTTGATCACCATAGTTTTATGATAGCCTATCTTGATTGTACTTTGAAAAAACATCTTCTTCAAACAAGAATTATAGAATTTGTTCATCATTGTCAAACACCTGCCAATTGATATCATTACCAAGAATAGAGGGTCTGACAATCACTTTGATATTTTGTTGATCCATCTCTTTTGAAATGCTATTTGGAATTTCATACTAAGATCCAACAACAGCTAACCTATCTACATTTTGATTTAACTTTCTAGGGATAGCAACAATATTGAAAGCACAAAAATCTTCAATTGCATCCCAAAATCTATGCTTGTATGCTTTCAAAGTGTCATTCTTGGTTTCACTTATCCCTCTCACTTGGCTAAAAACTAACTCACTATCACCATAAACTTTTAAGGCCTTAAGCCCTCTTTTTCTTGCCCACTCTAGTCCATTAACTAGACTTTCATACTCGATAGTATTGCTAGTGCAGGAGAAACTAAATCTAAAGGTAGTATAATACCTTTCTCCTTTTGGAGACACTAGCATAGCACCACCACTAGAACCATGTCTACTTCTAGCTCCATCAAAAAATAGTTCCCAAACCTGATTGCTCTGATTCTCTGAATAAATGTCTTCTTTGAGGAGGCTTGGCTCTATGACCCCACCTTCTTGTATCAAATAAATTTCCAAACCAAAATCCCAAATAAGACTTTCTTGGGCCTCTAAAGCTCTTTCATCTAGACAAATATCAGGGATACTTTCTATCTTTGTGCTTGCTCATTAATAGTTTGGAAGCCACTATTATCAAATACAGGGAAATTTACATTAATGGCATTGGATACATATGGATCTATATGGTGTGCTTCTAATGCTTATAACTTAATGGTGATCTTGGTCCCATACCTTGTATGAAATAACATGTGAGACCAATCAGAAGATAGGTAGCCTCCTATCTTGGCTATAAAATCCCTTGACAAACATATGGCAAATAATGCAAGCAAATCTATGATATATATATATATATATATATATATATATATATATATATATATATATATATATATATATATATATATATATATATATATATATATATATATATATATATATATATATATATATATATATATATCAAGGAGGATGGAAAAATTAGGACTAGCATGTAGGATTAAACTGGTATCCTTAGCCACACCTATAGTATTGACCAAGGATCTATCAAGTTGTGTGACCTTCTTATGGAAGGGCTTATACTTTAGTCCTAATTGGTCAGCTACCTTCTTGGGCATTACAGTGGTAGTAGCTCCACTATCTACCATACAATTATGTACTAAATATTTTCCAATGATTAAAGATACATAAAAGGGAGGTGGCTTTGAATTCCTACCTTGTGTGGCATTGCCTTTGGAGCTGCTACTTGGAGCCTCCTTTTCTTGATCAGTGTTAACCAACACTAGCTTTGTAGCTTCTTTTGCAAGTTGAGGAGTTGCTACTTCTGTCATGGCCCTCTTCAAAATTTTAGGCTCTCCTAGAAGAGCCAAAGAGTCCCACATGGACATGGTGACATTCACCTTCTTCATGTTGTCTAAAATATTATGAGGTTTCATAGTGTGTACTCTTTGTTGTGCTTTCACTATGATGGGCTCCACTTCTTTAGAATGTTGGCCTTCTTTTCTTGTAATGAAAAGAGCCTCCTTAGGTATGATGGGAGTAGCTTGCTATAGTGGCTTTATAGATGTAGTGGCTTTGGAAATAGAACCTACCCTTTCCATGTCTTGAGCTCTTCTCTTCGCTCTTGTATAAGCAACAAAAGCAACCTCATCATTGACTCCATTGAAGTCTAGTTGCTCCCAATTGAAAAGAGTGATCTCATGCTCTTGTGATTCTTGTTGAGGAACTGACCCACTGGATGAAACCTCAGATTGAGCTTGGGAGGCATTTTGAACCATTAGAGCTTGGTTCATACATCCATTTGAACATGTAGCCTGATTGTGAGGCTGATTACAAGGAAAACACCATTCATTATCCATAGCCATATTATTTTGACTAGGAACCATATCCCTCACTAGATTTGTAGAATTTAGAGGTGCAGGGTTATATGGTTGGAATGGTCTCTAATTAAAACTTTTCCTTTGTCCTTGATAGCCTCCTTGGTACGATGGCCTATTTTACTGATAAGGTTGTCCTTGATTCTGGTATTACTGATTAGGACCTTGGCCTTGTGATTGAAATGGTGGTCTAATTCCTTGACCTTGTTTCTTTAGATTTGTGACCTCCTTAGTCAAGGTCTGCAACAAGTTTGTCATTTCTTTCTGTCTACTTTGTTGGCTATTCTTTATTTCTTTTAACTCTTGAGAGAAACTAATTGTTATCTCTTGACCACTAGTACTAGCCTAAGGTGTTAGTATGGTGGGAATAGGGGTAAATGGGGGTACTTGTGTAGGTGCAATGGGTTGAAGGCTAGGAAAAATATGCATTGGAGGCCTTCTAGCAATCATGCCTACTTGGATCAAACAATTTTTAGCCTTGACAACTATGTCAAAGTCCTAGGGTAAAGAAGTACCACCCATAGACTAGATCATGACATAAATTTGACCATTTGGACTTTGCAAGTAGTATAGGAAAGCATGGTCAGTTGATGCTCTAACTAATACTAGAATTCTATTCCATGTCTTAAGGAATCTACTATTGTAATCTATCATTTGTTCTTGAGGGTCTCTCTTAATGGTTGTCAATTGCTCAACTAGAGACAAGTTATATGATTTATCCTCAAAATGCTTACTTAATGCATCCCCTAACTCATGCCATGAAGTAATAGAACCAATAGTTAGAGTTCTAAACCATTCAAGAGCCTTACCCTTTAGAGAGGCTGCCAATAATTTGGTGGCCACATCTTCTTGAGTAATATTGTGTATGTTGTATATGGTCACATCTCTTATGTGTTCAAAAGTAGTTGTCCACCCCTCACCTATGAAATCAGGTATACTCTTTACCACCACCTAGGGCACATCATGATGTTGAGAAAAATTTAATGGACTCCCTTGGTTGAATGGTGCAAAGGCAAATGGCCTGGCCATTGTAAGAGTTGGAATCTGAAGATTGACAACTATATGAGTTGTAATTGCTACTGGATTTGAATCTTCTTCTAGATCTTTGGTTAGAGATCTTCCTCTTCTTCTGGAATGAAAGGGAAAAGGTATCCTTTCTGAGGTATAAGGAGGTGTAGACTAAACTCTCCTTGTAGGGGATGTTATTTGGGTTGGCCTGCCTTTGTGACTTCTTCTTGAGGGCAACACTAAAAATATAGTGGGCTTTGAGCTCCTAGTCTCAATCTTTCTCGTAAACCTTGAACAAGGTTAGCCCCAATCTTTGAAATCAGTGGAGTCACCAAATATACTTGATAGAATGACTTCTAAAATCCTATTTTATGCAATTTTCATATCAAAGATAACATAACTTGAATTTGAATAAACTCCTTTACAGTCCCATTGGGCATGCAAGAATTGTTATACACTAAGTTTGCACACCTATTTCAAGCTCTCGTAGTCTCGATAACCTAGTATAACATGGGAATCATCTCCAGGTTGTGGGACCTATGCTAACTAAGATGAGACCTCTATGTTCTAGGCTGGTTCCTCTTGGATAATCACCTTAATTTGCTTCTAGACCTGAAATTAAATCTTTTGAGGGAAAGGGATAGAAGGAATGCTTGGAAGGGAAATGCTTGAAAGAAAACTACCTACTAGGTGATACACCAAAATTAGGGTTTGGATCTCAGTATAGAGGAATGAAATCAATGAAAGGCTTAGGTCTAGTAGGTCACAACTTACTGAATAGGCTTGCATAAGTGTTTCATAGGAGGGCCTAAATATAAGACACAACTTATGACCCAGAAGCAGACATTCACTTCTGTAAGTCGGTGTACGATTGAGACAAGACTATTGGGGGGCTCAAGTATACCCACAAAAGTATCTAAATCAGATCAAACATAGTAACACACACAATTGCAGAAAGTAAGAGGGATTAGGAACCCTAAGATATCACTGAAAATTTCATATTCTTTAATCCAATAAGAGATAATACAAACAAGGAAGCATAGGGACATGAAGGATTGTCACAAAGTACCTCTGCAATGTTTTTATTATCAATGAAATATTTACAACTATATAAGCTAGAGGGTGGGAAAACATGCTTAAGAAAGGTGAATTTCTCCTACAATTGTCCAACTCTGAGCTTTAAAGCTCCAAAAATACAATATATACTTCTCCTATTTGGCACATAGGCTGGAGTCAAAACCTAACTAGGGTTACATGGTTTTAACAATAGAATAATATCTAACCCTAACCAATCAAGTCTAATCATGAATATATATCTACAACATTATGGCTGATCAGACCTCAAGTTTGTGTGCCCATCCCTATACTACATCAACTTGCAGACAAGCGACCTGGATTCAGCCACTTTCCTGCATAAAGTCTTTCCATGAATGCATAACTGGTACCTTTCTGAGACAAGAAATGACCCATGACAGCCCCCCAGACTTCCTCATCATCCTCCTTTAACTAAAAATGTCTTGGAGACATAAATTCTCTAAACTACCTCACCGGTCGTAGCCTGCAACTTAAACGCTAGAAAAAAACCTTCTTAGACACATTCAAATTTGAATTGCAATGGCTAGCCGGTCATTTTAAAATGTGACCTTCGATGAGAAATCCTTCCTGGTAGATGAATGGCTACGATACATAAAGAAAACAACCAAAAATCCTTCTGACAAGTCAAAACCACCGTGCAAGTCAGTGGCCAATGATAAACGTGCAAATCTATATGTTGACATATTTGGACCCACCTTGACCTTCCTTTCCTTTAAGTCATTCAGCAACTACACGACTGAAGACCTTTTCTCATTTGAAAAGTCTTTCTCTTAACCCTGGTCTGGTTAGGTGATTTAGTGAACAAGGCTTTTCGCTGAATCACTGGGTCTTTTATTTTACTCTAGTTATATCAAGTGAACACAAGAAACCCCTCAGTCGCTGATTTGCAGAATCTTTTAACTAAACCCTGGGCCCAAGCTACCATATGGTGATCTTTTATTTTCTTCATTCACCACATCAGCAAACACCTTGGCAAGTTCTTTGACAATGGACCCATTTAAGACAAGAAACTAATCCAACGGTGGGTGCAAGATCTCATACCCTTTGAATATTCCTTCAGATCATGCGCCAACCATTGATCTCTTTAAGCTAGAACTTCTTCTAAAAAATGGACCCACCTAGAAAACTTCATCAGCACATGACAACCAATCACATTTGAGTAGGTCAGCACATCTGGCACTGGTCCCACTAGATATTCATTTTTACTTTGGCCAATAAGAGGATGAAAAATCACCCTGACCTAGCACTGGACCCATTGACATGACTTGAACACTTGGCAAATCAAATGGCGGGCATAAGATCGCATGTGTCATAAAAATGCTATGTGAAGATATGCCAGCTGTGGATCTTCATCCTTCTGACACCCTGCAGAGACTTTGACATGGCCCCACTGACATAATCTAGCTGTGCACTATGTGGACCAATAGGAAACAGGCACATCAGTAAATGAGGACCCACCCATAGAGCTTCTGACAACAAAGTGAAATTGATGGTTGACGCATGATCTCATGCTCTGACACAAACCCTTGAGATCATGTGCCAGTCGTAGGATTAAAAGGGACATAATCTATTGGGCCTGCTCTAAGAATCAGACAAGTCATCACCTCTCAACCAATAGGAAGCCTCCATGTAGGATAACATGGTAGTGTACCCACTAACACACTGTAGTACTTCACACTTGGAAGATCTAATGGTTGTCACAAGATCGCATGTGTCAGAAAAACCCCTTGCAATTTCACGACAACCATCGGATCTTACTGACTAGGACCCTTGCATAAAATGACCACTAGACATTAAGCAATCATGTGACTGAAGGAAAAGAAAACCATTCGTTGAGTTGCTGACCGCTAAGGACTTAACCATGAAACATTTAGCGACTATGAGAATCATGTAGTTGCTAAATCACCAAATGGGAAAGATCACCGCTAGAGAAATAAGAGAACCTGCAACCAGCCAATAGGATTAAAGCACACATGGGTATTTAGGATTTTAAGTGGCTGATAAAGTAATGACCAAATAGAATAGAGGCTTAGGGTTTGTAGGGTTATTTCCCCCAATAGCTATATTTATGAATTTGTTTGACCTACAAACCAGGGAGTAAAACAATTTGCAGAGGCCAGAGGACAAGGCACAACTTCATGAAATTTTTAGGGATGCTTGGTAGGGGAAAAATAGAGATTTTGGAATGGGTTTTAGCCAAATTTGCATGTACATGGAAATCAGGGTAACAAATACTAATGTTAATAGTAAAGGAGTGGCTACGGTTTCTGTGTCTAGTGATAAATGGAAACATAATATTTCTACACCATCAATATTAACAAGAAAAACACCAAACATAAGAGTGTTCCTGAAGAAAATTTTAGTGAGGTGATGGAGGATTATGATGTCAATGTTTTCCTATCCATAAATGGTGGTGGTGTTACTCCTATGGAAATGATTTTTTTTTTATGTAATTAAATATTCCTAATTACACTAAATACTTAATTTTACTTAGGATAATGCATTGCATCATAGTTTTTCATTGAGAAACCTAGGAGTTTACACCTCAATTAAGAACATAGTATAGGAGAAATTAAACTTTAGGTGGTTATAATTGTTATCTCTTTCCACTTTATCTGTGAGATCCAGCTTTAGTGCGCATATCATGTTCTCATTCTCATCCTATGGCATATACTTCAGTTCCTAATGGAGGATGATTGACATTTGGTGGACATGTGATTACACATTACATAGGTGATAGATTATCACCTTATTATCATTATCTCTTATCATCTTTCCTAGATAAGGAGGCCTATTATGTACATTTTATTCATCAATTAATTCATTGTTTAATTCAATCAATTCCATTATCAATAATATAATTCTTGCACATCTTAATGAAATTATCTTTCCAATCTCTTGTGGAAGTTACCTTGGTCTTGCATCCAATCCTGGGGGTGTTGTAGATTCACCTAAAACTATAACATGGTATCACAACTCTTAAGGTGTGAAGACCTCTTCTCAAGATCTTGGCTCTATCTGATTGTAGGTGCATAATTTTTCAATTTGGACATCACCATTGTTTTCAAGAGACTGTTTTAGTGAAAATCAACTATAAATTTTCCCATATTCAGAAAAAGTCAAAATTGAGGGAAATGTTTTTTTATAAATCAAGTTGTATAGCCCAATATGCCCATCTATGGTATGATTTGGTTAAAAAAAAAATATTTTTTATTTGTAATTTTTTTCTAAAAAATTTCTACAAAATTTGGGGTTGGTATGAACCCTATTTATATAATATTGGATAGAGAATATTCTTTGGTATATATTCAACTAGGCATTAGAGTGGTGTGACATCATTAGTACAAGTATAGGAAGAAAACTCTTGGCCGATTGATGGTCTACAACCTTCACGATTGGTTTGAGAAACTAAGTGACCAGTCAACACATCTAGAGGCTACTTCTTTATTTTAGATTTGATGTGCTTTGTAAAAAAACTAAGAAAAACTGCAAGCCCCAGTAAATGTGGGACTAAGGTCCCAAGTTCCCACCACCGCTTGACCTTCTACTGGCTATATTTTCCACAACCAAGCCCCCACCTCCAATCAGAGCTCATTTCCATGTGGTGGTCCTTTCTATGCCGACACTTCCATGTAGAATCCATCACATAGATAGATCTACCATGACAGGAGATCCTATAATAGGAGGATATGTGCCCCTATCAACACCTCACCAAGGATGTCATCAAAACATTGTTTGTACAAACTACCAAGAAACTTACCGTATCATTAACCATACAGGCCTCCACATCATTATCCACATCATCCATATGGAAGACATAGTGAGCACTATGTTAGCTGAGATTGTATTTTTTTTGTCATGTGTCAATTTCCACTGTCCTAAAATTGACAGTCATCTAACCATCAAACAAGGAACATTGGTATTTTTTAGTGCTAGTCATGGCCATCAAATCTAACATAGTGATTTTCTGACATTAGCACTAGTATGAATTTTCCTACCTTGACCATTGAAGTTTTTGGTGTTGTAGCCTATCTTCAAACCCCCATATATTGCTCAATTTTGCTACTTTTTTAATATTTTTTTATTTGGGTAGAATTTCCTTAAGTTTCTAGTGCTGGCATTATTTTTTCATTTTGCTTCCTGATTAATAAGAAATTATAGATTTTCATGATTGTTCCTATCTGTTCCTAATTTCTACAACTTCTAGGGGTTTGTTTGTGCACATACAATAACATTTTGAGGTAAAATTTTTTTTGAAAGTACACATTTTTTTGTCTACATTCTAGATTTACAATTAGTTTTTCTTTATTTAGGGTGAAAATATCACTTTTAGAAATAGGTCATTTTGGGGCTATATTTGCACTTGGTTAATCCTTGGACTTTAGTTTTCTTATTTGCATCAATAATTTGAAGGAGTTATCAGTTCTTATCAGTCATTTATTAGTTGCATTATGAAATTTTCATAGGTCAAAATCCTCATTCCATATAACTACCATGAATGGAAATAATATTTATGTGATCACTTGTTACATATTGGATTTATTAGAATGACTCTTTGACATGATCAAGAACTAGTTAAAAGTAATGTAGAAAGGAGAAAATGGTTTGATCGAAGGGATAAAGCACCTAGATCTCTTACATCATCCATCTCTAATGATTTTCTATTTTATATTACATCTTTCCCACATCCTCATTACTTGTGGGTCATTTTGGAGGGACTCTTTGGTAAACTTGAGAGAATGAGCTGATAGCTCTCAATCCTAGTGATTTTGATAATATTCAAGACTTTTTCTTTAAGTTTAATTTTATTAGATTAGAGATTTATATAATCAATATTTTTTATTCTTTCTAGGATAGGTCCTAAATATCGAATCTTTGTTTTTACATTCTATGCTACTATAGATTCTATTGATAGTGTATATAAAATGCCTTCTCTTGATGAATTTATTGCTCAACCAACAAGGGAACAAGAAAAGTTATCATACATGGGTCAATTGAAGTCTTCAATACACCATGCATTTCTTCAAGATGACTCCACTTCAAAGGATTATAATACAAAAGGAAAGAAGCAATATTAGGATCTAAAGCCTCATGAGAAAAGTAATGAATCTCCTTCAAAAAATACTTGTGAATCCAAGCTCTCTTCAAGAGAGGAAGCATCAAGAAGAAAGAAAGAAAAATATGCATATTGTAAAAAAGATAGGACATTATGAGCATAAATGTTTTCACAAGAAGATTGATGAACTCAATCACATTATTCAAAAGTACAATATTAAGTTTCCCTTATTAGTATCCACTCCTTATTCTACACATTTTGAAACTTCTACATCTCCATCATCATCTAAGGATAAAGGTAAAGGAAAAACACTTTTGGCTTCTACACATTCAAAGAAAGGTAAATGACTTCTTAATTCAGGAGTATCACATCATATGGTATCATCTATAGATATGTTTTCCTCTATTGAGCCTTGTAATTCTCCTAATATATTGATGGGTAAAAACATACATGATAATATTTGTGAAAGATTCTATTCCTATGGGAGAAGGGACATTTAATGATTATTTTGTGTATCATCCTTGAACACTAATGTACTTTCTATTTATCAAATTAATCATGGGGAACAAGGTAAAATTGTTGAGTTCATTCTTGATTATGTCTACATTAGGGACATGGAGACTAGAGATGTCATGTAGCTATGGGAGTTTTTGATCATTCATCATGCTTGTATTCTTTTTCCACATTTTTTGATGATGATGATAATGATATTCATGATATAAAGATTCCTTTACCAAGGGAGAATTATGTATGTGAGTAGAAATATGAATGAATAATTTTTTTAAAGACTAGTGTTAAGATTCCTACTCCTCCACCTCCTACTTATTTAGACATGGGCTTTACTATTTACCAAGATGATCATAGTGCTTTAGATATTGCACAATGTGATGACTACTTGGATACATTTTTAGCATTTGTTGTTGATTCTCATAATGTAGATCTAGAAGACATAGATAAGGGGGTTTATCTTCTCTTTGATGGTAGTGTGACAATTGGAGATACTTATTCACCTTCTTTAGAGATTGGCATTCATGATTTTTCTCCTTCACTTGTTTTGTCACATGAAGTGATAGATTCTTTGAGCTTCAAGAGACCTATTCAATCTTTAGAGATGCATACATGGATACCTTCATCTTCTTCCTCCTTTCATTTGTACTTGGATTGGCTTCTTCATCATTTGATGTATCTATTTATTCCTAAGGGGAGACATATTTCTTATAGGCATTAGATTATCTTTTGTTTTTATGTACTCTTCATCAGCATTGGAGCTTCTTCATTATGGTGGGATATCATGTCTCCAACTATCCTTCTTATGGGGATAATTATTTGTATACACATGGTGTATGTAGTTCTTGGGGGTCTTGGGTACTCCATGCATCTTTTATTTTCTTCTCCCTTTTTGGGGGAGGGTTTTTACCATGAGGTTTTTTTCTCTTTCTCCACTTTATGAGAGTTTTCATTTCATAGATTTCATTACATATTTGAGATGTGTATCTAACATGGCCTAGTAGGTGAGACCCATCTTGCATTGTGAGTTTAAGTGGATTCTCCTAAGTTGCACTTAAGAGGGGTTATTGGTGTAATTAAATATTCCTAATTATACTTTACTTAATCTTACTTAGGATAATGCATTGCACCATAGTTTTTCATTGAGACACCTAGGCTTTTACACCTCAATTAATTAGATGGCATAGGAGAAATTCCACTTTAGGTGGTGATAATTTTTATCTCTTTCCACTTTATGTGTGAGATCCACCTTTAGTGTACATATCATATTATCATCCCCATCCTATGAAACATACTTCATTGCATAATGGAGGTTGATCCACATTTGGTGGACATGTGATTACACCTTGTATAGGTGATAGCTTATCAACTTCTTATCATTGTCTCTTATCATCTTTTTTATATAAGGAGGCCTATTATGTACATTTTATTCATCAATTCATTCATTTATTCAATTTAATCAAGTCCATTATCAATAATATCATTCTTGTGCATCTTAATAAAATTATCTTTCCAATATCTTTTGGAAGTTATCTTGGTCTTGCATTCGATCCTTAGGGTGTTGTAGAGTCACCTAAAAATCTAACAAGTTCATATTTTCCTAAGAATACAAGCTCAAATCCCCATTTGAGGAATTTATAGGATAAACAATATGCTATATTTAGCTAGATTATCCAAGAGATAAATACTCTCAAAGAGAAGGAAAATCCTTCTATAGGGAATCAAGAGAGTATTTTTGTCAATAAATAAACCCTTTCTAACAAGGCCAAGGATTTGAAGGAGGACCATGAATAGCACATGAAATCACTCAAAAATGATTTCCAAAATCTTTAGGGAAGTCTAAGTGTAGTGGTGGTCATGAGAAAATCTAACATGGATAACATGAGTAATGGTATTTATAGACTCAAATGCCATTTCTAAGGGAAAAAATCCCATTGGTGGCACAAAGATGGTTAAGAAAGGGGAGGTAATGGATCCATGTAATCAAAATAGGTGTAGGGATCCTTAGGAGGACATTGATGTTGATGTGTTTGACATTGATAACTCCCTTCCTGGTCTAGTGATGAGAATCTACAAAGGATATAAGGTTTCAAACCCTATCAAAAAGATAATTAGGAAAGTAAAGAATATCAATGAGGATATCACTCATACAAATGATAAACTAGTCAAAATGTAGTAGGCTTATGGTTAGGTCTTTTTTTTATGGTTTTAGTCTTTTAGGTTTGGGTTTTCTTTGGTAATTGTAGTATAGTTTATGTATATTTTTTTAATGGTTCCTAGTTAGTTTATAATTAATTTGTTAAATTGTGTATTTTTTTATTGACATTGGGTTTTTTGTCCCTATAAAACTAGTTCCCCCCTTTAATCAAAACTCTACCCTATTGACCTTGTCTAATGATCTTTTTCCATATTTCCTATCTATTTAGTTAGTCCCATCTAACATATATAGCCCATTTTTCTAGTCTCTTTTCCTTTTCCTTCCTAACATTTTTGTTAACTATATCTAATCTATTTTATACAATTGGTATATATTGTATTTTTGATAGATCTAGGTAAATTTCTCATCCTCTATATACTGGTCATTGTCCTCTTATGTCTTTTTCATGATGGACTCACCTCTGATGTACTCTTTAATATACTATTAGTATATTTACCTTGACTATGCATAACTCTTTATCTTAATATCTTGTGTCTTGACCATCATCTCTCATTGTCCTACTTAGTATGTACGTCTTGTATATCATCACATGGATCCCTTGAAATAGGTTATATTCCTCCAAATAAAATAATAATAATCTTTACTAGGATCATCAAACCCCATACCCTAATCTTACTTTAAGTCCTAAGATGTACATTATCTCTCCTATAGGTAAACTCTTTGGCCTTGCTATCTATGTATCCTCTCAATAAATGTTGTTGGAAATTTGGCTAAGAGGTGAATATGAAAATACATTGAGGTTGTCATTTATGGAAACATATTAGTCATATTAAATTAGAAGATTATGAAGATCAAGTTTTGGATTGAAGACTTAGAAAATTGTCTAAGTATCACAAAGTTTAACTCGTAAGACATGCACTATTTTGATTGGTGAACTTTAGAGAGACATTATTAGAATGTTTGTGTACACTCAAATTGTGCACTTCTCTAAGCCATTGATTCCAAGAGCATCCATAGATTGGAAGTCTTGAAAAGTGACTTAGAGCTCCCTAGGCATGGAGTGCCAGGGTGTTTAGAGGGTTCTCAGCCAGAGCTATTAGGTATGCAACCTTGCTAGTAAACCATGCAATGAGAGATTCAAAGAGACAAGGGAAAGAATGTCAATATCTTCAAGAATCGCAATGAAAATGCAATGCAATCTATTGTAGAATGAGAATGAAAGAATAAAACTAAGCTATATAAATGAGAGTGTTACAAGCTATTACTAGTTAAGCTATGTGAGTTAAGATAAAATATGAAAGAAAACTAAGCTAAGAATGCATTTAAATTAAGCTACAATGCAAAGATGAAGACTAAAATGCAACGAGATCTTCAAGAGCTCCAATGGCACCAAGAAACCTCCAGCATAACATTAGTATGAAAAGTTGGATCTATTATCACTCAGAAAAAATTTCATGGCTTTGGCCTTTTTCTCCTGGTCTCTGCTTTTGTTTTTAGGTCTCTGGCATTAACCCTTTGTTCAAACTTTTAAAAAACTAGCCATTGGTGTGAAAAAGTCCTTTGTTAAACCCTGGCCCTATTCTATTTTAAAGTTACTTTATTTAGGCCACTTAAAATCCCTTTATGCATGTGCTAAATTATTGTCCCCTTTGTCGTATGATGGTGTGAACCTTTTTTATGTTACGCGATCTTGCGACTAAAGGTTCTATTCATTGGGCGGTCTTTAATTTTCCTCGGTCCCTTGTGTTCAATATTTCCTAAGTCTAAGTGGCTGGTGAATTTAATATTTCCTAAAGTCCTCAGCTCTATATTTTCCTGGGCCCAGCTCTGACACAATCTTGATCAAACAGTTTTCATGAAAGTGCAAAGGTTTTGTCAGAGGCTTGTGATCTTCTGACGATCATTGATTCTCCTTTTTGGCAGAGCTTCTCAAACAGGTGGGTCCGTTGACACATATGCATAGTTGGTGATATTGGATTGGTCCACCTATTTATGATTTGGTAGTTGTTAGTGGGTCTTGGGTTGCCAACTTGTCAGAGGGTCCTGACACTTGTAGTGAATCAATGGCGGGCGTAAATTCTTATGGGATGTGTCAGGCGTATGAGATTTTGAGACAACGGTTGATCCTTTTGTATGACGTAACCTTTTCTTTTGGTAGGTCCATCTGTGAGGTATGTTGATTTTTTGTTCTCTAATTGGTCAAAATTATGTGAGTTGGACATGTTGTCAGGTAGGCCCGATGTCTCAATCAGAGGATTCAAGATGGACGGTTGGTGTAAGAGCACGTGGAATCTTCAAAGCCCTTCAAATCTTGCACCAGCTGTCTGATCTTCTAGGTGGTATAATGTTCTTAGTGGGGCCATTTGCTAGGTGGTGTAATGTTGTTCAAATCTTATTGGTCGACGTGGATGATGTAGGACAATGGGGTCATTTTCAGAGAGATCAGTGATGAGGACTAGATCTACGGTCGGCATAAGTTCTCATGAGTTTGGTCAGAGCTATGAGATCTTACACCCGCCATCCGATTTGAAGGCTTACAGAGAGTGGGTCCTATGTCAGTGTGACTAGGCATGAGCATAAAATGATGTAATGACAAGTGGCACAAAGTGGGCCTAAGTGGGGTCTAAGGTCTTAGCAGTCCGGACAAAAGTGTTTAGCAGTTCTGATAGATTTCAATGGGTTCACTCATTCGCAAAGTAACATGGTAGTTCTCTAAATGTTTTAGCAGTTCAGTGAACAAGCATTCACATAATCGTTTAACTTTCTAGTGGTATTATAAAGTGTTTTTCAAGCTGGTAGAAACCTTCAATCGCTAGTTTGCCAAATGTAACTGGGGCAGGTTTGTTTTCCTTTGTTCACCAGTTCGCAGGGTTAGACAGTGAGTTAAGATTTCATTTCGCAAATAGGATTTGCCTTGTCGCATGGTCACTAAGTGTTAACCCAAGGCTGGAAGTTGAGTGAAAGACATAAAGACCATGAAAAGGAAAGATCTAATTGTCATGATATAAAGTTGATCCAGATTTAAACATTGACCACTGATATGTTGCAAGTGTCACGAATGTGACCGTTGAGATTCAAATTCACATTTTTTGAGGGTTCCCAGCGACAAAAAGGACTAATTTTAATTGCTTTTAAGGCCAAATTTGATTTTTTTGGTGGTGTCAATCATTACAGTGTGGTCTAGGTTGTTCTATGATCATTTCTAGGGGTTTGTACCCTATGGTTTTGTGCTTGAGGTGTGTCTGCAGGTGGCCGATTTGATTGGTTTTCACGGCAATTCCTTGTTGTTTGGTACTGTTCCCATAGATTTTGATGATTTCAAATTTGTTTGAGATTCATTTCCTCCAAGTTGCCTATTTTTCTTCCCCTGTAATAACTTTTGATGTATTTTTGATTGGTTGGGTAGTTGAAACCCTAACCTAGTCATCCGTAGCTTGTTGCAACCTGTTTTGGGTTTCCAAGATGACTAGGGGGTATATATTATAGCATTTTTTGTTTTGTAAGGTTTGTTGTTGATGGTATTATACTAAGCAAGGAGAGCCTAGATTTTGGGTTTGTTCCTTTGGTTTTTCATTGTTTGTTAATGTATTGATTCTCAAAATTAATGAGAATACACTTGAATTCCTTTCTCAAATCTCTGATTGTCTTCTTTTTCTGATTGTGGATTCATATATCTTAAGGTCACAAAGTGGATTAGCATATGGTAAACAAAGAGTATTGTGAGATCAGCTTGGAGTTCCTAACAAACTTAGGATTAAAGCCTTTAGGGTGATTTTAGTGAGTCCATTGTTAGATTGGAATTTGATGATCATGTTTGAGAGTGAGGGGAGTAATAGGCAAAGCACTTACTCTAAGTTCATGTGTATTTGAGTTAAGATTTTAGGTTGATATATGTTATTTAGTGACTCTTTGCCCTAGGATAAGGCACTGATCTATTCTTTGGAGGTAGTCCATCATCATCAATCACACACACACATAAATTAAATGATAAAATCTTTAAATTAGTTAGTAAAGAGTATAGTTGTATAATATTTTGTCATTCCTTTGAAGAAGTGAATCAAGGGTACACCCACCTAAGCATTAAGCCTCAAATTGTAGGAGGATCTCATTGTTGATCCTTGTTAATTGACCCTCTTCCTTGTAGACATTGGAGTGGGGATAGAGTCGAAGTATTATTAAAGTTATCTATCAAAGTATAAATTTACAAGTTGAAGATCAAAGGGAACTACCAACAAAAAGGTGACTCTATAGGGGAGAGTCTAGAGAAAAAGTATTCAAAGTGCACTCTTGTTTTCCTATTGTTTTTAGTTCAAAGGTTTTCCCATCTAGGTGGGTGGTGACTCTGAAGATAGATTTTATGATACCCCAGAGGCTATATTTCAATACAAGGGTCCATTGCCTATAGGCTAGGATGAACAAGCTAGAGAGATGGGTTTAGAGATTGATTTAGATCTTGATGAAGATAATTTCAGAAGGGAACCCATGAGACCAAGGAAAGTCCACTTCCCATATCAAAATCTTACTGATATGGATGTGTCATCAAGTTCTAATGACATTATGATAGACCCAGATGATTTGAACTCACTAAGGTTACAGTTGGTAGAGCAGGATGCCATACATAAGAGGTTACAAAAGGAGAGAGAGGTTGAGAAGGTCAATGCTCTAATAGAAAGATAGTCTCTCCTTAGAAAGATTAATGAAATGAAGGAGAGAAACAAGATTTTTTCTTTTTCTCCTTAAACTTTACAACATGATGTCTTTGGTGATCTTGAAGCTTTGAGGAGTGAGCAGGAGCACTTACTGCAAGATCATGAATTTGATAAAGAGGGCCCTATGGTTAGATAGGTTCAAAGTTATGCTTCCCTCCCTAAAGATAAAGATGGGCATGAGATCACTAGGCCTACTATTGCCACTGGTGAGAAAGGAAAGCAAAAGATGGTGGGACATCAAACAAGAAGATCATTGACAATACCAAGGGTCCCACCACCTAATTCAAATAAGGACACAGACATAGAAAGAAGAAGAAAATAAGATGAGGACCTTGTAAGAGAATTAGAAAAGGCTAAAATTGAAGTCTCCATTGCAGAAAAGAGAAGAAAGATCTAGTTCTTAAAGGCTTCATCAGCTAATGCTCTTGGCCCATCTACTACCGAACTAGGTATGCCATCTATGACTACTACTATTCCACTTAGTAATGCTACTAGTTCAATTCCTTCTTCATCTGCTAGGATAGGTGTTGATCCTAGATAGTAGTCAAATGCAGAAATAGATGGAAATGTAAATGTAAATGTTGATCCTAGGGTTAACACTAGTTCAAGTTTTCAAAGAAGACCTATGCAACTAGAAGGCTATAGGCAAATTAGTTTGGATGGGATTCCTGGCTATCCGAATGCTTTTCCAAATGATATAAGAGATAAGGTACCTAAGTTTTCTAGTAATAATGCTATTAGTTGTGAGGAGCATCTTAGGTTATTTTTTGATATGCTTAATGATTATGAGGTTGAGCATGAGGATGTAGTCATGAAATTATTTGTTCAATCTCTAATGGAGGATGCTAGAGATTGGTTTAAGAGACTTCTTGATAAATGTATTGATACTTGGGATTATTTTGAGAAATGTTTTAAAGAGTACTATGGTGATAGGCCTAATGCTAGTTTCATGTTGAATGAATTCAATAGCATAAGGAAAAATTAGAATGAGTCTGTAGCTGAATTCAACCTGAGATTTCTGAAGGGTATGCATAAGTTATTTCAAATTATGCAATTAGATGACAATGTCTGTCTAACCACATACTTCAATGCATTTGATGGAAAGATGGGATACTTGTTAAGGGACAAAGAACCAAGAACCCTTAGAGATTATTTTAGGATAGCTATCAATATTGAGAACAATATGAAAATATCAGGAAAGTTGGGTGGGAAGAGAGATGACCCTAAGTTGTTTGGGGACAAGAAATACAAAAATGAAAATGATAGGAATGTTGGAGCTAGGAGGCAAGAAGAAGATAAATTGGATAAGGTTCTCAATGCATTGTAGGATTTGAAGGCACCTACAAATAGGAACGTCAGTGCTCCTACCAATGAAAGGCCTCAGTTCAACAACAATTTCAATAAGTAGAATAGGCTACAGAACTAACCCTACAACACCCAATGGAAGGATGGCAAGCCTGCTATCCCTATTGCAAGAGGAAACAATGATAGAGGTTTCCCTAAACCTCTACAAAAAGCTTCAATAAATGTCATGGATGACATACCTTGGTGTGTTGCATGCCGGTCCCCTCATTTTGTAGAGCATTGTGTGGTTGCACATTCTATGGCTGCAAATCAAGATTGTGGCGATGAGGAGATAGATCAAGAAGAAGATCAAGATGATTTTGGATGCAACATGGCTACTTCATATCTAGGATATGAAGATGATTCTAATTTTGATGAAGAAGAAAATGTAAATGTGAAGAGACATAATCAGGCCATTTTTCATCAAGAAGTATTTTCTGATAGTGAAGATATTGATAAGAAGACATGTAATATGAACTCTTCTTCTAAGCCAATAAATTTAAGAAGACCTTCTAGAGAAGAGATGGATAGGATTACTGTAGAAATGATTTCCCAAGTGCAAACTAGGGGCATGGTGGCATGAGATACAAATGGAAAAGCTACAGGAATGTTTATAAAGGTTACCAACTCTGAACAGCCTAATGAGAACAAATCAAAAGGTGATCACATGGTGAAGTTCAAGAATGTAAAAGGTAAGAATTGTGAACCTAAGGGAGTTGGAGTTGAAAATTTTTCTAGTGAGATTGAGAAGCTAGTTAACACAATGGCTAAGATTGAAAAAATGAGGGTGGCCAATACACCTAATGTATCAGATAAGAAAAAGGATTTTAAGGCAGTGTAGATTGAGATTCCTTCTTTTGCTCCTATTGATATGTTATCTATATTGTCCCAAATTATAGTCAAGGTTCCATTGTCAGAATTGTTGAGGATCCCTGAACACAAAGATATAGCTATTGCATGTGTAGATAATGTTCATAACAATGATGTTGCATGTAATGGATCTCAGGATAAAGCTTTGAAAGGTGTTTCTTCTCAGGGAATTATATCTCAAATTCCTCCTATATATTTGGATAGTTCTGTCAATGCTAGCCTTGAAAACATTGATCCATTCTTTTTAAGTGTCCTTGTGAATGGAATGAAGTTAAGAAATTGTATGATTGATAGCGGTGCCTCTAATACTATCATGCCTTTCAAAATTATGGAAAACATGGGCCTTAAAGTTGATACAGTTCAAGGTAGATGTTGTGCAATGGATCAAAGGGAGCTACCAGTCCTTGGGACTATCAATGCAATGCCATATAGGCTGGTAGCATATCTAGAGAAAGAGTTAACAATGATTTTCTTGGTGGTGGACATCCCTCCTCATTATGGGATGCTACTATCTAGAAGGTGGAGTGCTACCATGGGTGGAAGTTTACAATGTGATCTATCCTATGCCACTTTCAAGATTGATGATCAGTTTATCAAGATTGATTGAGAACCAAGAGTATGCCACATGATTGAGAGAAATATTGACAATGAGACTACATGTTTTGTGGATACTGATATTAATGCTTTTAGGGCAGAGATCCATGTACTTGAGAATGAACCTATTTTGTCACCTATCTCTATTGAGGTAAGTGTTGATTCTATGAAGGGTGATTTGTGGGTAATGTCCTTTGATGGTGTAAATTGCAAAGATGGAGCAGGAGGAGGTATTTTACTTATTTCTCCTAATGGAAACACCTACAAATTCTCTTTCACATTGAATTTCTTTTGTACCAACAATATAGTAGAATATGAGGCATTGTTGTAAGGATTGAGGTTGGCACAAAAACATGGTATTAAGTGCTTAAGTATTGTTGGTGATTCTGAGTTGGTGGTGTCCTAAGTCAGGTTAGTATATGCTTCCAAGAACAAAAGTTTAAAACAATATAGGAATGCAGTTTGGGATTTGATTGAACATTTTGATGCCTTCAATATTGAGTGGAAGGATAGGAGTAACAATAAGATGGCTGACTTGCTAGCCAATATTGTAATCAATCGCACTGATATTACATTTACTAGTATCTCTAAAGTTGAAATTCAAGCTAGGCCTAGTGTAATAGACAATATTGAAAATTGGCAAGTTTTTGATGATGATAATGATATCTTGAAGTTTATGAGTTGTGAAGATCAATATCATGGTCAGGAATTTGATTGTTCAACCTTGGTTGAGTCAATAGAAGGAAGAGAGGTTGTCTTTGGAAATGAGGTTATTTAGCTTAGAACTAACAAGGTGCCCAAGGGGCTTGTTGTTTTGGAGACTATCTTTGACAGCAGGATAGAGTTCAAAGGAATATCAAAAGAGAAGATCATGTTGATCTAGAGGAGATAAATCTTGGTATACATGAGGCACCTAAGAAGGTATACATTGGTAGGGACATGTCTCACAATGTGAGAAAATCTTTGATTGAGTTATTGAGAAAATTCAGGCATATATTTGCATAGTCATATGATGACCTAAAGGTTTATAGAGAAGCTTTGTTTCAGCATATTATTCCATTGAAAGAAGATGCTAAACCTTTCCGGAAAAAACAAAGGCCTATAAATCCTACTTTAGCACCCAAGATGCAAGAGGAGTTAATAAAACTGAGAGATGCTGGAATTATCAAGCCTATAAGGCACTCTTCTTGGGTTTCAAACCTTGTTCCTGTGAGAAAGAAGAATGGTGACATTAGGCTTTGTGTGGACTTTAGGAATTTGAACATCAACTCATTAAAGGATAACTATTGTCTACCCAATATGGAAGCTAGGTTGTAGAGAGTGACCCGATCTGAATTGATGTCTATGATGGATGGTTTCTCTAGTTACAATCAGGTAATTGTCAAAGAATCAGAACAATTCAAGACAACTTTCACAACACCGTGGGGGACATATGTTTATGTGAGAATGCCTTTTGGTCTCACAAATGCTAGTGCTACTTTTCAAAGGGCAATGGATGTTGCCTTTTTAGATTTTATTGATGATTTCCTTGTTGTTTATCAAGATGATTTAACTGCCTATTCCAAGAAGGAAGAAGATCACTGTACTCATTTAGAGAAAATATTTGTGAGGGCCTTGGAATATGGCATTTCATTAAACCCAAGGAAATGTGCTTTTGGTGTCGCTGAAGGTAGGTTGCTTGGCCACTTAGTTGGGAAGCAAGGAGTGACAATTGACCCTGAGAGGGTAGCAGCTATTGATAAAATTCAGAGACCAAAGAATGTTAAAGGGATTCAGTCCATCTTTGGTCAGGTCAATTTCTTAAGAAGGTTTGTGACAAATTTTGCAAAGGTTACTAGACCTATTTCTAAGATGTTGAAGAAGGGATCTACAATCAATTGGAAGGGTGAGCTTGATGAGGCTTTCAAAAATATCAAGTAGGCTATCAAAGATGCACCAATACTTAAGGCACCTGATTATAATGTCCCAATGCACATCTTTTCCTTTGCATCCTTTCACACTATTGCTGCAGTTTTGTTACAAAAGAATAAGGAAGGTTATGAGCAGCCTATTGTGTTCTTCAGTAAATCTTTGTAGGCTATTGAATTGAAGTATGACATAAATGAGAAACAAGCATATGCACTTGTGAAGGTAGTCAAGGCTTTTAGGTGTTACTTGATGGGGGTAGTTGCGATTGCTTTTGTGCCAAGTGCAGTTGTGAAGGATATTTTCTAACAGCAAGCTGTGTCTGGAAGAAGATGTAGATTGATCAATAGGATCCAAGAATTCAATGTTGATATCCAAATTACTAAATTTGTTAGAGGACAGGGATTGGTAAAACTGATGGCTCAATCCGATCTTGATGCTAATCAGGTAAATCATTCTGAAGTTGATTATACATGTGATACAGATGATTGTGTTTGGCATCAAGATATTATCAATTACTTGAGAAATATGAGATGTCCAGCAGACATGAATTGTAATCAAAAGAGGACATTGAAATTATAGGCCATCAAGTATGTAATTGTGAAATATAAATTATATAGAAAGAATTTAGACTGCATACTTTTGAAATGTGTTGATGAAGATCAGGCTAACAAGTTGTTAAAGGAAATGCATGAGGGAGTTTGTGGTGGACATTACATGGGTAAAACAAGTGCTCATAAAATTTTGAGAGTGGAATTCTGGTGGCCCACAATCTTCAAGGATGCAGAATAGTTGGTAAGGAGGTGTGATGCTTGTCAAAGGTTCTCTGGTAAGCTTAAATTTTTAGGTAATGTGCCATTAAAACCAGTAGAAGTACAGGCTCCTTTCCAAAAATGGGGAATTGATTTCATTAGGGAGATACCAAACAAGTCAAGTGGAGGACACTCATGGATCTTAGTTGCTACTGATTACTTTACTAAGTGGGTAGAGGCTATACCTACAAGAAATGCAACTAGTAAGGTGGTAATTGATTTTTTGTTGATCATTGTTACAAGGTTTGGTTTCCCTAAGAGAATAGTAAGTGATAATACAATGTGGTTCAAGTCTGCTAAATATAAGGACTTTTGCAAGGTTTTGGGAATTTAGATTTCTAATTCCTCACCTTATCATCCACAGGGAAATGGTTAGGCAGAATCTACTAATAAGAGTTTGATTAAGATTCTCAAGAGGATTCTTGAAAAGAATAAGAGGGCATGGAATTCAAATCTACCATTAGCTCTATGGGCTTATAGGGTAACTGTGAAGAGGGAAATTGGTTGTGCACCATTTGACCTAGTATATAATATACATGCAAGAATGCCTCAAAATAATTTATTGGAGATGTACAAGTTTGTGCAATTATATGATGATGACATAGATGATGAAATGTAGTTGAGAATTGAGGACCTCATTAGGTTGGATGAAAGCAGAAGAGAATCAGTTGCAAGAAATTCTAGATTGCAGTTGCAGGTTAAGAATTTGTATGACAAGAAAACTGTTGAAAGGAGGTTTGAGCCTGGTGATTTGGTGTTAATTTGGAATGCCAGACTAGAGGATAAGGGAAAACATGGCAAGTTTGATCCAATTTGGCTAGGGCCATATCTAATTCATCAGAAATGGGGCCAAGATTCATAGATGGTCAAAGAATTAAATGGTGATATTCAGGAATTGCCAGTTCATGGACAATTCTTGAAGAAATACTTCAATTGAAGGTATTTTATTTCCATGAATAGTAGTTAGGTCTATACATTCTATAAATTATGTAAATAGTTGCTTTCCCCTATCTTGTTTTGTCCTGGTCTATAAGGTTTGGTCCTGTTGCTCTCTATTGTCAAGTTTTCTAGTGGGATGGTCTACTTTAAACCAGTGATTCTAGATCCTTGCTATGCCTGCACAAGGCATAAATCCCTAGACAGAGCCACTGTTATCACTCAAAAAAAAATTCATGGCTTTGGCCCTTTTCTCCTAGTCTCTGCTTTTGTTTTTAGGTCTTTGGCATTAACCCTTTGTTTAGACTTTTAAAAAACTATTCATTGGTGTGAAAAAGCCCTTTGTTAAACACTGGCCCTGTTCTATTTTAAAGTTACTTTATTCAGGCCACTTAAAATCCCTTTATGCATGTGCTAAATTATTTTCCCCTTTGTAACATGATCACGTGAACCTTTTTTATGTTACGTGATCTTGTGACTAAAGGTTCTATTCATCCGGCGATCTTTAATTTTCCCTTGTCCCTTGCATTTAATATTTACTAAGTCTTAGTGGCTGGTGAATTTAATATTTCCTAAAGTCCTCAACTCTATATTTTCCTAGGCCAGCTCTGACACCATCTTGATCCAACGGTTGTCGTGAAAGCACAAAGGTTTTGTCAAATGCTTGTGATATTACAACAATTGTTGATTCTCCTTTTTGGTAGTTGTCAGTGGGTCTTGGGTTGCTGGCTTGTTAGAGGGTCCTGACACTTCCAGTGACTCAACAATGGGCATAAATTATTATGGGATGTGTCAGATGTATGAGATTTTGAGACAACCATTGATCATTTTGTATGAGGTAACCTTTTCTTTCGGTGGGTCCATCTACAAGGTATGTTGATTTGTTGTTCTCTAATTGGTCCACGTTATGTGAGCTAGACGTGTTGTCAAGTGGACCTAGTGTCTCAATCAAATGATTCAAGATCGACGGTTGGTGTAAGAGCACGTAGAATCTTCAAAGCCCTTCAAATCTTGCACCAGCTATCTGATCTTCCAAGTGGTATAATTTTCTCAGTGGGGCCATTTTCTAGGTGGTGCAAGGTTGTTCAAATCTTATTGGTCAACGTGAATGATGTGGCATAGTGGGGTCATTGTCAAAGAGATTAGTGATGAGGACTAGATCTACGGTCAGTGTAAGTTCTCATGAGTTTTGTCAGAGCTATGAGATCTTATGCCCACCGTCCAATTTGAAGGCTTACAAAGAGTGGGTCCTATGTCAGTGTGACTGGGCATGAGCAGTGAATGATGTAATGACAAGTGGCACAAAGTGGGCCCAGGTGGGGTCTAAGGTCTTAGCAGTCTGGACAAAAGTGTTTAGCGATTCTGATAGATTTCAATGGATTCACTTGTTCACAAAGTAAGATGGTAGTTCTCTAAATGTTTTAGCAGTTCAGCGAACAAGCATTCATGTAATCGCTAAACTTTTTGGTAGTATTATAAAGTGTTTCATGAACTGGTAGAAACCTTCAGTCACTAGTTCACCAAATGTAATGTGGGAAAGTTTGTTTTCCTTTGTTTGCCAGTTCACAGGGTTAGATGGTGAGTTAAGATTTCATTTCACGAATACAATTTGCCTTATTTCATGGTCACTGAGTGTTAACCTGAGGCTAGCAGTTGAGTTAAAGACATAAAGACCACAAAAAGGAAAGATCTAATGATCATGATATAAAGTTGATCTAGATTTAAATATCAACCACTGATATGTAGCAAGCACCATGAATGTGACCATTGAGATTCAAATTCAAATTTTTTGAGGGTTCCCAGTGACAGAAAGGACTGATTTTAATTGCTTTTGAGGCCAGATTTAATTTTTTTGGTGGCGCTGATGGTTGTAGTGTGGTCCAGGGTGTTCTATGATCATTTGCAAGCATCTGTACCCTATGGTTTTGTGCTCGAGGTGTGTTTGTAGGTGGCCGATTTGACTGGTTTTCATGGAAATTCCTTGTTGTTTTGTACTATTCCCATAGATTTTGATGATTGCAAATCTATTTGAGATTCATTTCCTCTAGGTTGCCTATGTTTCTTCCCCTGCAATAAATTTTGATTTATTTTTGATTGGTTGGGTAGTTGAAACCCTAACCCTAGTCATTTGTAGCTTGTTGCAACCTATTTTGGGTTTCCAAGATGACTAGAGGGTATATATTGTAGCATTTTTTATTTTTGTAAGGGTTGTTGTTGATGGTATTATACTAAGCAAGGAGAGCTTGGATTTTGCATATGTTCCTTTGGTATTTTCTTGTTTGGTAATGTATTGATTCTAAAAATTAATGAGAATACACTTGAATTCCTGTCTCAAATCTCCAATTGTCTTCTTTTTCTTATTGTCGATTCATATATGTTAAGGTCACAAAGTGGATTAGCATATGGTAAAAAAATAGTATTGTGAGATCAGCTTGGAGTTCCTAACAAAGTTAGGATTAAAGCCTTTAGGGTGATTTCAGTGAGTTCATTGTTAGATTAGAATTTGATGATCATGTTTGAGAGTGAGGGGAGTAATAGGTAAAGCACTTACTTTGAGTTCATGTGTATTTGAGTTAAGATTTTAGGTTGATATATGTTATTTAGTGACTTCTTGCCCTATGATAAGGCACTGATCTATTCTTTGGAGGCAGTCCATCATCATCAATCACACACACACACACACACACACACACATAAATTAAATGATAAAATCTTTAAATCAATTAGTAAAGAGTATAGTTGTATAATATTTTGTGATTCCTTTGAAGAAGTGATTCAAGGGTACACCTGCCTGAGCATTAAGGCTCAAAGTGTAGGAGGATCTCATTGCTGATCCTTGTTAATTGGCACTCTTCCTTGTAGACTTTGGAGTGGTGATAGAGTCAAAGTATTATTAAAGTTATCCATCAAAGTATAAATCTATAAGTTGAAGATCAAAGGGAATGACCAACAGGATCCTAGAATGAGAAGAGAGCTCTCCTTTTAAAGATAAGTGGACTATGGAGATTAAGAGGAAAAATATTTGATCAAGGGTGGAGTTTTAGAGTCGGAGCAACCCTTGTGCACAAGCCTCATCCAATGAGAAATAAGTGTTGAGTTTTGTACCTCATGTGAGACAAAAATCCTTTTCCTCTTTTTATAAAATAGGAATTGCTTTATTTGTTCAACTTAGGATAAAAGGTAAGTGGGTAATTTTTATTTAATAAAAGAGGAGGGAATTTATTTTAATTAAATAAAGACTTAGGATAAAATGATTAATCCATAAAATATAATCAAATAAATGATAGAATTAGGATTTGATCAAGAATTAGCAATTGATAAATTTAGCACATAATTCTAGAAAGGGGCTAATAGTCTAGGTGACCATTTTTGGGTGATTACATTTTCCCCTCTTTGACTAATGTGTGATTGATTTGGGAACACATTACGTCAAAGAATGGATCATCCAAGAAGGCAATAGATAGAGATCTAACTCCAAAGAATGAAGTACAAAGAGATAGAAAATCTTGTGTTGTCAACTTGGTAGTGATAGTACTAAACACTTAGGAGAGAGATGGATAGTATCAGAACTCAAGATGAAAACTAACATGTCAAGTGCAATAGATACATAGATCGATCAGAGAAAATGGAATGGTTAATCATATGCTCTAGATAATAGCTGATAGAGTATGTATGCCCCCTCAGGATTGAAATTGAAATAAAATAGAGGGAATGTAGAAGAAAGAGAAACATGATCAAATCACCAGAAATCATAATCAAAGATGAAAGATAATAGAATAACCATCAAGCAGTGAAGATATGCCCCAGTTTGACTAGGTTTGACTGAGAAAGATATAGGATGAAGATCAAGTCAAAACCTCAGAGAGATAGAGTGAAGGAAATGAATGAAAGACTAGAATGGTGAGAGAGATGGAGATGGAGAAATGAAGATTCCCTAGAGAAGATCGAAGGATCAAGCCTCAAACGGCCAGCCAACTATGCAAAAGAAGGAGAAATTTTGAAATGTAATTTTGACTATCAAGATGAACTTACATTTTGATTTCAATCCTGAAAATGGATCTAGGACATCAACATTAGCTAGGGGTGCAATTTTCATGAAATTCTGAGATGTTTTGAAAATTAGGTCTAAAAGTCAAAATGCTATATAAGGGGTAAAAAGGTTATTTTCAAATTCATTTGTCTTATTTGAGATTTGAGAAATTTGAGAGATCAAATAGAGACTATGGATCAATAGGAAGGTATTCCCATTCACACACAATGATTTGAGTGCTGTTGGTTGCACAAATGGGCTCCTCACTATGGTGCCCCAATAAGTTTTCAAAAAAACTAGTCATTTGAGTGATTTTTTGCATTTTAAACATGTTTTTTAATTTTTCAAGCTATAGTGGTGTGAAATATCATGTGATACTATTATAGTATTTCACACATGTTATATACTATATCATGTGATACTTTGTGAGCCCACAAAGTATCTCACGACTGTTTGGGAAAGTATCACGTGAAGCTGGAGTAAATATCGTGCGATATGGTGCAAACTATCACATGAAGAAAAAGTATCACACCACTAGTCAAAGAAATATCACATGATACAATATCAACAAACAATATCGCACCAATATAATAAGAAGTATCACATGCTTTTAATTTGAACAATATAACATGTGTAGAGACAATTTTTTGTGTTTGAGATTTCTTGTACTGATTTTAAACATCCATCATCACATGTTCTGACATCTAGTTTGCAAGTTATGGCTTGCAGGAGGTTCTATCAGTGCTAATCATCAAAGCACGGAGGGTGATTGGGCTATGATGCATTTGGGATCTAGATGATCTAGATCATGCAGACTTGAGTAGGATGGGATTTAGTTACCTATTGGATATGCCCCATATACAGGAAAACCATGGGTTGCTGACAGCACTAGTAGAGAGGTGGCACAATGAGCATAATACCTTACATCTACCAACCGGAGAGGCCTTTATCATAGTAGAGGATGTCTACCAGATCCTACATGTACCCAGCCATGGAGATGAGGTGAACATAATCACATTTGTAGATGTTATTTAATGTAAATGTTTCCATATGATGAAAACTGACATGATTTTTTTTGGCATAGGTATATTATGATCAAACTCCCATAGAGGTGAGATAGGCCATGTAGGACCTCTTTTAGGATGTTACCATCCTAGATAGACACCTTAGCTAGGACCATCTAATAGAGGAGTATGGTTGGGATTATCCAGCACCATGTATCGTGTGCTCTATAGTGGCATAGGCTTTGACTACTGACAGGAGTCAGAGAGGGTTCCCACTAGGCTGGGGGAGATTAGTGGAAAACTTGGTGGCACACCTAAGATGGATATAATGGGGCCCAATGATCCTAGTAGACATGTATCATGAGCTGCATGAGATTGTATATAGGGAAATCAGATTGTGGGCATGCAGGGCTATCCTAGCATAGATATGGGTAGGGGATCACATAGCTGTTGTGCAGCCATGAGTATAGCCTCGATACTAGAGGAGTCCCTATATTTACAGGTATACAAGATTCATCACTTAGCATCATAGTGGTGATATTAGTTATGAAAAGAGGCTTTTAGATGAGTTGATAGCTTTCAAATGGAGGTTGTACAGGTAGTGTGAGAGGTGGAGAGACAAGAATTGAGAGCTTGGATATATGTTGTGCAGACGGCTACTACTAGGATAACATGGAGAGATTGTTGAGCATTTTTTGATCACTCAAGTATGGAGGTAGTTTGGTCGACAACATAGGGTGGAAATGGAGACCACCACATATGCCAGGGTTCAGAAGGATGAGGCACTGGGGTGGTTGCTGATGTTAGATTACCAGTAGGTAGCACATGAGATGGCAGGGTTACGGTGGGAGCCATGGGATTACCTACATAATATGGAAGATGCAGGTGCAAATGCTACTTATATAGAAGAGAGTCCAAGATAAACATTCCCATGATTCACCATTCTAGATGCATAGCTAGATGTAGTGGGTGGGGATGGGGATAATGGGGGAGAGGGAGGAGGGGGAGGAGGGGGAGGAGGGAGGAGAGTAGCAGTAGGGTAGGGGTCTTGATGAGGTGGCCATAGATGGTCACATAGATAGGTATAGGAGGTTGAGGAGGCAGAGGAGGAGGAGGAGGCAAGACTAGTTCACTGACGGGTAGATGCAGGGTAGGAGTAATAGGGGTAAGAGGATCTCTGTGCCAGTTCATGCCTTAGAGGATGAGGTGTAGTAGTTGAGGATCACTATTTCCATTCATCATTAGCAACTCCTAGATGCATGGGCTAAGATAGATCAGTGGGACAAGGAAATGCGAGAGGATGCCATAGGGATCCGGAGAGAGGTGGCACAGGTAGTGTACTATCATGGTTTATATATAGTAGCTATGCTCGAGGGTTAGAGGTTTCCACTCTACTTTGAGAGGGCAGGGAGGTCTGATATGCCAACTAATAGGATGGTAACACTAGGTCCACCACCATCTCCTACACATGAGGGGGAGAGTTAGTCATAGGTTTAGGCTTTAGATGTACAGCCATATCTTGAGACATTATCTAGATTTTGGATCTCACATTGTACTTTGTATCATGACATATATATATATATATATATATATGAGATGACTTGATTTATGATTTATCTTGTGTACTTGTCTCATTGTGATGAATGTTTCAGCATTATTGTCTTGTTATATTTCTCAAATGTATGCTTATTAATGCTCATGTATAGTTTCTCTCATGGATGTATGTTTAGTTCTCATGTTATGATATAGACTCATGTTTTTGAAAATGATCTTTTTATGTGTATGATGATAAGATTAACCCCTTGTGATGACATAAATAGAAAAGGACATGATATGAAAGATAGGAAGTGAAAGACATGATCGAGAAGAGGTGAAAGGTGAGTGTAGTTGACTAACAAGTCTATGAAAGATGAATTAAGAGCTCTCTCCATATGCAAGATGCAAAACTAAACTAACATGAACCTAATAATGCAAGCTGCTATGAAAAGTGTTTTACTTGCAAGGTCACAAAGCCATTAGAATCTAATAATCATCATCGAGCTTTATTGGTAGCATCACAAGATCATACAATATGCACTAGTATAACTATGAGTATATGAATATCATCTATATTAGATAGGTATTTGGGAATCCCACCTAAGCATCAAAGACATGTAAGTCAAGATGACTAGTGTAGTGAGGTTCCCTAAGTTTAGTATAGCAAGATTATGCTCTCATCAAGACACAAGAAAGTCAAGATGACTATAAGCATGCACTTGCAGAAAATAGTCAAGGATGATACATTGTAGATCCTCAGTGTCAAGTGAAACAATCATAAATGATGATGATAGTTAGGATGAACAAGATATACCCACAAGAAAAAAATAAATAAACATATCCTCATGCCCCTAGTCTTCTAGCTATGCATCATCAAAAACTATCATGGAGAGAACACTCATCAAGAGAAATCATCATAGACAACACAAAAAGAAAATAAGATCAAGAAAGTCTCAGTGAGTCAATTGTTTAAGTGCATGTGTGTAGGTCATAGAGTCAAACTTTGAGTATCACATCTTCTAGTGAAAAATATCACATCATTCTAGACTGCGGGTAGGACATCTGATAAGTGTTGAGAAACACTCAATGCTAGGGAAGTATTGAAAAATACAGTTGGAAAGTGTTGAGAAACACTATTTGAACCAAGTTTCCCAAGAAACCTCGATGCACAAAGAGACCCAAGATAAGATAGAACAACATATGCCCCCTAGACTAGGAAAAGAGTCAATTCTAGGCTAGGAGAGGCAAAGAGAGAAGTGGAGTGAATGAGCGCCATGCGAGACTGATAGACATAGGTGCAAGGGTCTCAAGTAGCGCTTGTTTCTAGGTTTTCACCACTTGGCAGATTTTTCATGACTTTTTATATTTTTTTCATTTTCTTTTGGAATATATATATTTTTTGGTGAGACATCAAAGCACCTATTGTTAGGTTTTCACTAGGATGCTCCTTTTTTTAGGACTTTATATGCTTTTTAGGATTTTTTCAGCATCATATATGATTTTTTTTGGAATTTTTTCAAGATCAATAAGATATATACAAAGAGCTCAGGAACGTTAGGCATAGAACTTCTTTAGATGTAGAACATTAAAAGGTTTGGAAATCTCTTCTCCCTCAAGTGTAGATAACTGATAGGCCCCAGACCCAAATGCTGGTATGATGATGTAATGCCCTAACCAATTAGGCTTGAATTTTCCTTTCTTGTCTCTATTCTACTAATTTTGAGGATTTTCTCTAAGGACTAATTCACCCACCTGGAACTCTCTAGGATGAAAATTCTTATTATAGGTAGTAGATGATCTCTTCTGATAAGTGCTCATGTGATCAAAAGTGGCCTTGCGGCATTCCTCCAAATTAGTGAGATCATGAACTCTCATGGCCCTATGGTCTTCATCAGTAATCAAACCATGTAGAGAGACTCTCAGTGATCGTATTTTGACTTCTAGTGGTAAGACAACCTCAGAACCATAGACCAAGGAAAAAATGTGTGGCACCTGTAGGAGTGCAAATAGAAGTTCTGTAAGCCCATAGTACAGGATTGATTTGCAGATGCCAATCCTTGCCTAATTTGTGCACTGTCCTATGAAGGATTTTCAGCAATGTTTTATTCAAGGCCTCAGCTTGGCCATTCCCTTGAGCGTAGTAAATAGAAGCCCAATGTTGATTAATTTTGAACTTTTTGCATAATTGTTTTAGGTCTTTATTCTTGAACTAGCCACCATTATCTGTGACTATGGAAGAAGGAATAACATAGTGGAAAATAGTGTGAATCAAAATAAACAAGGCAACATGTTTTCCTATTTTTGTAGACAATGGAAAAACTTCAACCCATTTGGTAAAATATTCAGTAGCTGTGATAATGAACTTCTACCCACTTGACGAACTAGGATAAATCTTGCCTACCAAGTCAAAGGGCCATTGCCAAAATGGCCAGTATGTAACAGAGGGAATAAGCTCATGTCCAAGAGCATGAATGAGATTCCTGTGTAGTTGACATTTCTTTTAGGACTTGGCATATCGAACAACATCAGCCTGGATAGTAGGCCAATAGTAACCAGTCCTAAGCAATTTCTAAGCTAACACAAGACCATTAGAGTGTGAACCACATATGCCATCATGGACTTTAGCTAAAGATTTTTTTGACTCCTCTATTTCTAGACACCTAAGGAGAGTTCCATCTAGACCCTTCCTATACAAGCCACCAGAGACGAGGGTAAAATGTGAGGCATTATAGATGAGTTGGTGTTTCTCATTGTGTGTTATATTTTCAAGGATAATCTAATCTTGGAGATAGGAAAATATGGTAGCATAGCGGGATGAGTCATGACTGACCATAGTGTAAATAACATGGTCATCAGGTGAATCATAGGTAGGATGATGCAACTCTTCCACCAGGAACTCAAAGTGTCACTCATATTATTCCAGTTGTAGAATGGATGCCAAAGTAGCCATGGCATTAGCATCCTTGTTCTCAGCTCTAGAAATTTGTTGGAATGTAATAGATTTGAAATAATTCCTAAGTGAGTCTATCATCCTCTTGTAGGAAATCAACTTGTCATCTTTTTTCTAGTAATCATCATTGACTTGATTTATGACAAGCTGAGAATCTCCAAAGATATGCAATTCTGTAATTCTCCATTCTAGGGAAAGCTTGACACCATTGAGAAGGGCTTCATATTCAACTATATTATTGGTTAATGGAAAGAAAAGCTTATAAGATTTAGGAATTTTGTATCCATGAGGTGTAACAAATAAGATTCTAGCACCAGCCCCATTCTGTGTATGAGAACCATCAAATAACATTTTCCATGTACACCTTGTGACATTCATGACCAAGGAATCTAGAAAGTCTATTTGAAGAGGACCATCATCAGTCATGGGAAATTCATCCAATTGATCTATGATTGCTTTTCCTTTAATGGATTTCCTTTCAACATACTAAATGTTAAATTATGAAAGAATCAACATCCACTTAGCAAGTCATCCAGTAAGCATAGTTTTACTTAAGAGGTACTTTAAAGGATCAATTTTAGTGATCAGCTACGTAGTATGTGTGAGCATGTAATGTATAAGTTTTTGGGATGAAAATACTATTGCTAGAAAAGCCTTTTCAATGCTGGTATAATTAAGCTCATAAGAAACCAAGGTGTGACTGATGTAGTAGATAGCTTGTTCTTTGCCCATATCATCCTACTATGCAAGGAGAGCTCCTAAAGAATTTTTCATAGTAGATATGTAGAGTATCAAAGGTTTCCCTTGGATAGGTGGCATAAGAATGGGAGGTTTTGCTAGGTAATCCTTGATTTGGTCTAGGCTCTTTTGACATTCCTAATTCCATATGCAAGTAGCTCCTTTATCCAAATTCTTATTGAAGGGTTGACCTCTGTCAGCTAACTAAGAAATGAACCGCCTAATAGATTGGAGATGGCCTTGGAGACCCCTTAATTGTTTTATGTTACAAGGAGGTGGCATCTTCATGATAGCTTGCACCTTTTGCAGGTCTACCTCTATTCCTTTTCCTGATATGATATAGCCTAGTAGTTTCCCAGAAGTGACACTAAAAGCACATTTCTTAAGATTCAATCTAAGTTGGAATCATTCCATGTGGTCCAATATCAAACTCAAATCAGATAAATGAGTGCTTCTTTTTTGTGATTTAGCAAGTGTTTCATCAACATAGTCTTCCATGTTCTTGTGCATCATGTCATGGAATATGGTAGTCATAGCTCTCTGATAGGTTGCACCAACATTCTTAAGACCAAATGGAATGACATTCCAACAAAAGGTACCCCATGCACATGTGAAAGCTATCTTCTCTTGGTCTTCTAGGATAATTCTAATCTGGTTATATCTAGAGAAGCTATCCATAAGGGAATACATTCCATAGCCTATTGTCATGTCTACTATCATATCGATGTTTGGAAGTGGAAAATCATCCTTAGGGCATGCTTTGTTTAGGTCTCTAAAGTTAGTACATATGTGAATGGACTTGTCATGTTTGGAAATAGGGACAATGTTGGAAATCCATTCAATGTAGTCAATAGCCCTTATGAAGTTATCTTCCAGGAGCTTCTCAAGTTCAACCTTAACCAATAATGCAACTTAAGGATGCATCTTTCTAAGTTTTTTCTTGACAAGCTTTACCCTTGGAGCCATAGAGAGATGATGCATAATAAGCTCAGTGTCCAAACCAAGCATGTCTAAATATGTCCATGCAAAGTTGATCCTTTTCTCTTGAAAGAATGTGGTGAATTGTTCTTTCTCCTCTGTCGAGAGGGACTGATCTACATGAATTATCTTAGGAGACTCCTCTATCACTAAGTCGATTGGCTACCTAGGTTCTATTAAGATGGAAGATCTTTCCTAGAAGTAGCTGGGAAGACTACCAAGCACCTCATCCTCGGGTGCCTCAAAGAGGTTTTCACCCTTAGATACATCTTTTTTTTTACTATTTTGAGGTTCGAATACCACCACAATGTGGTTTTCACCATCTAACCATTTCTTTTTCCTTTTGATTTTATGATTGAGGTACTTGATATCTAATTTTGTCATATTTGTTGCTGGTTTGATAGTGGAAGAGGTGACAGGTTCAATGGCATTTAGGTAACAAGCGATCTCAAAGTCATTTTGGAAAGAAGGGAATATAGGTCTTTGATCCTGGGTGGACCAATCTATGAGATCTAAGTGTATGAGGGGAAGCAAAGTGATAGGATCAAGGTTATTGATGCGATAGGTGTTGTCTCTAGTGATGAGAGAAGTCGAGCCTAGAGAGTAGGCTCCAAAATTATCAAGATCTAGATTTGGCATAGAATGACTAGCGTGGTCCACTAAAGCAATACATGGATTGAACTCATCAAACCCTACATGAGGCTCATTAACTACATCGGGTTGGTCACTATAAGTATGAATCACATCAACTTCCATATCCACTATGGAACATCCTTCTGAGAGAGTGTCCCACTCATACTCATTTGAATCTTTCATTCAACTTCTACTGGGATGTTTTCACCAAGAAGGTTTAGGACACTTGGAAGTGGAGGCACCCATGTCATTACATGTGAGATCTCCTCTTTCTATTAACTACAAAATATTTCTACATTGTTGACTTCTAGGCGTAGAGGCTTCAGCTATCTCATCATCAGGTATACATTATTCTCCCCAAAGGAGTGAAGTAGAAGGGATATTGTCTCCCATTTGAGCCATAGTGTGTAGCGGTGATTCATCCATATCTAAGTCACTAGTCATGGGAGTATTTCTAGAACATTCAGGTGGTTCATCTTCAGCACAGTATCCTAGACTTGTGGTATCTTTAGAGGGTCAGCCCTTGGTATGACTCAAAGGTTCAACTAGGGCATGTCCATTATTATTTATAGGTCCTTGACCTTGATAGTGCATTTTCTACAAAAATGTGTAGCCTTTACCACAGTGTCTAGGAGAGATGGGAGTAGCAATTATCATACTATCTTCTTCCTCTTTATAGATCCACTCCCTAACAACTTGTTCTTCTTTTTCTACCTCTAAGGGTATGGATGAATGAACAAAGGTACCAAAAATTGTCATGGTAGAAGCGGAGGGTTTCATCTTATCTGAAGGTCTAGCATATGACTTAGGAGAGACAGGCATAGCAGCAATAGAATCCAATGTGTATTCACCCATACCAATGCTCATCATTTTTAATTTTTGCTCAGTAGTAATAAGGGATGCACTAGGATCATGAGAAGATTTATTGTGAGTGACAAACATTTCAGTAGCGGTGAGAGTATTAATAGCAATAGCATTGTCCCTAGGAATCACAATTTCAACTCCATTATATGAGAATTTGACACATTGATGGTAGGTAGAAGGAACAACTTGCATGTCATGGATCCAAGGATGACCCAGAAGAATGTTGTATGCGAGTGGGATGTCTAATACTTGAAACACAATATCTTTTGCAACTAGACCCACTTGGATAGGTAGCACAATAAGACCTTTTGAAGATCTCTCCACTTCATCATATGCTCTGATAGTGATCTTTCCCCTAAGATCTACAAAAAAATTGGACAATCCCAATTGTTGCACAACAAGAAAGGAAACAATATTCAACCCCACACCATTGTCTATCAAGACTCGATGGAGTCAGGTATGGTAGACTTGGACCTTGATATGTAAAGCAAGATTATGTGGGTGACTAAGAGATGTGTCATCCTCTATGAAAAATGAGAGGTAGTGAGGAGATGAGATATGGTTGACCATAGCTTGGAACCTATCTAGGTCAATATCGTTAGGGACATTTTTTGTACATAGAGCCTTTTCAAGGATCTCTTTGTGAAAAGGGGATAGCTCACGCAACTCAAAAATGGATATTTGAGCTGGTCTTTGTTATAACTAGTGAACAAGATCATAGCTAAACATGGCTGAAGGAGTTGTTTGTTTAGAAGACGAGGTTTATTTGGGATCATGAGCAGTTTGAAGGACAATTTTGGTTTTCCCCCTAGTAACAACATTCAATATCTCACTTTGAGAGGATGAACCATCAAGTGTTTGCAAGACCAACTTTGGCATAACATGATTGGTGTCATTATTACCTTGAGATCTCATCATGAAAACACTCTCAATGGGCTCCAACATGTTGATCATATTCTCACTATCAGTATATGTATAATTGATCTTAGCATCATGATTTTTCTTGTTCGCTTGAGAGGACTCCCCCTTTTCATACTCAGGTAGAGGGGTTTCGAAGGCCTTGTGATCATAATTTTTAACCAAGCTATCTATGAGAACTGTACCTCCATCAATAAGATCTTGAATATTATCTTTGAGCTTGAAACAATTATCCATGTTGTGTGTCTTACTTCTATGGTAATTTTAGAAATGATCATCTCTCCACCATTCAGGCTTAACTAGTGGATTGAAGGGATGAGAATTGTCAGGAAGCATAAGATACTTGTTGGCAACCAAGGTCTTGAGAATCATGTCATAAGGTTCAACCAATGATATGTCTTCTTTGGTTTGTTTGCATATTGAGGCTTAGGTGCACTTTGAGTGTTGGAAGCCTCTTGTTGTTTAGTTGTGTAGATAGCATTGGAGAGGTGGAAATCAAGCTAATTAGCTTTAGGAACATCCACAACCCCATCATTAACAACATATTTATTTTTGTTCCAAGGTTTTCTTTTGTCTTTTCCATTACCTATAGTATCTTTATTGATGAAAATATCCCCATTCCTTATGGAAACATCCTCAATTCGATATGCACTTTCAACCATGTCATTGAAAGAGTAAAATAGTTGTTTCCTTAGATTGTAATACAATTCAAGCACAAGAGTTTTGACAAAGATGTCGATCTTTTCCCTCTTCAGTAGTTGACAAGGATATCTAGAATATAACGACCTCCAATGTTGCAAGTAGGTAGCGAATGGTTCACCTTGATTTTTCCTGAGGGCACTTAGATCTATCATGGTAATAGGCTTGTTATACACTAAGTTTTCACCCTTGTTTCAACCTCTCTTGGTCTTGATAACTTAGTATAACATGGGAATCATCTCCAAGTTGTGGGACCTATGCTAACTGAGATGAGACCTCCAAGTTCTAGGTTGGTTCCTCTTGGATAATCACCTTAATTTTCTTCTAGACATGAAAAGTAAATCTTTTGAGAGAAAGGGATAGGAGGGGTACTTGAAAGGGAAATGACTTGAAAGCAAGCTACCTAATAGGTGATGCACCAAAATTAGGGTTTGGATCTCAGTATAAAGGATGAAATTAATGAACAACTTAGGTCTAGGAGGTCACAACTCACTGAATAGGCTTGCATGAGTGTTTCATAGAAGGGTTTGCAATAGAAAGAGGCTATTTGGGGAAAAAGAGGATTTCACAAACAATAGCATTATTGATGGATTTTAGACACAATTTATGACCTGCAAACAAACATTCACTTCTACAACTCAGAATAGGAATGAGACAAGATTGTTATGGGGTTGAAGTATACCCACAAAAGCATTCACATCTAGTCATCCACAATAAAACACAATAGTTGTAGAAAAAGAGGGTGATTAGGAACCCTAAGCTATCACTGAAACATCATATACCTTAATTCAATAAGAGGTAATTCAAATAGGGAAGCATAGGGACATGAAGAATTTTCACAAAATACCTCTGCAATATTTGAATTATCAATGAAAGATTTACAACTGTATAAGCCAGAGGGTAGAAATGATACCATAGATAATCCTTAAGAAAAATGAAATTCTTTGACAATTGTCCAACTCTGAGCTCAAAATCTCTAAAAATACAATATATACATCCCCTCTTGCACATAGGCAAGAGTCAAAATCTAACTAGGGTTACAAAACTAAAGAATGATATCAAACCCTAGGGTACTGATCACTTATTATGAAAATATTTGAGAACATCAGTGATCAAATCATATCTTTCTTCATGAGCATCCATCTAGTACTAAGCTCACCTATAGACACAACAACCTCAACTTACCAACCCACTTGCAACTCCACTAAGCCATGAAGGCTCCAAATCTGATCTAGAAGATATCTGTATTTTCAATAATAACACTGGCAAAAGGTGGTGCCAACCCATTTAGCACCTTTGACATGACATGGTACCCTGCAATGTCGGCCAACAGTCATCTCCATCACCCCCTAAACCATAACCATCCTGAGAAATCAATTCCCTAGCTACCTGACATCGTGCATGGCTGAAAAAATGCAAAACCCTCACAGAGACATTTGAATTTTGAAATATAACAGCTAGTGAAAAATTTTAAAATGTAACCGTCGATGAGAAACTCTTCTCAGTAGATGAATGGCCATGATACGCTAAGAAAAAAACTTTAAAGCCCTTCTGACAAGTCAAAACCACCATGGAAGTTAGTAGCCAATGAGAAATGAGAAAATCGACATGTCAACATATTTGGACCCACCTCGAGCTTTTCCTTCTTAAGTCATTTGGTGACTATGTGACCGAAGACTTTTCTCTAAGTCATGAAGAACTTCTCATAACCCTGGTCTGATTAAGCGACTATGCGAACAAAGAGGTCACTAGATTTCTAAGTCTTTCGGCTAACCCTGGTTAAGTCCAGTGAATAAGAGAGAACCCCAAGTCACTGATTCACAGAAGCTTGCTAACCCTAGGCCTAGTTACCACCTAGCAATTTTCTATTCATGCTGACTGCCCCTTCAACAAATGTCTTGGTAGGCTCTAACAACAGACCCATTGAGAACTAGATCCCAATCTAATAGTGGGCACATGATCTCATGGCCCATGAATATGCCTTCTGATCATGCACTGGTCATAGATCCTTTTAGAACTGAGACCCCATGACACATCAAACTAACAAATGAGTCCCCATTATCATATAGAAGCCAATCATATGTGAGCACATCAGCGTCAGGTACCACATTAGACCCACAACCCATAGATTCTCATCGAGCATTTGTCACATGATCTCATAGGGTCAGAGGATTCTATGAGATCATATGACCACCGTAGATCTTTCCCTTTCTGACACATTCATAGACCTTCTAACACATTCCCACTGACACATCCAAGCTATCATCTAGCCAACCAATAACAAATGAACATGTCAAAAACTAAGGACCCACCTGACAGAGCTCAAAGATAAATTAAGATCAATGGCGGGTGCATGATCTTATGTGTCAGAAAAGCTCCTTCAGATCATGTGCAAGCTATTAGATCATCATCAACTGACAACCCATTAGGCCCATGCTAACATAGCCTCAAATTGTAAGTCTTAACCAATCATAAGTGAACAGCTCAAACTACGTGGCTGGATCCACTGAAAAAAAGATGACTCACTGCAGGTAGGAAGATCAACGATCGTCGCATAATCTCATGCCTCTAACAAATCTTATGAGAACTTATGCCCATCATTAGATTAAGATGGTGTCAAAGATCCTAGGCCTAGAAATAAAAGGCATCGGGACTTAGGAAAAATTAAAGCGCTAGGCGCTAGAGACTTAGGGAATATTAAAACACATGGAAATATGATCACTTAAGTGGCTGAAAAGGTAATGTAGAAATATAATAGCCTAAAAGGATTTTTAGGGTTTTAAGGGTCCAACGGCTACTTTATGAATTTTCTGACCTACAGACCAAGGAGTAAAACAATTTGCAAAGGCTAGAGGACAAGGCACAACTTCATGAAATTTTCAGGGATGCTTGACAGGATAAAAATAGAGACCCTAGGATGGATTTTTTATCCAAAATTTGTATAGGATAGAAAAATTATGGTAACATTTTGGTGATTTTTGCTGGATGTCAACCTGCTAGACATGGAAAACTAGTGACCTTAAAAAAATCCATTAGGCATGGGGTCATCAAAAAATAAAAAATTCTCAGAGGGAGATAGAACTTGTGCACATGTGCACTTCTTGGAGAACAGGAAACTAACCTAGAAAAGAGGGAAAGAAAGCAGAAGACACATATTTACAAGAATTTATAGAGAGGGATTAACCTTAAACAAGGGCTTCAAGTGGAATCCATTGACTGATATTGGAAAGGAAACTCCTTCAAGATTTGATAGATGGAAAGCATTGGATCCCTTGCACTCTATTATAACAAATGGTCCACCCCAAAATGAATCAAATTTGTTATGTCTGCCAGGCTTGGATCTGAATTCATCCCATTTGAGGACTACATCCCCAACCTTGAAATTTTTTATCCTGGCTCTTTTATCAAAACTCCTCTTTGTCTGAATCTGATGGAACTCCATATCCTACATTGATTTGTCTCTGATCCCCTCCAATTCCATCAACTAAGCATATCTGATATGGAAGGGATCTCCTTCTTCAATTAGGGTATACTAAGTAGCCAAGTCTAGAGCTGGTAATTTAGTTGAAATGGACAACTTAGCCTCTCTGCCATACACTAGAACATAAGGAGAATTCCCAATGATCTTCTTTGGGGTAATTATGTCTAACCATAATGCATACCTGAGCTTATTATGCTAATCCCTCTGATTGTCTTGTAGAGTCTTCTTAATTATCCTAATCAAGTTCTTGTTTGTTGATTCTGCTAAACCATTTCTCAGAGGGTAATAATTTGAACTGGTATTCAAATAAATGCCATTCTTGATTGCCCACTCTAAGACTTTGAGGCCGATGAATGCTAATGCATTATATGATATTATGGAATCTGGAGTGCCAAACCTATGGATTATATCATCATAAAAACTTAAGACAACACTCTCATTTTTTTTTTTTAAGGAAACTACCTCTATCCATCTAGTGAAATAATCTATTGCAGTGATTATCCACTTATGTCCTACATTAGATGGAGGATTGATCATTCCAATGAAGTCTATACCCCACTTCATGAAAGGCTACTCTGTTCTGATTGGTTGTAGGGGTAAGGCTACAAGCCTCTCTTTTATTACAAACATGGCACACTTGATGCATGTTCTCACATACTCATGACTATCCTTAAAGATAGATGGCCAATAGTAGCCAGCCCTCATGATTTTAAAATCAGTAGTCCTAGGAGAGAAATGACCTCCAAAAGGTCCATCATGAAACTCAAATAGGATGTCTACTACCTTTTTTGAATCTATGCATCTTAAAAGGACACCATTGTGATCTTTTCTAAAAATGACTTCATTTATCAACACAAAAGGAATAGATTTTAGCCTATAATACCTTCTTTTTGCTGAATCCAAGCCTGCAGGACATTGTCTTGTCTTCAAATAATTGATCATATTAGGCAACCAGCTTGTTGCCTTGGCTTGTTCTTTTGTAGAATGCATAACCAAAGATGCATCCATTTTCTATGATTTCTTTGAACTCTCATATGATGCCAAATGCTCACAAAGACCTCTTCCTCTAACTAGCTTGTAGTTTGAATATCTATGTCATATTCCATCACCTTGGTGATCCAACTAGCTCTTTTCTCATTTAGGTCCTTGGAAAGAAAAAATTCTTTGACACTTGGATGATTAACTTTTAAATGTACCTTGCTATGGGTCAACAAATATCTAAACTTTTTAAGGCTCTTCACCATAGCAAGCACATGTTTTTCTACAAAAGAGTATCTCTGTTCATACTCTTCTAAACCCTTGCTAAAGAAAGCAATAGGCTACTCCAATCCATTTGAATTTTCTTGGGTCAACATTGTAGATATAGTATCATGGCCTCCATAAGCATAAAGGATAAAATCCTTATTGAAATTTGGGTTTAAGAGGGTAGGAGCTTCTGTCAAGGCTTCTTTGATAGCCTAGAAATTATCTTTTCCTTCTTTAGTCGAGCTAAAAGTTGAACTCTTTTTAAACATGGATGTCAAAGGCTTTAGTAAATCTACAATGTTAGGCAAGAACCTCCTAACAAAATTAATCTTTCCTATTAAATATTGGAGACTTTTCTTATGATGTGGTAGGGGTAGTTCTAGGATAGATGCAATTCTCTCATGATCCACTGTAATTCCTTCCTTGGATACTACATATCCCAATAATTTCCCTTCATGAACTGCAAACATAGATTTCTTGGGATTAAGAGATATCCCAAATTCTCTAAACCTTTCAAAGATCTTCCTGAAATGTTTGATATGCTCTGCTACATGCTTTGAATAGATAGTTATGTCATCTAAGTAGACCAATACAAACTTGTACATGAGGCTCTTAAAGGCCATATCGATTGCCTTTTGAAATGTAGCACTTGCATTTGACAAACCAAAGGGCATCTTTTGATAAGCCATGGTTCCCCAGTTGGTTGTAAATTTAGTCTTATATTGATCCTCTTCACTCACCAAGATCTGATTATATCCTAAATAGCCATCCAATAATGAAAATCTCTCAGACCCAGAGACACATTGTAAGATTTTCTCCATGGAGGGTAATGGATGGCGGTCCTTTAATGAGACCCTATTAAGATCGCTAAAATCAACACGCAACCTCAGCTCCCCATTCTTCTTCCTGACATGAACAAGGTTGGAAACCCAACTAGTATGCTTAATAGGCTAGATGATACCACTTTCTATTAGATTGAGTACTTCTTTATTCATAAGTGGCTCCAGTTTGGGATTAACAGGCCTTTGTTTTTGTCTTATTGGTTTGGCATTATGTTCTAATTCAATAGTGTGCTAAGAAAGGGCTAGATCAAAACCCTTGAGGTCCTCATATTGCCATGCAAACACATCACTAAATTCTTTGAAAAGTTGTATGTAATCTTGCTTTTCCAAATCAGTATTCACTTTTCCAAATTGTAGGCTCTTACCTAGCTCCAACTCTAGTTCAACATAATGTTCTTGTTGGACTACTAGGCTAGCTTTATTTTTCTTAACTTCATCATCCTTGTTGAAGATAGTCTCTAAGGTGACAAGACCTCTAGGCATCTTATTAGACTTAAGTTGTATCACTTGATCACCATAGTTCTATGATAGCCTGTCTTGATTATGCTCTGAAAAAACATCTTCTTCGAATAAGAATTGTAGAATTTGTTCATCATTGTCAAACACTTTCCAATTGACATCATTATCAGGAATAGAAGGTCTAACAATCACTTTGATATGTTGTTGGTCCATTTCTTTTGAAATGCTATTAGGAATATCATACTGGGATCCAATAGAAGCTAACCTATTTGCAGTTTGATTTAGCTTTCTAGGGATGGAAACAATATTGAAAGCACAAAAATCTTCAATTGCATCCCAAACTCTATGTTCATATGCTCTCAAGGTGTTATTCTTGGTTGCACTTATCCCTCTTACTTGGCTAAGAACTAACTCACTATCACCATAAAATTTTAAGGCCTTAAGCCCTCTTTTCCTAGCCCACTCTAGTCCATTGACTAGAATTTCATACTCTATAGTATTGCTAGTGTAGGAGAAACTAAATCTAAAGTTAGTATAATACCTTTCTCCTTTTGGGGACACTAGCATAGCACCACTACCAGAACCATGTCTACTTCTAGCTCCATCAAAAAATAGTTCCCAAACCTGATTGCTCTAATCCTCTAAATCAGTGTCTTCCTTAAAAAGGGTGAGCTCTATGGATCCACTTTCTTGTATCAAATAACTTCCCAAACCAAAATCCCAATCAAGACTTTCTTGGGCCTCTAAAGCTCTTTAATCTAGAAGAATATCAGGGATACTTTGTATCTTTGTACTTGCTTCACTAATGGTTTGGAAGTCATTGTCATCAAATATAGGGCAATTTACATTAATGGCATTGGATACATATGGTTCTATATGGTGTGCTGCTAATGGTTCTGACTTGATGGTGACCTTGGTCCCATAACTTGTATGAAATAACATGTGAGACTAGTCAAAAGATAGGTAGCCTCCTATCTTGGCTGTAAACTCCGTTTACAAACATATAGCAAATAATGCAGGGAGATCTATGATGTATATATCAAGGAGGATGGAAAAATTAGGACTAGCATGTAGGATTAGACTGGTATCCTTGGCCACACCTATAGTATTGACTAAGCATCCATCAAGTTGGGTAACCTTCTTTTGAAATGGTTCATATTTTAGTCCTAATTGGTCAGCTACTTTCTTGGGCATTATAGTGCTAGTAGCTCCACTATCTACCATACAATTATGTACTAAAGATTTTCCAATGATTAAAGATACATAAAAGGGGGGTGGTTCTAAATTCCTACCTTGAATGGCATTGGCCTTGGAGTTGCTACTTGGAGCCTCCTTTTCTTGATCAGTGTTAACCAACACTAGCTTTGCAGCTTCTTTTGTAGGTTGAGGAGTTGCCACTTCTGTCATGGCCTTCTTCAAAATTTTAGGCTATCCTGGAAGAGCCAAAGAGTCCCACATAGACATCATGACATTCACCTTCTTCATGTTGTCTACAATATTGAAAGGTTTCATAGTGTGTACTCTCTATTGTGCTTTCACTATGATGGGCTCCGCTTCTTTAGACTATTGGCCTTCTTTTCTTGTAATGACAGGAGCCTCCTTTGGTGTGATGGGAGTGGCTTGTTGCAATGGCTCTACAGATCTAGTGGTTTTGGCATTGGAATATGCTCTCTCCATGTCTTGAGCTCTCCTTTTTTCTCTTCTATAAGCAACAAAAGTAACTTCATCATTGACTCCATTGAAGTCTGGTTGTTCCCAATTGAAGAGAGAAGTCTCACTCTCTTGTGATTCTTGCTGAGGAACTGACCCACTAGATGAAGCCTCTGATTGGGCTTGGGAGGCATTCTGAACCATTAGAGCTTGGTTCATCCATCCATTTGAACATGTAGCCTAACTATGAGGCTGATTACAAGGAAAACACCATTCATTATCCATAGCCATATTATTTTGACTAGGAACCATATCCCTCACTGGATTTGTAGAATTGAGAGATGCGGGGTTATATGGTTGGAATGGTCTTTGATTAAAAAAAAAATTTTGTCCTTGATAACCTCCTTGGTATGGTGGCATATTTTGTTGATAAGGTTGTCCTTGATTCTGATATTGTTGATTAGGACCTTGGTCTTGTGGCTGAAATGGTGGTCTAATTCCTTGACCTTGCTTCTTTAGATTTGTTACTTCCTTAGTCAAGGTTTGCAACAAGTTTGTCATCTCTTGTTGACTACTTTGTTGGCTATTCTTCATCTCTTGCATCTCTTGAGAGAAACTTGATCTTAGTTCTTGACCATTAGTACTAGCCTGAGGTGCTAATATGGTGGGAATAGCGGTAAATGGGGGTACTTGTGCAGGTGCAATGGGTTGAAGGCTAGGAAAAATGGGCATTGGTGGCCTTCTAGCAATCATGCCTACTTGGATTAAACAATTTTCAGCCCTGACAGCTATGTCATTAGCTTGGGGGAGAGAAGTACCACCCATAGATTGGATCATGATAGAAATTTGGCCATTCAAACTTTTCAAGTAGTATAGAAAAGCATGGTTAGCTGATGGCCTTACTAAGGTTGGAATTCTATTCCATGTTTCAAGGAATCTACTATTGTAATATGTCATTTTCTCTTGAGGGTCTCTCTTAATGGTTGTCAACTGCTCAACCAGAGACAAGTTATCTAATTTATCCTCAAAATGCTTACTTAATGCATCTCCTAACTCATCCCATGAAGTAATGGAACCAAAATTTAGAGTTCTAAACCATTCAAGAGCCTTACCTTTTAGAGAGGCTGCTAATAATTTTGTGGCCACATCTTCTTGGCTTATGTTGTGTATGTTGTAGATGGTGGTCACATTTCTTATGTCTTCAAAAGTAGTTGTCTACCCTTCACCTATGAAATCATGTATACTCTTAAGTGCCACCAAGGGCACATCATGATGTACAACAAAGGCTAATGGACTTCCTTGGTTGAATGGTGCAAAGGAAAACTACCTAGCCATTGTAGGAGTTGGAATCTGAGGATTGACAACTATGTGAGATATATTTGATGCTGGATTTGAATCCTCCTCTAGATCTCTGGTTAGAGATCTACCTCTTCTTCTAGAATGAAAGGGTAAAGGTCTCCTTTCTAAAGTATCAGGAGGTGTTGATTGAACCCTGCTCATAGGGGATGTTCTTTGAGTTGGCCTACCTATGTGACTTCTTTTTGAGGGAAACTCTAAAAATTGAGTAGGCTTTGAGCTTCTTGTCTCAATCATTCTCATAAACTTTAAACAAGCTTGGCTTGGATCTTTGAAATTAGTGGACTTCCTAGATATACTTGATAGAACACTTCTAAAAGTCTATGTTATGAAATTTGTATATCAAAGATAACATAATCTTTAAACAATGACCTTCTTTTAATCCTTTTGCAAATGAACTAGCAGGAACACCTTTGCACTTCAATCTGATCTTTGTAGTCCCACTAGGTGTGCCAAAACTATTATACACTGAGATTGCACCCTTTTTTCAAGATCTCTTGGTCTTGATAACTTAGTATAACATGGGAATCATCTCTAGCTTGTGGGACCTATGCTAACTGAGATGAGACCTCCAGGTTCTAGGCTGGTTCCTCTTGATAATCACCTTAATTTGCTTCTACACATGAAAAGTAAATCTTTTGAGAGAAAGGGATAGGAGGAGTACTTGAAAAGGAAATGACTTGAAAGCAAGCTACCTACTAGGTGATGCACCAAAATTAGGGTTTGGATCTCAGTATAAAGGATGAAATTAATGAACAACTTAGGTCTAGGAGGTCACAACTCACTGAATAGGCTTGCATAAGTGTTTCATAGAAGGGTCTGCAATAGAAAGAGGCTATTTGGGGAAAAAGGGGATTTCACAAAAAATAGCATTACTAATGGATTTTAGACACAATTTATGACCCGCAAATAAACATTCACTTCTACAACTCGGCATAGGAATGAGACAAGATTGTTAGGGGGCTGAAGTATACCCACAAAAGCATTCACATCCAGTCATCCATAAGAACACACAATAGCTGTAGAAAAAGAGGGGGATCAAGAACCCTAAGATATCACTGAAACATCATATACCTCAATTCAATACGAGGTAATTCAAATAAGGAAGCATAGGGACATGAAGAATTGTCACAAAATACCTCTGTAATATTTGAATTATCAATGAAATATTTACAACTGTATAAGCTAGAGGGTAGAAATGATACCATAGATGACCCTTAAGAAAAATGAAATTCTTTTACAATTATCCAACACTGAGCTCAAAATCTCTAAAAATACAATATATACATCCCCTCTTGCACGCAGGCAAGAGTCAATACCTAACTAGGGTTACAAAATTAAACAATGATATCAAACCCTAGGGTACTGATCACTTATTATGAAAATCTCTAAGAACACCACTGATCAAATCATATATTTCTTTGTGAGCATCCATCCAGTACTAAGCTCACCTATAGACACAACAACCTCAACTTACCAACCCACCTGCAACTCCACTAAGCTATGAAGGCTCCAAATATGATCTAGAAGATATCTATATTTTCAATAATAACACTGGAAAAAGGTGGCGCCAACCCATTTAGCACCTTCAACATGACATGGTACCATGCAACGCTAGCCAATAGTCATCTCCATCACCCCCTGAACCATAACCATCCTAGGAAATCAATTCCTGAGCTACTCAGTGTCATCCATGGCAAAAAGAACACAAAACCCTTAGAGAGACATTTTAATTTTGAAATATAATGGCTAGCAGCAAATTTTAAAACATAACCATTGATGAGAAACCCTTCCTAGTAGATGAATGGCCACAATACACTGAGAAAACAACTTTAAAACCCTTCTGACAAGTCAAAACCATCGTGGAAGTTAGCAGCCAATGAGAAATGAGTAAATTCACATGTCATAACCCTGGTCTGGTTAAGAAACTACATGAACAAAGTGATCGCTAGATTTCTAAGTCTTTTTGCTAACCCTGGTTAAGTCCAGCAAAAAAAAGAGAACCCCTAGTCACTAATTCATGGAATCTTGCTAACCCTAGGCCTATTTTCCACTTGGAAATATTCTATTTGTGCTAACCACCCCATCAGAAAACACCTTGGCAGGTTGTGACAATGGATCCACTGAGAACTGGATTCTAATCTAACCGTGGGTGCATGATCTCATGGACCCTAAATATACCTTTTGATCATGCACCGACTATAGATCCTTTTAGAACTAGGACTCCATGACACATCAGACTGATAAATGAGTCCCCATCATCATATAGCAGCCAATCATATGCGAGCACATTGGCATCAGGTAGCACATCAGACCCATGACCCAGAGATTCTCATCGGGTGTTTGTCGTATGATCTCATAGGGTCAGAGGATTCTATGAGATCATATGGCCACCATAGATCTTTCCCTTTCTAACACATCTACAAACCTTCTAAAATGGTCCCACTAACACATCCAAGCTATCATCTAGCCAACAAATAATGAATGAGCATGTCAGAAACTGAGGACCCACCTGAGAGAGTCTGGAGATAAAGTAAGATCAACGGTAGGCACATGATCTCATGTGTTATAAAAGCTCCTTCAGATCATGCGCTAGCTATTAGATCATCATTGACTGACAACCCACCGGGCCTGTGCTGACATAGCGCCAAATCACAAGCCTTAACCAATCATAAGTGCACAGCTCGGACTATGTGGCCGGACCCACTGACAAAAAGATGACTCACTATAGGTAGGAAGATCAATGATCATCGTATAATCTCATGCCTCTGACAAATCTTATGAGAACTTACACCCATCATTAGATTAAGATGGTGTTAGAGAGCCTGGGCCCAGAAATAAAAGGTGTCGGGACTTAGGAAAACTTAAAGCGCTAGGTGCTATAGACTTAGGGAATATTAAAGCACATGGAAATATGATCACTTAAGTGGCCGAAAAGGTAATGCAGGAATATAACAGGCCAAAAGGATTTCTAGGGTTTTAAGGGTCCAATGACTACTTTATGAATTTTTTGACCTACAGACTAGGGAGTAAAACAATTTACAGAGGCCAGAGGACAAGGCACAACTTCATGAAATTTTCAAGGATGCTTGGTAGGATAAAAATAGAGACCCTGGAATGGATTTTTTAGCCAAAATTTGTATAGGATAGGAAAATTATGGTAACAAGGCTATTTTATGTTGTATGAATAATGTTGACTAAAACACCTAGCCAACTCATCAAAAGTCCTGAGAGGTGTTAATTTTGCAAACCATTCCAAATCTTGTCCTCTTAAACTTCTAGGGAACAACCATAGTATAAATGTGTCCTCATGAAGGAAGTCCATGCTAAGGGTGTAAAAATGGTGCACATGGTCATGGGGATCACCATTTCCATCATACTTATCATATTTGGGAACCTCAATATCCCTAGGAAATGGGGCCATGTATAGACTCTTATCAAAGGGAAGAACACGAATAGATTCCACAAAAGAAACCTTTGGGGGTTCCTTTTCTATGGAAAGTTGAGCAAGATGTTGATTCATTCATTGTAATTCCTCTCTAAGGATTTCATACTTGGTTGGCACTCTTTCTTGGATGATTTGGTGGATATCATAACTAGGAGGGAGCTTGTATCCTCTAGAAGTCATTTATTGAAAGTATTGATCTCCATTACGCTCTAAAAGTTTATGCATCAAGCCTTGATAAACCTCATCTTGTTCAAACCTCATAAGATCTTCACTAGAAATGTCATTGTTATACACTGAATTTGTGCCTTTGATCTCAAGCTCTCGTAGTCTTGATAATCTAGTATAACATGGGAATCATCTCAAGGTTGTGGGACCTTTTTCTAACTGAGATGAAACCTCCAGGTTCTAGGCTCATTCCTCTTGGATAATCACCCTAATTTTCTCTTAGAAAGGAAAGTAAACTTTTGAGGGAAAGGGATAGAAGGAGTGCATGAAAGGGAAATGACTAAAAGAAAATCTATCCTACTAGGTGATGCACTGAAATTGGGGTTTGGATCTCAGTATAGAGGGATGAAACCAATGAAGGAATCAGGTCTAATAAGTTAAAACTCACTAGATAGGCCTGCATAAGTATTTCATAGGAGGGTTTGAACAAAGGCTCAACCTATGACCTACAAAGAAACATCCTTTTCTGCAACTAGGTGTAGGAATGAGACAAGGCTGCTAGGGGCTATAGTATACCCACAAAACACCTAAATCAGATCAGACCGAGTAACACACAAAATCATAGAAAGTGAGAGGGACTAGGAACCCCAATTTACATTGAAAACATGCATAAACTTCAATCCAATAAGAGATAATCCAGACAAGAAAGCATAAGGATAGCAAGAATGTCACAAAATACTTTGCAATATTTGAACAATCAATGGAAATGTTACAATTGCAAAAAGTTAAGGGGCAAAAAGAATGCCTTCAATAACCTTTGGGAAAGAAACTTTCCTTTTTTACAATTGCCAGATTTTGAGCTCAAAAGGCTCCAAAAAAGAATATATACATCACTCAACTGCACGCAGGAAGGAGTAAAAATGAACTAGGGTTACAAAAAATATGCATAAAATAGTCCAACCCTAAACCATTCATGTCTGATCATAAATAAATTTTGCAACAACATGGCCGATCAGATATCCAGTTTGCATGCCCAACTATGTACTACAATCAACCTACAAATAAACAACTTGGATTCATCATTCTTTTCTACACAAAGTCATGCCATGAATGCACACCAGTACCTTGCCAGGACAAGAAATGACCCTTGACAGCCACCCAGACCTCCTCATCATCTTCCCTTAACTATGCATGTCCTAGAGACATAAATTCTTTGAGCTACCATGTCACTGCAAACATCTCGCTAGAAAAAAGCCCCGCAAAAAATAGTCACACTGTCTTGAAATAGTACTGGTTGCATGATCACATGAACTCAAAAAGCCTCATGCGATCATGTGAAAAGCCTCTTAGAACCTATCTCTACTTTGCACACATCAACTGGATCCAACATTGGTGAAAACCCCTGTAGAAGACTTCAAATTTGGGCCCCAATGGTTACCAATTCTTCATTTAAAACTTGGCTATTGATCACATTTTTCCTGGCAAATCGGATGATTTGGATCATCCCCAAAATAGTTGCAAGCCCCTATGAAAGGTCAAAGTTCACATCACTAGTCAAGAGCCAATTGGAAGTGAGCATATAGACATGTCAGCATCCGTGGAACCATCTCAAGCCTTACTGCAAACTTAACATTAAGTTAACCCCAAGTTCATTTTCCCTCTTAGTCGCCAAGTCGCTTAACTTTTTCCTCAACCCTGGCCACATCTAGCGACCATGTGAAAACTCTTAACCATGCAACCATGCACCGCTTACCAACCCTGGGCCCACTCTTCTCTAAACTAATGTTGGTCACATGATCGCATGAGCCCAGAAGTCTTCATGCGATCATGCAACAAGCCTTTGAAAAATAGCCTCCACTGCCACATAAGACATTCGGGCCACAAGATCTACCACCTAGAAACTACGTGGATCAACAGGAAACCTATATGTCAGCTGGACCCACATCAACACCACCTGGAAGCATCAGAAGTATCCTATGGTGGTCACATGATCGCATGGGATCAGAAGATCCCATGCAAACATGCGACCACCATAGATCTTGAATCTATGGGGGCACATGTTACCGGGCCCACTGTAGACTGGACACATCACCACCCAAGACCATCAACCACTAGAGTTAAAAGCTTTTCTAACTATTGAAGGCTTGTTGCATGGTCGCATGGGATTAGGAGATCCCATGCCATCATTCAACATGCTTAGGTTTTACCCCACCTTGTCTGTTGCTGGCTTGTAACCATCATAACTGTAGGTGGTTAGTCACATGGGTGCATGGGATCAGAAGATCCCATGCAATCATGAAACCAACTGGAAGATGCTACCCATTGACCACTGGTGGCTTGTTGTTTGCTTGACTGCTGACTGGCCCCGCGGTGATGTTAGAACTGGGACCCACTGAGATTCTAATCTAATCGTTGTCGCATGATCTCATGGGCTTGAAAGATTCCATGAGATTATGTAATAGCTATTAGATCTCCACTCCACTTGCATGGCTATGAGGAACTGGGACCCACCTGGTTGGAGTTGTACACTTAGGGTTGAAAACACAGAGAGTTTTTTAAACTGGAGGTCGAAAACACAGAGAGTTTTCGACACTAAACACTTAAGAAAAATGCCAATGCTGAAGAAGTGCAAAGCACAAAAGGCCTAAAACAACTGAGGTTTTTGCTTAAAGGTCAAAAACATCCTGGGCTTTCAGAGTGAAGGTTGAAAACACACTGAGTTTTTGACACTTTGAACAATTTTTTGGAAAAAAGGACTGTGGCGAAAAGTGAATGATAGGGAAATTTTTGGGTAACATTTTGGCAACCTCATGCAGGATGTCAGCCTACTAGACATAGACTAGTTGCCTTGATGATCCATTGGGCATGGGGTCATTACTCACAATTCTCAAAGAGATAGGGCTCTAATTGTGCTCAGGGAACTTCTTGGAAAGCTGGGAACTAATCTAGAAAACTGGGACAAAAAGTAGGAAAACCTATCCTATCCTAAACTAGCCAATTACAGAAACCTGGTCAAACAAAACCATTCACTGGCATGTTGAAATAGCTACCCATCCTCCTTAGGGTATTTTGCATTGAGCACATGAGGATAGCTATGAGGATGAGAGGCACATAAAAATTTGGTAAATGAGGATGCACTGCCTCTACAAAAACAAGATCAAATTCACTCACCTCAAATGGATCATATGGAGGTGTCTCAGTGAACTCTTTCTAGGCCAAGTATCTGATGGGGAAGCCTCTTGAAAGTCTGAAGGCAAGACTTTCCTTGATGGCTTCTTCTTTATCTTCATGGTTTCCTTCCATCATGGATAGCCATGTCAACTCATCATCCATGGATAGGGGGCTATCATCTTCCTCTTTTAAACCAGCCAAGAGCTCATCAAAGTTGTTAATATCCTGAAGATCTCTAGGAATGACTAGCTCTTTACAATCAAGCTCCACACACAAGCCATCTATGATGCTTCCCAAATAATCCTTGTCAGGGCCCTAGTTATTCTCTACACACTAGGAAGTCTCCTCCTCAAAGATGAGATCAAGCTCATGAATCAGTATCTCCTCAGGATCAATCTCTTCTAGTTGCTGCAACTTCAAAGTGGTGGCTATGTTCACATATTTATCATCCTTCTCAATGAAACCAGGCAGCTCATCCATTAAGGACATGGCATCCTCTTCAATAGCAACCTCCTATTGATGGTGAACCTTTTGTTTTGGTTGACCTTCAGCCATAGGCAATGGCATGGTCTCTTCTTCATCATCAACAAAGAGGGGGAGCTCATCAAGCAAATCAACCAAGAGCTCAGGATGAGCATCAACCTCCACATCCCCATCTTGCTGCTCCAATTCACCATAGTCATCACTCTGCACTGATACCTCATATTTCTTCTCCTCCTCTTTAAATGAAAGCTCATTTACCATAGGTCCTTGCTCTGATACTAAACTAGTATCCTTGCAAAGGCTTGGCATCTGACAACCAAGAGGTAGAGTCCATTGGGGAATCCAAATCACTTCCTCATCCTGAGAGACCAAAGGGGCCTCTTGGGATAAAATCTTTTCTTGAACAGGCTACTCTTGCAAAGTGGTAGGCTAAATCTCAAGCACAGGCTTTTGAAAATAATTTTTTTCCTTAAAACTTGGGATATGAAACTAAGGGGAAGAGGGGGGAGGCAAAGAAGGCATAGCTACTTTAAAGCTTGGAAAAGGACACTTAGCAGGCTCCTCATGTGTAGGTTCTTGAGATAGATGGGCCCTCCAGCTTGGAATCTTAGGCCTAGGAGCCTCTTGTTGAGTAATCAATGATCTTAACCTTGCTATCTCAATGTCAACTTGGTGTCTAATCTCCTCTTGAAACTGCCTTACTTGTTGCTCATCAACAAGAGTCTCTACCACTTGGTAAGGAATGAACCTTTGTTCATATTTTTGAGCCTCCACCTCCTAGTAGGGAGCTGACTCCTCTTCATAATAACTTTGAGCCTCCTACTCTCTCTGCTCCTTGAGCTCAGACACTTGCTTAACTAAATCAAGCAACAGACTCTTTGCCTCTTGCATCTTCTTGAAGTCTGAGCTTAGACTCTACATTTATTGATGAATAGACTGAGAAGGGGAGGGTGGGTGGTAAGCATGATGGGGAAGCTGGCTTTGCATTTTCTATTGTGCCTCTTGTGCCCATGATCCATCTTGCCTGAGAGCCCGTTCATAACTTTGCACAAGGGAAAACTCATTTGGGGCATACTGGATATATTGATACCCTTGAGAAGTATAATAGCTTGGGGTAAAAGGAGGCTTTGGGTGGCTTTGACAAGGCTGAAAACTAGCTAGTTGAGCATTATTCTCACAATAAGATGGTAAGTAACTTGACTATCCATAATAACTTGACATGTCTACTCATGCAATTAGCTGGAACTTGAATATGAAGATTGAAAACATACCAGCACTTGACCTTTGAAACCAGTAGACTTTCTGGAGTCACTAGATATGTAGCAAAATGACCTCTTCTAGGTCTGTAGTATGTTATCAGCATATTAGAGATACCATATTCTTTTCAGGTAGACTTCTTTTCTGGTCCCACCAGGTGTACCGGAAATGTTATACACTAAATTTGTGCCCCTGATCTCAAGCTCTCGTAGTCTTGATAATCTAGTATAACATGGGAATCATCTCAAGGTTGTGGGACCTTTTGCTAACTGAGATGAAACCTCTAGGTTCTAGGCTAGTTCCTCTTGGATAATCACCCTGATTTTCTCTTAGACAAGAAAGTAAACTTTTGAGGGAAAGGGACAGAAGGAGTGCATGAAATGGAAATGACTAAAAGCAAATCTATCCTACTAGGTGATGCACCGAAACTGGGGTTTGGATCTCAGTATAGAAGGATGAAACCAATGAAGGAATTGGGTCTAATAAGTTACAACTCACTAGATAGGCCTGCATAAGTATTTCATAGGAGGGTCTGAACAAAGGCTCAACCTATGACCTACAAACAAACATCCTTTTCTACAACTAGGTGTAGGAATGAGACAAGGCTGCTAAGGGCTATAGTATACCCACAAAACACCTAAATCAGATCAGACCGAGTAACACACAAAATCATAGAAAGTGAGAGGGACTGGGAACCCCAATTTACATTGAAAACATGCATAAACTTCAATCCAATAAGAGATAATCCAGACAAGAAAGCATAAGGATAGCAAGAATGTCACAAAATACTTTGCAATATCTGAACAATCAATGGGAATTTTACAATTGTAGAAATTTAAGGGGCAGAAAGAATGCCTTCAATAACCTTTGGGAAAGAAACTTTCCTTTTTTACAATTGCCAGATTCTAAGCTCAAAAAGCTCCAAAAAAGAATATATACATCACTCAACTAAATGCAGGCAGGAGTCAAAACTAACTAGGGTTACAAAAAATATGCATAAAATAGACCAACCCTAAACAAGTCGTGTCTGATCATAAATAAATTCTGCAACAACATGGCTGATCAAATATCTAGTTTGCGTGCCCAACTCTATACTACAATCAACCTGCAGATAAACAACCTGGATTCATCATTCTTTTCTGCATAAAGTCACGCCATGAATGCACACTGGTACCTTACTAGGAAAAGAAATGACCCCCGACAGCCACCCAGACCTCCTCATCATCTTCCCTTAACTGTGTATGTCCTAGTGACATAAATTCTTTGAGCTACTGCACCACTACAAAAATCTCGCTAGAAAAAAGCCCCGTGAAAAATAGTCACACTGCCTTGAAATAGTACTAGTCACATGATTGCATGAACTCAAAAAGCCTCATGTGATCATGCGATAAGCCTCTTAGAACCTCTCTCTGCTTTGCACATGTCAACTGGATCCAACACTAGTGAAAACCCCTACAGAAGACTTCAAATTTGGGCCCCAATGGTTACCAGTTCTTCATTTAAATCTCGGCCGTTGATCAAATTTTTCCTGGCAAATTGGATGATCTAGATCATCCCCAAAATAGTTTCAAGCCCCTATGAAAGGTCAAAGTCCACATCACCAATCAAGAGCCAATTGGAAGTGAGCATACCGACATGTCAGCATCCATGGAATCATCTTGAGCTTTACTACAAACTTAACATTAAGTTAACCCTGGGTTCATTTTCCCTCTTAGTCGCCAAGTCACCTAACTTTTTCCTTAACCCCGACCACATCCAGCGACCACACAAAAACTCTTAACTATGAAATCATGCACTACTTACCAACCCTGGGCCCACTCTGCTTTAAAATAATGTTGGTCGCATGATCACATGAGCCCAAAAGTCTTCATGCGATCATGCGACAAGCCTTTGAAAAATAGCCTCCACTACCACATAAGATATCAGGGCCACAAGATCTACCACCTGGAAACTACGTGGATCAATAGGAAACCCGTATGTCAACTCGACCCACATCAACACCACCTAAAAGCATCAGAAGGATCCCACGGTGGTCACATGACCACATGGGATCGGAAGATCCCATGCAAACATGCGACCACCATAGATCTTGAATCTATGGGGGCACATTTTACTGGGCCCACTGCAGACTGGACATGTCACCACCTGAGACCATAAACCACCAGAGTTGAAAGCTTTGCTGACTGTTGAAGGCTTGTCACATGGTCACATGGGATTGGGAGATCCCATGCAATCATGTGACAAGCTTAGGTTTTACCCCACCTTGTCTGATGCTGGCTTGTAACCACCGTAACTATAGGCGGTTAGTTACATGGGTGCATGGGATCAAAAGATCCCATGTGATCATGTGACCAACTAGAAGATGCTACCCGTTGACCACTGGTAGCTTATTGTTTGCTTGACTACTGACTGGCCCTGCGGTGACGTTAGAACTGGGACCCACCGAGATTCTAATCTAACCATTCTCACATGATCTCATGGGAATGAAATATTCCATGAGATTATGTGACAGCCATTAGATATCCACTGCACTTGCATGGCTATGAGGAACTAGGACCCACCTGGTCAAAGTTGCGTACTTAGGGTCGAAAACACAAAGAGTTTTTCAAACTGGAGGTTGAAAACATAGAGAGTTTTTGACACTGAACACTTAAGAAAAATGCTGATGTTGAAGAAGTGTGAAGCGTGGAAGGCTAAAAAAAACTGAGGTTTTTGTTTGAAGGTTGAGAACATCCTAGGCTTTCAGAGTGAAGGTAAACAACACACTGAATTTTTGACACTTTGAACAATTTTTTGGAAAAAAGGACTGTGGCCAAAAATGAATGATAGGGAAATTTTTGGGTAACAGTCATCAATGGCCTCCTCCTCATGATGATAGGGGGGAGGTCTAGGAGGTGAAGAAGGTGCAGAAAATTTTCATCTTGGAGGGGACCTCAGTGGTGTATTGTTACCATAATTGCCATTAGCACCAAAAGGAGGTCTACATTCATAACCACTAGTCTCAGGTTGATTGTGAGACATTCCTCTCAAAGCCATATGCCTAGCAACATCCATGATGTTCTTATTGTTCTCTTTATCTAAGCATGCTTGGTTGTCTTTATGCTCAAAGTGTCCTTGCAAATGGAGATTTCTCTTGTTCTGTCAAGGCAAGTGAGACACTATCATTGCTTTTGGAGGTCTTGAATGCAGAAAAAAGGAAGCCTCCTTTATACCACAGGGTGACCTTGGAATCCTCAGATTTGTTTGGGCTAGACCTATCATCACTAACTGGCCCTTGTGAGTGTCTTGTAGGAGAGGGTAACTATGTATAGTTGAATGGAGGGTGACTCCCTTGCTCAAATTGGGACAGAGCTGTAACCGACATGAAAAAGAAATGTTGTTCAACTAATAGAATTAGGCAAAGTTTCTTAGATTTTGAGATAAGCAAAGCCAATAAAGATCACTTGTCAAGATAGCAAAATAGAGAGATGACTTGTCAAAGGTGCTCAAAAACTTATAGTAGTTAATTTATTTAAGTTGAGATATGAGAAAGAAGCTCAATTAGAAAGTAGTTAGAGAGGTAACCGTAGTGTGACAAGTGATCAAAAGTAGCATTTGATAGGCTTAAACCCAATAGTTTTAACTCATCTTTCTTAGCCTAGAACAAACTTAAACATGCAGATAACAGACTAGCTTCAGGTGAGAATAGGAAGAGGCACTCTTTGATAGACTAAGATTCAAATTTGGTAGCTCCAAATTGCAGACAACAACAAGACAACAATGTGATTCTGTACAATAGTTTGCAGGATAGTAGGATGAGAAAAATTGGTAGGATGATATTTCGCAAGAAGCAGTGTGATAGAATCTAGGTAGTTAATAAGATAGAATGTATACCATGTAAGTGATAAAAAATTATAAATGAAGTATCATGTGATAATCTTTAGGTAGGTGGTATGATAGTTATCTAGTATTGCGTGACTCTTGACCAATGAATGTGTAAAACCCAGTTTTGAAGGTAATTTGATCAAATTTATAGTTTGATAAGTTCAATTTCTCAGATCAAAATGTAGTAATAGTATAAAATAGATAGGTTTGCAAATCGTAAGGGATCAAATGTGTCATAAAACATTTGAACAAGGTAAAAAGAAACCTTGCCAAGACATGCACTTGGGATATCAAAACAAAAAATCCTATGAACACTACCGTGAAGTTTGATGTTCAAGAACATTTACACGGGTAGATCACAGCGAAGACAATTCAAGAACTTGCTAGCCTAGAAAGATAAAGGCTCAATACTCAACAACTAAGACCACACTTGATGTCCCATTGCCTCACACAAAGTGGTTGCCCACAATAGATATTGGCTTTGTCATGGAAGTGCCAATGACACAACCAAAGGAACACAGATGGTGAGTAAAATCTTGGGGTGATCTAGGTAGTCCACTAGGATCGATCCTTGCACCAAGATGTTGAGTAGAAAAATTGGGTAGCTTCTATCTAAGGTTCATAATAAGGGCTTCTATTCGCAATACCTCTCTTATTCCCCGAAGGGACTCCTTACCTTGCATCAAGTAATGGACCTCATAGCCACAAGAGTACCTTAAGCATTATTGCTTAGCATTTTTCTCATGGTCACAATCCCACAAGTACTCATACTAAGAGAAGACAAGTATTAAGTCTACCAAGGTTTTGTGTCCTTGATAGCCTTGAGTTTATAGTGGGTTGGAATAGCCAGGTATTAGCTTGTCCCCACTTGGGTCATTCCTCTTGATTTCTTAAGAGTGGGCCCTCTAAAGGATGCTAGACTAAACAAGAAGTGGATCAACATTTGAAAGTTGGGATTTTTGGCTCACCACAAGGGTGAAAAGCATACTCATCTATCTCAAAAGCCTTTCCCAAATACACCAAGTAATGTTCAATTAACCCTCTTGCTTTCAAAATCTAGAGATGGGTCAAGATTTTTGGTTCACCACAAGGGTGAAGAGAATACTCTCCTACCACCAAAAGACTCTAATGACAAGATATTAAGTGCCTAATTAAATGAACTAGTATTATGCCACACTTAAAAATGGAAAGAAAGAACAAGCACTTGATTGTTTAGTTTTTATGCTTTGGGTAGCCCTACAAAAAAGATTAGTAGCCCTTGTGCATTTGAAGCTTTGACATGCATTATTTTAGAAAAATATGCAAGCAATTAGGGCACACCTACAAGCACAACTCGTTAGGCCCATAATGGTTAGTATAGAAAAAACAAGTATAATCTACAAATAAACCTCTGTTCTACCATAGAAAATTAGAAATCAGAAATCAGAAAACCCAAACTTGGTAAGATAAAAGAACTAAAAATAGTCACGTCCAAGCCTAGGTGATAGTTGTTGTCAAAAAAAGATCACATCACACTATCCAGTATAGGAGTGCGATACTTTTGTTCTGGATGATCGTTCACACTATTTCCAGGTGATAGAGTGTTGTATAGCCAGATGACAGAGTTCTATATGGTTGTAAAATACTTTGACTAGCAAAGTATCACACAGGTATGTAAGAAACTATTGTATGATACTGTAAGACTGTCATATGATATCCTACCAGAAAAATGGAAAAAATAGCTAGAACATCAAGATAATAGTGACAAAAAATTAGTGGAAATGTAGGAAAAGAAAGGAAAAATAGAGCTATTCTACCCCACGATGGGTGCCAAAAATGTACAATCAAATTATGCACTTCTCTAAGCCATTGATTCCAAGAGCATCCATGCATTGTAAGTCTTGAAAAGTGACTTAGAGCTCCCTAGGCATGGAGTGCAAGGGTGTTTAGAGGGCTCTCAGCTAGAGCTATTAGGCATGAAACCTTGGTAGTAAACCATGCAATGGGAGATTCAAAGAGACAAGGGCAAGAATGCCAATATCTTCAAGAATCACAATGAAAATGCAATGCAAGCTATGCTAGAATGAGAATGCAAGAATGAAACTAAGCTATAGAACTGAGAGTGTTACAAGCCATTACTAGTTAAAATATGTGATTTAAGCTAAAACATGGAAGAAAACTAAGCTAAGAATGCATGAAAACTAAGCTACAATGCAAAGATGAAGACTAAAATGCAACAAGATCTTCAAGAGCTCCAATGGCACCAAGAAACTTGCAACATAAAATTAGTATGAAAAGTTGGATCCTAGAATGAGAAGAGAGCTCTCCTTTTAAAGATAAGTGGACCATAGAGATTAAGAGGCAAAAGATTTGATCAAGGGTGGAGTTTGAAAGTGGGTCCTTGTGCACAGGTCTCCTCCAATGAGAAATAAGTGTTGAATTTTGTGCCTCGTGTGAGACAAAAAGCCTTTTCCTCTTTTTATAAAATAGGAATTGCTTTATTTGTGCAACTTAGGATAAAAGGTAAGTTAGGAATTTTTATTGAATAAAAGGGGAGGGAATTCCTTTTAATTAAATAAAGACTTAGGATAAAATGATTAATCCATAGAATATAATCAAATAAATGATAGAATTAGGATTTGATCAAGAATGAGCAATTGATAAATTTAGCACATAATGCTAGAAAGGGCCTAATAGTCTAGGTGACCATTTTTGGGTGATTATAGTTTGAAGTTAGGGGAAGGTAGAATGGACATCTTACTACATTATTGTAAGTGCACAAGTTATTTGAATCAGTATGGACATAAATATTATAGGTGTACTAGTTTCTATACTAAATAGTTAGAACATGATAGAGTTAAGGAATTGGATATTTTAAGTTAAGGAATTATTTTATTTACCAAGATAATTACTTAACCAATTAGGGATGACATCCTAGATGTTAACTCTGAGTGACAAAAGTTTAATTTTTTTATTTTGGGACACATGTTAAAGCATGAAGGCTGAAAAAATAGAAAAATGTGGTATAGAGGACAACTTTTGAAGTGTGAAGTTGTGTGTGGTTATTGTGATCACTATGCTATTATTTTGTGATGTGAACTTGATGTTGATAGCAATAAAAAGGAAGAGTATTCTAATTTTTGACACTGAGCTTCAAAGGAACACTTAAATATAGAAGACGTCATCATTGTCAAAGGTTTTTATATCTATACTTTTGTGTACAAAATACTATTATATATTGCATGTTTTTGTTTTTGGGCTCATCTTGCATAATTGTATAACAAATTCTAGGATGGTTGAGGCTTGTATCAAGGCCTATTCCTCTAACTATGAATGATTCATTATGCACTTATAACAAGATACCTAACAAGGTCTAATATCTCTAACCAGATACATTATATTAGTAGATCATTTTGTGGGTACCATCCCCACCAAGGTTTTCCCTTGGCCAAGGTTTCCCTACTTAACAAATAATGGTGTTATGAGTTATATTTCTTTACAGTTGTGTTTACATTTTTAGCTTAATCACATATGCATGTTTAAAGATTGTTAACAATATCCATAGTTGGGAAAAAGTTTGTGAAATACTAATTCATGCCTCCCTCTTAATATTTCCTATTTCTAACAATTGGTATCAGAGCACATTTACTTAGAGAAGGCCTAACATCTTGAGTAAGATCTCTATGGATATGGATCAATCAATGAAGAACTTGGATAAATCCCTTGAGGATCTTGATGTAATCACTAAAGAAAAAGAAGATCTAAAGATCAAACTTAGAGAAGCACAAGATTACATTCATAAGCCAAAACACAAAATTTAATCTACCAAATCCAAGAAAGAATCAAATGATCAGATCAAGGATGGTGATGAAGTTACTAAGCTTAAGAGATAAAATTAGATCATGAAGCATGAGCATGAGATTAAAAATTTGAAAAAAGCCTTATGGAAGATGAAAATAAAAATTAATTAGATTTAAGATATGAGAATGAAGATCTAAAATCCAAACTTACCAAGGTAACATCTAAACTTGAGATTACAAAGTTATAATATTCAGAACTTGTAAAATACAATATCATTATGAAAGGAGAGCTTACACAAACAAAGCAACATCTTGAGAAGCTATACTCTGGCACTGAAAAACTTGATGAGAAAATTATTGCACTAAGATCCAAAGGTAACACGAGTGGTATTGGATATAATGAAGTTGAATCATCTAAAGAATTTGAGAATACAAAGGAACTAGATCTAGAAAATCAACAATCTAAATCACATCAAGAAGACCTAATCAATAATGTACCTAATCTAGCTAAACAACCCAAAGAAGTGAAGAATAAATTCAAAGGAAGATTTTTTGTATGTAATAAAATTGGTCATAGGAATAAGTACTATACATGCAATTATACTAACCTTGTCTCTAGTTATTTCTATAATTATTATGTTTATGGTCATAAAGCTATTAAATGTAGGAAACCTAGATATAATAATAATGATAGAATGTATAGAAGTACTAACACTACAATTAATATACCTATTGGCCCAACTAATATCATCAGGAATAGAGTTATGTGTTATAGGTGCAACAACTTTGGACATATTGCTAGAGATTGTAGATTATAAATTAATCAATTAGAATCAAGATATGAAAACAATGTGATATAATGTTAGATTTGCAACAATTTGGGACATACATCAAGATTTTTCTGAATGAATAATATGAGGATACCAAATAGAAAACCACACAACATGGACTATAGAAGGAATGCAAACAATGTGAAAGAACATGTAAAAAGATTCAAAGAAACACTTTTCAAGGAAAAGATACCTTAAGCTTCAAAAATTTTGGTAGAAAAGAATACAAGTGATACATCTCAGAATAAGTTGCAGTCAATAATAGTTTTTGACAAACCCTTATCAATCTGAGCATTATATTTTAAGAGAATAAAGGAGAATTAGCATCATAAGGTCATTCAAACCCCTGTATGATCAAAATAAGACTTTCATGGTTAACATTAGGTAGAAATGATTGAAATGAACCTATTTCTAAGAGTGCATGGAATTTAGTGTTCATATTTGAAAACGTAAACAAATAAGTTCTCTGGTTAGTAGAAACATCTTTTTGAAGCCTGCATACTTGCACAATAAATATAGAAGAAAAAATGAAAAGGATTTAATGGCTGAAATCAACTAAGGGATCACCATTTGATCTTGCAAAGAGTTAAGGATCCTTCGAAATTAAATTTCAAAAAAATTTGAAGTGTCTTGAAGCAATTCACAAGCACATTTCAGCAAGCCCTAGTTACATGATTTAAAAGTTATTTATCACTTACATAGTTGTATTTCCAAGAAAATTAAAGAATTAAATTTTAAATAATGGAGAAACCAATTTTTTTTGACATCAATGAGAGGCATAGGTATAAGCTTAAGAAGTACCTTGTTGGGAGTTCCCTTTGATCTTCAACTTGTAGATTTATACTCTGATGGATAATTTTAATAACATTTTGACTCTATCACCACTCCAAAGTCTACAAGGAAGAGGGCCAATTAAAAAGGATCAAAAGAGATACTCCTACACTTTGATTCTTAATGCTCAGGTAGGTGTACCCTTGACTCACTTCTCCAAAGGAATCTCAAAACAATATTCAACTAAGTCCTTAATTAACTAACTAAAAGATATTATCATTTAAATGCATGTGTGTGGTTGATTGCAATGAAATGCCTCTAGAGGATGGACCAGTGCCTTAACCTAGGGAAAAGAGTCACCTAATCACATATATCAATTGAAGATCTTAAATTAAACACTCCTTAGCTTAGGATATGTGCTTTGCCTATTACCCCCCTTCCTCAAACACAAAGACATTAGATTCTTATTTGGTTGTAAACTCACTGAACTCACCCAAAAGACTTTAATCCTAACTTTGTTAGGAACTCAAATATGACTTCACAATACTCTTTGTTTACCATATGATAATACACTTTGTGACATTAACATATGTGAGGTCAGAACTGAAACAAGAAGACATACACAAATGCAAGATTGGAGCTCAATAGCATTCTCATTAACATATTCAGAATCAATATACAATTAGAGCAACACCAAGATAGGAAAAGACCCAAAATTAGCTCCTCTTTCAGCATAATACCATCAATGACCAGGGACCAAAAGAAAGTTTTGGAACCCTTACAAAATAAAAAAAAGCTACAACTTATACCCCTAGTCACCTTGGAATCCTCAAAGAGGATGCATCAAGCTTCGGGTGACTAGGGTTAGGGTTTCAACCATCAACCAACTAGAAATGGTCACAAATTTATTACAGGGGATGAAAACCAATTAGCCATGCCTGAGAAAGATTTGTACTTATGATAGATCTCTAAAAAAGTACTACAAATCATGGAATTCTATGTCAATCAGTCCTTTTAGCCACTTGCAACATGCCTTGAGCAACAAAACTATATAGTAAAGATCCTGCAAATGATCACTCAACACCCTAGACCACACTACAATAGCAAGTGTCACCAAACCAATTGAAATCAGCTATTAAAACCATAAATTTTGGTACTTCCTATGGCTCAGAAACCCTTTGCAAATTTGAATTTGAAAAATAATGGTCACTTTATGGTGCTTGCAGTAAATCGGCGGTCCACATTTGAAATCAGATCAACTTTAACTCATGACCATCTGATTCCTCTATTTCATGGGCTTTATGTCCTTAACCTTTATAGGAATCTTGGTTTACATTTAGCGACCACACGACAATGCATTTTCCTGTTCACAGAATGAAATCCTTAACCCATCTTTAACTCCGTGACCTAGTGACTAAAGGAAATCATTTAACCTCGGTCCCACATTTAGCAAACCGATGACCAAAGGCTTTTGTTAGTTCATGAAGAACTTTATCTATCTGCCACATATTTTAGTGATCACGGGAATACACATTCATTGAATTGCCACCTCTTTCAGAACACTGCTATTTTATTTCACGAATGAATGAACCCATTTGAAATTTATCAGGCCACTAACCTTATTTATCTGGACTACCAAAAGATTGAAGAAAATTAACTGGGCCCACATTAGGAAGATCAACAGCAGTCTTAAGATCGCCTATGTCAGAAAAAACCCAACAGATTACGCGCCATCTATTGATCTTCTGTCACTTTTAGAACAATTGAACCCCAAAAGACCTAGCCCCACTGACACAATATCCAGTCACACAATGTGGACCAATCACAGCTTTCCATATCAGCACACCTGGCAAGTGGACCCACCACACTTATCCTCTTTGAGAAAGATTAAATCAATGATCGATGTATGATCTTAAGCCTCTGACAGATCCCATAAGATCATGTGCCCGTCATTGATATTCTGACACTATCAGGACCCTCTGACACATTCAAAAACTAGGTCCCACTGACAACTATTGACGTGTTGATACATGGACTAATAAAATATCACCAACTATGCATACGTGTCACCTTGGACCCACTGAGAATGTTTTGCAACTTGGAAGATCAGACGGCTAGTGCAAGATCTTAAAGGCTCAAAATATTTTGTGCACTTAGATGCCAACCATCGATATTGAATCTTAGCCGATTGAGATATCGGGCCTGCCTAACATGCTATATCCAACTCACTGCCCTTGACCATTGAAAAGCCACCATTCATGTACACATAGCAGTGGACCCATCTGCAAAGAAAGGCAACATCATACAATAAAATCAACGGCCATCACAAAAGTGCAAGCCTCTGACAAAACCCTTGCACTTTCGTGACAACTGTTGGATCAAGATGGTGTCAGAAGGCTGGGCCCAGGAAACCACATGAACATGCGACTAAAGAAAAGAAATCACCATGCCAAGTCGCTAACTATTAAGAAATAACCTAATGATAATAAGAGATTATGTGAACACTGCATTCACGTAATCACTGACATAAATAGCTAACCACTAGGGAACTTAAAGAATGCGTGACTGACATGTTCGTTGAATTGCTGAAAGTTTTAAAGAGAACACCAAGGATTAAGAAAACAAGCGAATGACGGGGAAAAGAAATGCGCACATGCATTTAACAAGACTTAAGTGACCTGAAAAGGTAAAGACAAATTAGAACAGGGCCAGGGCATTCCAAAGGGTTTTAAATGTAATGGCTAGTTTTTGAATATTTTGCTTAGGGCTTTAGCTAGAGACATGAAAAACATTGCAGAGACGAGGGGAAAAATGCTATAGCCATGAAATTTTTTTCACATGCTAATAGTGGCTCTGTCTAGGGATGTATGCCTCTTGTAAGCATGGCAAGAGCTTAGAATCACTGGTTTAAAGCAGACCATCCCACTAGAAAAGACTGACAACAAAGAGCAACAGGACCAAAACCCCATTGACTAGGACAAAATAGGATAGGGGCAAGAAACTATTTATAGGATTTACAACATGTACAAACCTAACTACTATTCATGGAAAATAAAATACCTCAAAAGAAGTATCTCTTCAAGAATTTTCCATCAACAGGAAATTCTTGAACATCGCCATTTAATTCCTTGACAATGTATGAATCTTGGCCCCATTTCTCATGAATTAGATATGGCCCTAGCTAGATTGGATCAAATTTACCATGTTTTCCTTTATCTTCTAGTCTAGCATTCCAAATCAACACCAAATCACCAGGTTCAAACTTCCTGTCAACAGTCTTCTTGTCATACAAATTCTTAACTTGCAATTGCAATTTGGCATTCCTTACAATTCATTCTCTCCTAATTTCATCCAACCTGATGAGGTCCTCAATTCTCAACTGCATCTCATCATCTATGTCATCATCATATAATTGCACAAATTTATACATCTCCAATAAATTATTCTAAGGCATTCTTGCATGTATTCCATATACTAGGTCAAATGGTGCACAACCAATTGCCCTCTTCATAGTTACCCTATCAACCCATAGAGCTAATGGTAGCTTTGATTTCCATGCCCTCTTATTCTTTTCAAGAATCCTCTTTATGATTTTAATCAAATTCTTATTAGTAGATTCTACCTATCCATTTCCTTATGGATGATAAGGTGAGGAATTAGAAATCTGAATTCCTAAACCTTTGCAAAAGTCCTTATATTCAACAGACCTAAAGCACATTGCATTATCACTTACTATTCACTCAGGGCAAACAAACCTTGTAACAATATTGTTCAACAGAAAATCAGTCACTGCCTTACTAGTTGCATTTCTTGTAGGTATAGCCTCTACCCACTTTGTAAAGTAATCAGTGGCAACTAAGATCCATGAGTCTCATCCACTATACTTGTTTGGTATCTTCGCTATGAAATCAATTCCCCATTGTTGGAAAGGAGCATGTACTTCTATTGGTTTTAATGCCACATTACCTAAAAATTTAAGCTTACCAGAGAACCTTTGACAAGCATCACACCTCCTCACCAACTGTTCTGCATCCTTGAAGATTGTGGGCCACCAAAATCCTAGTCTGAAGATCTTATAAGAAGTAGTCTTACCCATGTAATTCCCATCACAAACTCCTTCATGCATTTCTTTCAACAACTTGTTAGCCTGATCTTCAACTACACATTTCAATAGTATGCAATCCAAACTCTTTCTATACAATTTACATTTCACAATTACATACTTGATGGCCTATAATTTCAATGTCCTCTTCTTATTGTCATCCATGTTATCTAGACATCTCATATTTCTTAGATAATAGATGATATCTTGATACCAAACATAATCATCCACATCACATGTATAATCAACTTTAGAATGATTTACCTGGTTAGCATCAAGATTGGATTGAGCCATCAGTTTTACCAATCCCTGTCCTCTAACCAATTTAGTAATCTAGACCTCAACATTAAATTCTTGGATCCTATTGATCCATCTGCATCTTCTTCCAGATACCTCCTACTGTGAGAAAATATCCTTCACAGCTACACTTGGCACAAAAGCAATCACAACTACCCCCATGAAGTAACACCTAAAAGCCTTGACTACCTTCACAAGTGCATATGCATGTTTCTCATTTATGTCATACTTTAATTCAGCAGCCTACAAGGATTTACTAAAAAATGCAATAGGCTACTCAAAACCATCCTTATTCTTTTGTAACAAAACTGCAACAATAGTGTGAAAAGATGCAAATGAAAAGATATGCATTGGGACATTATAATTAGGTGCCTTAAGCATTGGTGCATCTTTGATAGCTTGCTTGATATTTTTGAAATCCTCATCAGGCTTACCCTCCCAATTAATTATAGATCCTTTCTTTAGCATCTTAGAAATAGGTCTAGTAACCTCTACAAAATTTGTCACAAACCTCCATAAGAAATTGACCCAACCAAAGAAGGACTGAATCCCTTTAACATTTTTTGGCCTCTGAATCTTATCAATAGCTACTACCTTCTCAGGGTCAATCCTAACTCCTTGCTTCCCAACTAAGTGGCCAAGCAACTTACCTTTAGTGACACCAAAAGCACATTTCCTTGGGTTTAATGAAATTCCATGTTCCAAGGCCCTCACAAATATTTTCTCTAAATGAGTATAGTGATCTTCTTCCTTCTTGGAATAAGCAGTTAAATTATCTTGATATAGAATAAGGAAATCATTTATAAAATTTGAAAAGGCAACATCCATTGCACTCTAAAAAGTAGCACCAGCATTTGTTAGACCAAAAGGCATTCTCACATAAACATATGTCCCCTAAGGTGTTGTGAAACTTGTCTTGAATTGTTCTGATTCTTTGACAATGACCTAATTGTAACCAGAGAAACCATCCATCATAGACATCAATTTTGATCTAGTTACTCTCTCCAACATAGCTTCCATATTGGGTAGACAATAGTTATCCTTTAATGAGTTGATGTTCAAATTCCTGAAGTCCACACAAAGCCTGATGTCACCATTCTTCTTTCTAATAGGAACAAGATTTGATACCCAAGAAGAATGCCTTATAGGCTTGATAATTCCAGCATCTCTTAGCTTCATTAACTCTTCTTTCATCTTGGGTGCCAAATTAGGATTAATAGGCCTTTTCTTTTTCTGAAAAGGTTTAGAATCTTCTTTCAATAGAATGATATGCTGAAACAAATCTTCTCTATAAACCTTTAGGTCATCATATGACCATGCAAAAAATGATGGAATATGGATGAAGTGACTGAGAGGGGGGGGGTGAATCAGTCAACCATAAAACACTTCACTATTATTTCTTTCCAGATCCCTTAGGATATCTTAATGAATATTATCTGTTTAACACTCGGTAAATAGATTGTAGTAACTTGGTAGATGCAGAGAGTATTAGTAAAATTATCTTTTAGATATTCATCACCACTTGTATATGATTAAGATAACTATTAAGAACACAAGAGACATAGGATTTAACGTGGAAACCCAATATGGGAAAAACCACCAATGTATCTAGATACTGATTTTTACTTTTCTGAAGTGATGCCTAGTTAGAAGCCAACCCGGTAAAAGGTTACAAAACACACTGTTAGGTGTGACCTTGTTAGAGGATTTAATCACCCTACTAGGAGTGGCCTGGTAAGAGATCTTGAGAACAATTCAATGGAATTGTCACCTTGTTAGAGGATTTACAATATGGTTGTTAAACCAACTCAATTAAGAGATTTAGAATTCATTGTTACAATGATAAAAAGGTAACAATGAAAATGACCTGTATAATAATGCAACTACCTTGCTGATAACAGATCTCTATTCTGTATAAGTGAGATCCTTCCTGATTGAATATATCTCCGCTGCTCCTCAAGGATATCTGGTCATCCTTCACAATTTCGCACACACCTTTCCTATCTTTCTTCTATATATCTTCTTCCATATCTCTTCTTTATTTTTCACATTTGACCTTTTATTTATATGATTTTAGATTTGTCAAATCGGCATTACTTAGTATAATAGTCAGCTGAAATAAGAAAACTTTATTTGCAAAGATCCTTCAAGGGCCGACAGTGCTCGGTGACCATAATGAAATCTTCTACAATCTTTTGGAGACCGAGAGAACTCAGTAAACACTGATAATCCTTTTTCTTTGATAACCAAGTGAACTCGGTAAATGCTAACTTTTCTTTGACAACTGAGTGAACTCAGTAAACACTAATTTTAATGCCAGGTAGACCAACTGAGCTCGGTAGGTACTGATTGTTGCGGACTATGACATTGTGTGACATCAAAGACAATACATAATTTGAGTAGCAATTTTCTTCAGACAATTGTTTCCAACAAAAACATGCCTAAATTTTCTCAATAATTCAATCAAAAATTTTCTCACATTGTGAGACATGTCCCTACCAATGTATACCTTCTTAGGTGCCTCATATGTTCCAAGATTTATTTCCTCTAGATCAGCATGATCTTCTCTTTTGATATTCTTTTGAACTCTATCCTGGTTATCAAAGACAGTCTCCAAGACAACAAGCCCCTTGGGCACCTTGTTAGTTCTAAGTTGAATGACCTCATTGCCAAAGACAACCTCTTTACCTTCCACTAACTCAACCAAAATTGAAAAATCAATTCTTGACCATGATACTGATCCTCACAACTCATAAACTTCAAGATATCATTATCATCATCAAAAACTTGCCAATTCTCAATATTGTCTAGTATACTAGGTCTAGCATGAATTTCAACTTTAGAAATACCAGTGAATGTAATATCAATGGGATTGATTGCTATATTGGCCAAAAAATCAGCCATCTTATTATTACTCCTATCCTTCCATTCAATATTGAAGGCATCAAAATGGTCAATTAAATCCCAAACTGCATTCCTAAATTGTTTCAACCTTTTGTTATTGGAAGCATATACTGACCTGACTTGGGACACCACCAACTCAGAATCACCAAGAACACTTAAACACTTAATACCATGCTTTTGTGCCAACCTCAATCCTAAAAAAAATGCCTAATATTCTACTATATTGTTGGTACAAAATAAATTCAATGTGAAAGAGAACTTGTAGGTGTTTCCATCAGGAGAAATAAGTAAAATACTTGCTCCTACTCCATCCTTGCAATTTGCACCATCAAAGTACATTACCCACAAATCACCCTTCACAGTGTTGGTTGCTTTTCCTTGCAGGACCAAACTTGAATCAAAAGGTGGGCTTGATCCTCAAATTAGGCACTCAAGTTTGACAAGAAAAAAGAACTGATTGATGAGGATAGAGAAAATCCTCCTTTTTCTTTGAGCTCCACATCACTCAGGCGGGTATTGCCTTATCTACACACTCAAGACACCTCATGATAGACAATAGGCCTATAGATAGATTATTGTGGAATATTCTTCAAACCCCTATAGGTATCTTATACCTTAATGAAACCAAGATCTCATGCAATATCCCTACTTGCATAGAACAAGTCTGAAGACCAGAGACCTATCATGCTTGTCTTCCAGTGGATGCTGGTTAATGTATTATCTATTTATAGGTCTCTTCTAAGGGGAGGGTTAAAATCCCTTGAATGGGTAATAACATACTTGGATACACAAGGGGGTTGTTAAAGTGAGGTTTGGTCATGGTGTGTGATTGATGTTAGGCATTAGCACATTGACTACATTGTCTTCTTGATTCATAGTTGTTTATTACAATAGGGTATTTGACTTTTTGGCCCATTGGACAAGGCACTAGTCTATCGGGGACTTAGGACATCTAAGGGGTCCTTCAACCCATCTTCAAATCATTTATTTTTAGTTCCACCCTTTCCCTTTCATGTTGTTAGTATAGGTCACTGGTCTTTAGACTCATTCTATGCAAGTAGGGCTATTGCATGAGATCTTGGTTTCATGGAGGTACAGGATACCTTTAGGGGTTTCAAGACTATTCCACAATAATCTATCTGTAGGCCTATTATTTATCATGAGGTGTCTTGAGTGTGTAGATGAGGCAATACCTACCTGAGTGATGTGGAGCTCAAAGAAGAAGGAGGATGTTCTCTATCCTCATCAATTGGTTCTTTTTTCTTATCAAACTTGAGTGCCTAATTTGAGGATCAAGCCCACCTTTTGATTCAAGTTTGGTCCTGCAAGGAAAAGCTACCAACAAAATGGTGACTCTGCTGGTGAGAGATGATCTATTTGCCATTGCAGTTTGGTCCAGGGTGTGCTATGTTCATCTGTTGGGTTTGTACTATGTGGTTTTGTGCTTGAGGTGTGTTTGGAGGTGGCTGATTTTAATGGTTTTCATGGCAGTTCCTGGTTTTTTTATACTATCCTCACATATTTTGATTATTGTGGATCTGTCTAAGATTCATTTTCTTTGGGTTGCTTATGTTTCTTCCCCTACAATAAATTTTGATGTAGTTTTTGGTTGGTTGAGTTGTTGAAACCCTAACCCTAGTCACCCAAAGCTTGATGCATCCTTTTTGATGATTCCAAGGTGACTAGTGGTATAAGTAGTGAAATGTTTTATTTTGTAAGGGTTCCTTCTTCTACAATTTTGTAGGGTTCCTTCTCCTGCAATTTTGTGGAGAACTGGTTCCATGAAGGGTCCTTTTCCTGTAGATTTTCTCTACTTCTCTGCATATAGGGTGTTCTTCTTGCCTTTGTTGGTTCAAGGAATATGATACATGTTGTAATTGATTTGTCTTATGTATGAGGATTTAGTATATTCTTACTGTTACTAAGCTATCTCCATTTGAATTCTAAATTCATTAATCATACATCAAGGGTGTTTGATTTTTCTATTTGCATTGCCTATCTGTTTGCAAGTGGAGTTGTCTTCGCAAAGATAACTGGTTTAGGATTAGTTTTCATGTATGTATGAGTTGAAGTATCAAAGATAAGTCATGATTGTCTTCTAGTGGATGCTGGTTAATGTGTTATCTATTTATAGGTCTCTTCTAAGGGGAGGGTTAAAATCCTTTGAGTGGGTAATAACATACTTGGATACACAAGTGGGTTGTTAAAGTGAGGTTTGGTCATGGTGTGTGATTGATGTTAGGCATCAGCACATTGAGTACATTTTCTTCTTGTTTCATAGTTATTTATTACAATAGGGTATTTGACTCTATGGCCCATTGGACAAGGCACTGGTCTATTAGGGACTTAGGACATCTTAGGGGTCCTTCAACCCATCTTCAAATCATTTACTTTCAGTTCCACCCTTTCCCTTTCATGTTGTTAATATAAGTCTTGGTCTTCAGAATCATTCTATGCAAGTAGGGCTATTGCATGAGATCTTGGTTTCATTGAGGTATAGGATACCTATAGGGGTTTGAAGACTATTCCAAAATAATCTATCCAAAGGCCTATTGTTTATCATGAGGTGTCTTGAGTGTGTAGATAAGGCAATACCCACCTGAGTGATGTGGAGCTCAAAGAAGGAGGATGTTCTCTATCCTCATCAATTGGTTCTTTTTTCTTATCAAACTTGAATGCCTAATTTGAGGATCAAGCCCACCTTTTGATTTAAGTTTGGTCCTGCAATGAAAAGCTACCAACATACAGAATTAACACTTACCTCAATAGAGATAGGTGACAAAATAGGTTCTTTCTCCAATTCAAGGATCTCTTCCCTAAAAGCAATCATATCAATATCCACAAAACATGTATTTTTATTATCAATATTCCTTTCAATCATGTGGCATACTCTTGGTTCTCACTCAATCTTGACAAACTGATCATCAATCTTGAAAGTGGCATAAGACAGATCACACTGTAAACTTCCACCCATGGCAGCACTCCACCTTCTAGATAGTAGCATCCCATAATGAGGAGGGATGTCCACCACCAAAACACTCATTTTTAACTCTTTCTTAGGATATGCTACCAGACTATATGGCATTGCATTGATAGTCCCAATGACTGGTGCCTCCCTCTGATCCATTGCACAACATTTTCCTTGAACTGTATCAACTTTAAGGCCCAACTTCTCCATGATTTTGAAAGGCATGATAGTATTAGAGGCACCACTATCAATCATAAAATTTCTTAGTTTCATTCAATTCACTAGAACACTTAAAAAGAATGGATCAATGTTTTCAAGGCTAGCATTGACAGAACTATCCAAATATATAGGAGGAATTTGAGATACAATTCCCTAAGTAGAAACACCTTTCAAAGCTTTATCTTGAGACCCATTGCATGCAACATCATTGTTATGAACATTATCTACCCATGCAATAGCTTTGTCTTTGTGTTTAGGGATCCTCAACAATTCTGACAATGGAACCTTAATTGTAATTTGGGACAATATAGATAACATATCAACAGGAGTAGAAGAAGGAATCTCAATCTGCACTACCTTATTATCTCTTTGCTTATCTAATACATTAAGTGTATTGGCCACCTTCATTTTTTCAATCTTAGCCATTGTATTAACTGGCTTCTCCATCTCACTAGAAAATCTTTCAACTCCAACTCCCTTAGGCTCACAATTCTTACCTTTTACATTCTTGAATTTCACCATGTGATCACCCTTTGATTTGTTCTCATTAGGCTCTCCGGAGTTGGTACTCTTTATAAACATTCTTGTAGCTTTCTCATTTTTATTCCTTGCCACCATGCCTCTAGTTTACACTTGGGAAATCATTTCTATAGTAATCCTATCCATCTCTTCTCTAGAAGGCCTTCTTAAATTTACTGGCTTAGAAGAAGAGTTCATGTTACATGTCTTCTTATCAATATCTTCACTATTAGAGAAAACCTCTTGATGAAAAAGGGCCTGATTGTGTCTCTTCACATTTACATCTACTTCTTCATCAAAATAAGAATCATCTTCCTATCCTAGATATGAAGTAGCCACGTTGCATCCAACATCATCTTGATCTTCTTCTTGATCCATCTCCTCATTGCCACAATCTTGATTTGCAACCATAGAATGTGCAACCACAAAATGCTCTACAGGATGAGGGGAATGGCATGCGACACACCAAGGTATGTCCTCCATGACATTTATTGAAGCCTTTTCTAGAGGGTTAGGGACACCTCTATCATTGTTTCCTCTTGTAGCAGGGACAATAGGCTTGCCATCCCTCCATTGGGTGTTGTAGGGGTAGTTTTGCAATCTATTCTTCTTATTGAAATTGTTGTTGAACTGAGGCCTCTCATTGGTAGGAGCATTGATGTTCCTGTTTGTAGGTTCCTTCAAATACTTCAATGCATTAATCACCTTATCCAATTTATCTTCTTCTTGCCTCCTAGTTCCAACATTCCTATCATTTTCATTTTTGTATTTCTTGTCCCCAAACAACCTAGGGTCATCTCTCTTCCCACCCAATTTTCCTGATATCTTCATATTGTTCTCAATATTGATAGCAATCCTAAAAGCATCTCTGAGAGTTCTTGCTTCTTTGTCCCTGAACAGGTATCCCATCTTTCCATCAAATGCATTGAAGTATGTGGTCAGACAGACATTGTTATCTAACTGCATAACTTTGAACAACTTATGCATACCCTTTTGAAATCTCATGTTGAATTTAGCTACAGACTCATTCTAATTTTTCCTTATGGTATTAAATTCATTCAACATGAAACTAGCATTAGGCCTGTCACCATACTGCTCTTTAAAACATCTCTCAAAAGAATCCCAAGTATCAATACATTTATCAGGAAGTCTCTTAAACCAATCTCTAGCATCCTCCATTAGAGATTGAACAAATAATTTCATGACTACATCCTCATGCTCTACCTCATAATCATTAAGCATATCAACAAATAACCTAAGATGTTCTTCACAACTAATAGCATTATTACCAGCAAACGTAGGTACCTTATCTCTTATATCATTTGGAAAAGCATTTGGGTAGCCAGGAATCCCATCAAAACTAATTTGCCTATAGCCTTCTAGTTACATAGGTCTTCTTTTAAAACTTGAACTAGTGTTAACCCTAGGATCAACATTTGCATTTACATTTCCATCTACTTGTGCATTTGACTATTGCCTAGGATCCACACCTATACTAGTAGATGAAGAAGGAATTCAACTAGTAGTAGCATTACTAAGTGGAATAGTAGTAGTCATAGATGGAATACTTCATTCAGTAGTAGATGGATCAAGAGCATTAGTTGATCTGCTTGTTTGATGTCCCACCATCTTTTGCTTTCCTTTCTCACCAACAGCAACAATAGGCCTAGTGATCTCAAGCCCATCTTTATCTTTAGGGAGGGAAACATAACTTTAAACCTATCTAACCATAGGGCCCTTCTTATCAAATTCATGATCTTGTAGTAAGCACTCTTACTCACTTCTTAGATCTTCAAGATCACCAAAAACATCATGCTACAAAGTTTTAGGAGTAGAAGCAAGCATCTTGTTTCTCTCCTTCATTTCATTAATCTTTCTAAGGAGAGACTATCTTTCTATTAGAGCATTCAACTTTTCAGCCTCTCTCTCCTTTTGTAACCTCTTATGTATGGCATCCTTCTTTGCCAACTGTAACCTTAGTGAGTTCAAATCATCTGGGTCTATCATAATGTCATCAGAACCTGATGACACATCCATATCAGTGAGATTTTGATATGGAAAGTGCACTTGCCATGGTCTCATGGGCTCTCTTCTAAAATTATCTTCATCAAGATCTAAATAAATCTCCAAAACCATCTCTTTGGCTTGTTCATCTTGACCTATAGGCAATGAACCCTTGTCTTGAAATACAACCTCTGGGGGATCATAAAATCTATCTTTAGAGTGACAACTATCTAATCTAGAAACTCTATCTTGTGAACCTTCCTCACTTCAGGAAACATGTGGTGCTCTACATCTAGTATTTCTTTGTTCTCTTATGGTAGCACTAGTAGACTCACCATTCCTTCTAATCCAACTCTTCTTTTCCTATCTAGGCAACTGTTCTAGAGTGACCTCTGAATTCTTTCTGACAAAGGACCTAGTATTCCTCCTCTTGTCCATCTTTCAATGTTTACAGCGCTAGTTCTAACCTCTTGAGTCACCACCCACCTAGATGGGAAAACCTTTCAACTGAATACAACAAGGAAACAAGAGTGCACTTTTGAAAACCTTTATCTCTAGACTCTCCCCAGCAAAGTCATAATTTTGTTGGGAGTTCCCTTTGATCTTCAACTTGTAGATTTATACTCTGATGGATAATTTTAATAACACTTTGACTCTATCACCACTCCAAAGACTACAAGGAAGAGGGACAATTAAAAGGGATCAAAAGAGATCCTCCTACACTTTGAGCCTTAATGCTCAGGTGGGTGTACCCTTAACTCACTTCTCCAAAGGAGTCTCAAAACAATATTCAACTATGTCCTTAACTAACTAACAAAAAAATATTATCATTTAAATGTATGTGTGTGGTTGATGACAATGAAATGCCTCCAAAGGATGCACCAATGCCTTAACCTAGGGAAAAGAGTCACCCAATCACATATATCAACTAAAGATCTTAAATCAAACACTCTTGGGCTCAGGATAAGTGCTTTGCCTACTACCCCCCTCCCTCAAACACAAAGACATTAGATTCTTATTTGGTTGTAAACTCACTGAACTTACCCAAAAGACTTTAATCCTAACTTTGTTAGGAACTCAAAGATGACTTCACAATACTCTTTGTTTACCATATGCTAATACACTTTGTGACATTAACATTTATGAGGTTAGAACCAAAACAAGAAGACATACACAAATGCAAGATTGGAACTCAATAACATTCTCATTAACATATTCAGAATCAATATACAATCAGAGCAACACCAAGATAGGAAAAGACCCAAAATCAGCTCCTCTTTCAGTATAATACGATCAACGACCAAGGACCAAAAGAAAGTTTTGGAATCCTTAAAAAATAAAAAAAAGCTACAAATTATACCCCTAGTCACCTTGGAATCCTCAAAGAGGATGCATCAAGCTTCAGGTGACTAGGGTTAGGGTTTCAACCACCAACCAACTAGAAATAATCACAAATTTATTACAGGGGCTGAAAACCAGTCGGCCTTGCCTGAGAGAGATTTGCACTTATGATACATCTCTAAAAAAGTACTGCAAATCATGAAATTCTATGTCAATCAGTCCTTTTAGCCACCTAAAACATGCCTTGAGAAATAAAACTATATAGTACAGATCCCTGCAAATGATCACTCAACACCCTAGACCACACTGCAACAACAAGCGTCACCAAACCAATCGAAATCAGCTATTAAAACCATAAATTATGGTACTTCCTATCACTCAAAAACCCTCTAAAATTTTGAATTTGAAAAACAACGGTCACTTTATGGCGCTTGCACTAAATCAGCGGTCCACATTTGAAATCAGATCAACTTTAAGTCATGACCGTCTGATTCCTCTATTTCACAGGCTTTATGTCCTTAACCTCTATAGGAATCCTGGTTTACATTTAGCAACCACATGACAATACATTTTCATGTTCACAGAATGAAATCCTTAACCCATCTTTAACTCTGTGACCTGGCAACTAGAGGAAATCATTTAACCTCGGTCCCACATTTAGTGAACCGGCGACTGAAAGCTTTCATTAGTTTGTGAAGAACTTTATCTATCAGCCACATATTTTAGCGATCACACCAATACACATTCACTAAATCGCCACCTCTTTCAGAATACCACTATTTTATTTCACGAATGAATGAACCCATTTGAAATTTTTTAGGCCACTAACCTTATTTATCTAGACCACCAAAAGACTAAAGAAACTTAACTGGGCCCGCATCAGGATGATCAATGGAAATCTTAAGATCACATATGTTAGAAAAAACCCATCAAATTACATGCCATCCATTGATCTTCTATCACTATCAAAACAACTCAACCCCAAAAGACCTGGCCCCATTGACACAATATCCATTCACACAATGTGGACCAATCACAGCTTGCCATATCAGCACACCTGGCAAGTGGACCCATTGCACTTATCCTCTCTGAGAAAGATTGAATCGATGGTCGGCACATGATCTTAAGCCTCTGGCAGATCCCATAAGATCATGTGCCCGTTGTTGATATTCTGACACTGTCAGGACCCTCTGACACATCTGGAAACTAGGTCCCACTGACAACTATCGACGTGTTGATACATGGACTAATAAAATATCACCAACTATTCATACATGTCACCTTGGACCCACCAAGAATGTTTTTTTGCTTGGAAGATCAGATGGCTAGCGCAAGATCTAAAAGGCTCAAAAGATTCTATGCGCTTACATGCCAACCGTCGATCTTGAATCTTAGCTGATTGAGATACTGGGCCCACCTGACATGCTATATCCAACTCACCACCCTTGACCAATGAAAAGCTGCCATTCATGTACATGTAGCAGTGGACCCATCTATAAAGAAAGGAAATGTCCTACAATAAAATCAATAGTCATCAAAAAAGTGCAAGCCTCTGACAAAACCCTTGCACTTTCATGATAACCATTGGATCAAGATGGTGTCAGAAGGCCGGGCCCAAGAAACCATGTGAACATGCAACTAAAGAAAAGAAACTACCACGCTAATTCGCTAACTATTAAGACATAACCACCTTATAATAAGAGATTACACAAACACTATGTTTGCGTAATCACTGAAAGAAAAAGCTAACCACCAAGGAACTTAGAGAATGCACGGCTGACATGTTCACTGAATCACTGAAATTTTTAAAGAGACCGCCAAGGATTAAGCGAACAAGTGACTGATGGGGAAAAGAAATGTGTACATGCATTTAACAAGACTTAAGTTACTTGAAAAGGTAAAGACAAATTAGAACAGGGCCAAGGCATTCCAAAGGGTTTTAAATGTAATGGCTAGTTTTTGAATATTCTGCTTAGGGCTTTAGCCAGAGACATGAAAAACATTGCAGAGACCAGGGGAAAAATGCTACAGCCATGAAATTTTTTGCACATGCTAACATACCTTATATTTATCTTTAGGATGAATCATCTGGAAAATTTTCACAAGTACCAAGTAGGGTTTTGCACGTAAAAGACATGCATGCATATACACACTATAAATTTGAGTCAATAGGAGATAATAAGATTCATAAGGACTTCATCATTGTATACAACAATAATCTTAGTTTGAAACAAGGGTTTGAGCACTTAGAAAACCTAAAAATCACTGAGTATATGTCCTTTGAGGATTTTGATCAACATGAATAGACAAGGATAATTCTGAGAAGAATTCATGATAACATGTTTTGGGTAGGAGACATTCTTGTGATGATTGATAATGAAATAATTCACAAATCAACTCAATTTATAAATGAGGGAAGCAACCCTATGAATGAAAAGAATGTAAAGGAGCTAGTTGAAACAAATACTGAGTCAATATCTGATGGAAAGAATATAAAATTGGATAGAATCAAGCAAGTTTGTGTGAGATTAATAAGTAAGATAATCGGTTACAAAATGAATTACAGCTCAAGAGTGAACCCTGTACCTAGTGGATTTATCCATGCACCTTACATGATGACTATAGGAAATGAAAAAGTAAACATGTCTAAAATTCTTAGACAATAATTTGTAGACAACATAGATAGACTCAAGAAAAGAAACAATGCAACATTTAGATTTGAGTTTTTGATAACATGTCTATTCTTTCAAGGTATAAGAATATTTATTTGTATGCCTAATTATGAATAGGATACAAAAAAAATCATAATGGAACTGATTACTTTTGAAGAGTTTGAGAATTTTGGATAACATATTCAACCCTTCCCATGTGAGTCATTAATGTCATTTATTAGGACCTTGACTTAGGAAGGAAGGAAAGAGTCTAGAGGCTTCCTCATTAATGCTGGAATCAGATATTTCTTGGCTAGAGCCTATTTAGGGAGAAGAGGAGAGGAAAGAAGGTTGTCCACCCACTCTCTACCTTTAGAGAAAGATCCTTTTGTAGGAGTAAGTTTTGGAGAGAAGGAGAAGGATTGGAAGGGAAAGCTCTTCACAATCAATTTTGTAATTTCCATAGCTTGGATTTGAGGTTAGTTTCCTTAGAGTAAAGATGACCTTATCTTTTTAAGTATGTATATAGCTTGAGCTCCATTAATGGAGTCTTATATGTGGTTTATGGACTATTCCATGTATGTATTATTGAGTTCATGTTATTATTTTATTTTAACTTCATGGGTTTGCATGGAGTTTTTTGGGTTAAGTTTTGTATGAAGTTTTGGTTTACTCAATGTATGTTTTATTGAGTTCTTATTTATGTTGTATTTTATTTGTGCTCATACTTTTTTTGGGAGTCTTTAAGGCACACTCATCCTTGGGAGGATAGAGTACCTTAGAAGGGTGATAGGTCGAGACACCAGGAGTGTAGAGTCTCCAAGTGTGGAGGGATGAACATGGGTATATGGGTGCCCATGATGCCAAGCATGCCTAAGGGCTTTTGGGGGTGATAAGGAGAAGTTAGATGGCTAAATTCCATGGCTTGAACCTTGTGAAGGTTGGTTGTTTAAATTCATTTGTGACTTAATTACAGTTTATTATGCTTTGGCTTCTCCTCCTTGGCTAGTTCACTATCACCCTATTTTTGGAGAAGGTTTCTTGGAGACCATCTTCTTGTTAAACCATGGAAGGAAATTTCTTGATGAACTATTGTTGTTTTCAAAATTGTGAATACTTGTTTGTATGTATGTCTCCCATTTATTTCTGGATCCCCTAGCTCAGGGGTGGCCTTGCAAAGGTCTAGGTTGGGAGGTGAGCCTCCATGGTCAACCAAAGATTTCTATGCAGGTTTAGTTTGAAGCTTTTGGAAGGCTTGTATTGGTGTTCTTATGGGAAAACACATCTCGTGATCTTGTGATTCATCCTTATAAATCAGCTTGTTTTTAAGCCAAAATAAAAAAAAATGTTAATTATGAAGTCTTGTAAAGTTATTTTGAGCAAGAGGTCTTTGTGTAAAAGTATTCCTTTTTCTTTGTAAGTTGTAAATCAACTATGTTATAGAGGGGTATTTATGTGAATACAAAAGAGATATTTTTTTAAATCTATATTGTTTAAATTATATTGATGGTTAAATTATTTTTTTATAGCATAAAGTTGATTAGATCAACCTCTAAGAAAAGTATGAGTTTAATAGATTAAGGTTCAAATAAGCCTTAATTTCTACTATATGTTTTTGTTTATAAGATAGTTTTATGCCATTAATGAGGAGGCAAAGTTATTTCCATTAAGGGCAAAGTTGATGTAAAGAAAGAAAAAAGAAGAAACTCCCAAGAAGAAAATAATAAAGGACTCAGCTACATGACCTGGTAAAAGACAAAAGACACTAGTAACAAAAATTGGAAGAAAGAAGTAGCAAGAACAAGAAATTATATTAGAAGAAGAAATACAGAAAGAAAAACCAATTAAAGCAAGTACATGAAGAAAGAAATGGAAGCCCGAAAACAAGATCATGAACAATTTTATTATTAATGAAGGAAATTTGACAAAGCTAGACAAATTTTATCACTTGTATAATAATTTTGTGAAGTTACAGTTAGAAAATATAGTTGTCAAACAGATGAATTTGTTCAACCTGAAATTGATTAATATTCGTGGATAAATACTTGATGACTTATATGGGATACTAATGAAGAGATATAAGAGAGTGAAATAATAAGACAAAGCAATTAGAGAGAGAAGATTAAGAAAGTTTTGTGAAATTAAAAATGAAGATGATTTTGGAAATATTATGAAATTTCTAGAGCCTCTATTGAGGAAGATGAGAAATCTTGATCATGGGAGGCAATTATGAAAAAATTAATAAGGACACAAAGGAAGAAATTATAATGGTCATGACAGAATTTGAGGACATATTGACTAAAGGAGAGAAGACTTTAGAAGAAAGAATAATGCTTGATATAACTAAGGCTAGTAGAGAGGAAGGAAGAAAGGTGTTAGGGGGAGTAGCTCTTATAATCACTACAGTAGAGGCTACAAAAGAAAAGGTTGAGGGGAAAATTAGAGAACAATAGATAACTATTGATATTGATCTATATGAACATTCATAGTACTCATATCACTATTGATGTAACAGAGGATCCATTGAAGGATCAAGACTAAAGAATCATTATTATTGACAATTTGGTCATAAAAAACATAGTTGATTATCCCAACTCTGATGAAGAAGAAAATATTGATACGAAGTTACAAATTGATTGGAAAATGATTGTACAAGAGATGTCTCATTTTGCGCAACATCTCAAGCACACTAAGATTGAAAAAGAACCTTTAGAGAGTCATACAAAATAACCAAAAATCATAAGAGATGATAAAGGAAAAGAGAAAGAAGAAAAAATAGTAACAGGAGAGTGGACAAAGGATCAAGTGAATAATCAGGTCTTCAACTTGTCACACTACAAAGGCACAAACTATAGAACTTCCTAGCACAAGCATGTTGAAGACACCCTTGTAATCACTTCTAGCTAGCCTGATGGACAACTCAAGTAGCAAAAAAGTAGAAAATATTGAGAAATTAGGATTGATTTCTACTTATTACATCAATAGAATAATTGAGAAGAGAAAAGAAGAAAAAATTACCCAAGATACTCTTGACAAGATAACAACTAAACTTCAAAGTTTAATTCTAGTTCATATTAGTTAAAGCGATATTCAAAAGAAGAAAGATAAAGTGTTGGAATAATTTGATAGTCATTTGAAAACATTAGTAGAGGTTTCTAAAATAAAATCACAAGTAGAACATGATGAAACTTTTTTTAGTAATGTATGCAAGAATGTTAGGAATGATTTAACAAAGTGGATACTGCAATCAAAGAGTTGAGAAAATGTGTTCATAAAGGGAAGGAACTATATGAAAAATGTGTGTTAGCACATGATCACATACACACATTCAATTCACAAATCAAGAATAATGAAGATAAATTGAGGAATTTGGTTAATGAGATAAAAATTGCAGATGCTCAAGTTATTGACTTGAAGAAAAACATTAGTAAAATTCATGATGAGAGGAGAATTTTGGACAGCAGGAGAGACTAGTTATTACAAAGGCTCTCTTTTTTAAGAGAAAACCTATCTTTGAAAATTAACATAGTTTAGAGATATCTTGAAGACTGTTTGAAGGCAAAAACATCATACAAATAGCTCATCTATCCAAACTCTCAAGCGAATGATCTAGCATCATATAGGCTCTACACATTGCTTAAAGTATCAGACTTAGTAAAAGATGCATGGAATAAAGGGTTAATCAACTTGAAGAATAATTTTTCCAATTGTATTGCACTATTACTTAGTTTAGAAACATGAAAGATTAAAGGTAGACTCAAAATTTTGACTTGTGCTTAACTTTCTTTGACTCACATTTATCATTGATGTCAAAGGGGGAGTAATAGCATGTGAAAAAAGGAAAAGTACTAAATATGTTAAATAATGTAAAAGGAGTAATAAGGTATAATATAAGGAAGAGTATAGTGTAAAAGATAGAGATATATGTAAATGATCCATATTTTGAAATTCTATATAGCTATGTGATGTATGTCACAATTTTGAAGTTTTTGACTTAGCCAATTTTCCCACATGTTTCCATCAATGCAAAGGGGGAGATTGTTTGAAATTTGGATAAAAGGTAAATATGGAAATACATTGAGGTTGTAATTTATGGAAATATATTAGTCATATTAAGTCATAAGATCATGAAGATTGAATTTTGGATTGAAGAGTTAGAAAATTGTCTGAATGTCACTGAGTTTAACTAACAGAATATGCACTATTTTGATAGGTGAATTTCACAAAGACATTATTAGCACATGAAAAGCTACTAGAAGGTAGAATGGAAATATTACTACATTCTTGTAAGTGTATGAATTATTTGAATCAATACAGATAGAGATATTACAGATTTACTAGTTGCAGTACTGAACAGTCAGAACAAGACAAAGTTTAGGCATTGGATATTTTAAGTTAAGGAATTATTTTGTTTACAAAAAAAATTAGTTAACCAATTAGGGATGACATCTTAGATGTTTTTGATTGTAGGAAAAAATAGGTTTTAAAGGGGACCCAAAACCCCTTACAAGTAGAGAATAAAAAATATAACGTTAAGCATACTAAAGAGAAATAGGACTAGGACCCAGTCCACCTGAGCCAAAACCAGTAGAAAAATCCTCAAAACTAGACACAAAAAAAAGACCAAAAACCTAGGAACACCAAAAAAGGACAGCACCAGGAACCAAAAAGATAAGAAAAGTCTTTACAAGTTTCATCCACTTCCTTCTTCACCTCCAAGATCTTTTTTTATGGTAGAATTGAAGTTGAAAAGCTCTTGGATCCTATCTTTGATCTTTTTCCTTTTAGCCAATGAGGTACATTTAGCCAGACCCTCATCTCCCACATCTTCATTATCCTCCTCAGGTTTCTTGCTGGGTGAACTGGCATCTAGCTTGGCTTTGATAGTTATAAAATAGTCCATAGTAGAACCCATGAACATGTTATTATCCTGCATATGTTTATTCATGGCATTCTCTAGCATATCCACTCTAACTTACATATCTTGCACCTTCTTGTCCCTATCATTGTCATTTTTTCCATCCAAAGTATTCAACTAGGTTCCAACATTTCTTGCAGGGAGTCAACCTTAGCAGAAATAGAACGACATTTTAAATTCAAAATTTTTATTTCCTGAAAGACCCATTTCAAAAAATGAAATGAGTACATAGAGGCCGCCTTTGTAGTCTGAAGAACCCCAAAGGGAGGATCAATTTTTTCATCCATATCTTCTTTGAGCAGTTGGACATTATGTTCTTGCATATCAACTATTTTGACAATGGGGATGTTCTGAGAAGAGGCTGGGACATTGTCTTCCTCCGCAGTAGGGGAATCCTTCTCTACATCAAGGGAATCCTTATGCATGTCTGAAAAGACCTCCATGATAACCTCTAGCTTAGGGAAGATGGGCATGTCATGTTCCTCGGAACTGTCATACTCCACCAGGATGGGGACCTAATAGCTGCCTTCATCCTCCTCTTTCTTGTCATCGTCATTTTAATTCTTGATCACAAGAGTATTCCTTTCCTCCATAGTTCCAATAACCTCCTCCTTCATGTTCTCATAATCCCCTGAGGCCATATTCGACACCGAAGTTGAAGAATCACTATCGTCCTCAGTCAAATTAGTTGTATCCTCATAACCATCCACACTCTTAGCAGTAGATTTAGTTTCCAAACTAGCATCCTTATCATAATTTATTTTTTTCCTAGAAGGATTATCCTCTTTAACAATCATCTCTCTAATATGTTTCTTAGCCAAGCCAGTTTTGGGAAAAGAAATGATAGGGTTGGTAATGGCCTTCTACTTAATGTGTTCCACAATGAGGAGAATAAGTCCCTCATGCAAGATGTGTTTCTTCTCTTTCCTTCTATACTTAGAAATGCTAAGGCCAGGGGACTGAAGGATATAAAAATGCAAGGACACCCTAATCTTGTGATAGAAGTGATAGAGTAACACAAAATGGTAAGAATGGGTGTGTTTATACCTACTGTCTAGGGTAATATATTCCATGATCACCATCATGACCATTGCCCAGATTTCCTTTAAACCCACAACATCATAGCATCTACTAGAGTCTTTCACCAAACTCTGTGCTTCAACCTTGCCTTTGGGGAAAGACCGAATGGACTTTTGCAAAATTTTCTTATCTCTATAAAATTTGATTCCCTTGAGACTCAACTCAGACACCTCATCAATGAGATCTTCTATGATATTCACAGTGAGACCAGTGATAGTAACCACCCCATCTTTCCAAGACTCAGCAAACACTTTCGTAGCACTATCTTTAGACCCAGGGAGCCATTCCATAGAGGTAGTTAGGCCTCCCTTTCTAAGCCTATCCCAGACCTCCAACATGTTTTCCAATTTCACATAGTCCTTTGGCTCCCTTTGATTTAACCCACCACCCATGATTTCAGAGAGAGAAACAATAGTAACACTAGCAGAGAATTGCCAAATGTAGAAGAAAGAGAAAACTTTAAAAAACATAGAAATTAACTTGTGTCTACAATCAATAATCTCGAGAAAGGCACCACTTTTCATAATCATATTAACCTATTTCGCTAAAATGTGTCTTATCATCATAATTTCTTGAGATACTCCCAATCCACCCTATCACTTTGAGACCTATCAAAAGCCAACTTGGCTTTCATATCAATGGTGAGATTGCTTCATCCATGCCAAATCACATTAGCTTTAACAACATTTTTTTCCAGCTCATTAGCAGTACCATTCACTTCTCGGTAAGTGTGGGAAATAATGACTATGACATCTTAGATGTTAACCCTAAGTGAGAAAAGTTTAATTTTATATTTTGGGACATGTGTGAAAGCATGAAGGCTGACAAAACAAAAAAATATGGTATAAAGGACAAGTTTTGGAATGTGAAGTTGTGTGTGGTTATTTTGATAACTATGCTATTATTTTGTGATATGAACTTGATGTTGATAGAAGTAAAAATGCAAAGTATCAGAAGATTTGACAATGAGCTTCAAAAGACAAATCAGATATAGAATATATTGGCATTGTTAAAGGTTTTTTTATCTATACTTTTGTGTACAAAATACTATTGTATATTGCATGTTTGGGTAGTGGGCTCATCTTGCATAATTGTATAACAACTCCTAATAGGGTTCAGGCTTCTATTAAGTCCTAGTCATGTAACAAGGATTGATTCATTATGTGCTTGTAACAAGACTCCTAATAGGGTCTAATATCTCTAACCAGATACATTATATTAGTCGATCATTTTGTGGGTACCATCCCCACCGAGGTTTTCCCTTGTCTAGGGTTTCCCTAGTTAACAAATAATGGTGTTATGAGTTACATTTCTTTATGGTTGTGTTTATTTTTTAGCTTAGTCACATATGCATGTTTAAATATTGTTAAGATTATCTATAGTTTTGGAAAAGTTTGTGAAATACTAATTCATCCCTCCTCTCATTATTTCCTATTTCTAAAAAATATCTCTCTACAAAATAATTTATCTATCCAATTCTGTATCCCAAATTCCTAAAATATACTAAATTCTCTAAACCTCTACCCAAACCTGACTCTCCCTCTAAGGCCTCTAGAAAGAATAGTCTATGCTAGATATCTATCACCACTAGTAGGATACGTCACATATCTGTCATAGTTTTCTAATACCATTATATAAATACACACAAGGAAGCCCTCTCCTCCATTCCTTTTCTATAATATCTAATACAATGGCTATGTGATCCCATTCCCAAATGTGTTTGAGTCACTCCACATGCAAAACTAGCTCTGCTTTGGTATACTATATGCATTTCATGGTATAGATGGGCTAGGACATAGGGTCCACATGCATAGACCTAATCAAATGTTATATCATCTCTAGTATGATTGTCCCTATGCAATAAAGAATCATTTTTTATCATTGATCTAGGAAAATTATTTTTGATCAAACAGATGCTTTGGCTAGATTATTATAGCTAAATTAGACACATGCCTCAATTTCTTTGATTGGAAACTTCTATTAAAAAAAAAATTAGGAAAATTTGGCTACACTAACCTAAAAGATAAAATTATTTCATAAAAGTAATGTTTCAACACATCATACTTCTTTTATAATTTAAATTTTCATAAAATATATGTTTTACTATTTTAATTGCTTTTTATATTTTATATCTATTTTTTATTAAAATCAATAAAGGGAAGAGAATCTATATAATGGAAAGAGATATGTTAAAACACATGTAAAATTTTAATTTTATATTTAAATATACTTTTATAAAAATAATAAAAAGATATATCCATGCTCTAAAGTTTCAAGTTATCTATACACACAAAAATAATTGAATTGAAAAAAGAGAAAATCCCATATAAAAGGTTGTTGGATGATATAACATCATTTTATCAACAACTAAATTTTCATTATGATTTTATTAAAAATCATATTTCTATAATTTTAAATTTTAATTAAAAAAATTATAATTTTAATGCACATTAAAAATTAAAAATTTCATTAGTTTACATCATTTTTTTAGTACAATGACTAGAATATCAAAACTTACTTTTAAATCTCATGGGTCTAAATCATGTTGGTCAATGCCTAATCATATGTCCCATAAACCCTAGAATCAAAACCTCTTTTCAGAGACACTCACTTTCTCTCCCTTTATGGGAATCTACAATGTCCTCAAAATTTCCTTTATTATTACAACCACTTCCCATGTTGGTAGGATGACTACATTATACACAATATAACCTCTTCCATAAACATTTCCATCATCGTTAGGTATCACCTAGTCTAAGACATTAATTAATGAATCATAAACCAACTATAGTTTCGAAGTTCTCATAGATCTATGTTAGTTTTAATCTTGGTTGAGCAATACTTGAGTGTCTATCTCATGATCAGAGGGGTTCCAAATCCTCCTACAACCATAAAACTCAAAATATTAGTTAATTTATCTTAAAGATCCACTTTTCTAATATATACTTTTTCCCATTTTCCCCTAATTTGTGTAGTTTTTTATGCACTTGGTTTTCATCATTATATGTGCATGCTACATAGCGAGTGTACAATATTGTGCACCATTAGATACATAGTGCTATACACTTGACATGTTGGTGCATGTCATATCCTATGCATGCAACATTGTACAAGTGTGCATGACCATCAAGTATAGTAAGTGTGCATGACCATGTATTAGGAGTGTGTTAACATACACCAAGCGTACATGATTGTGCACTATTGTGCCTTGGTGCACATTGGATGCATCCTATAATAAATTTTTCCATGATCTTTTTTTTCCAACTGAAGTTTCTCCTCACCCCTTAATCTGTCATACAACTTTAATTTAATTTTACCTAATTGTGTTATAAAACCATCAACATCCCCAAAACCCTAGCATACATATTCTAAAATAACTTGCAAAATTGAGAAAGTCAAGGATAGGAACTTACCACTAGATAGATATCAATCATCACTTGTAAACTTAGTTTAGTTCATGTCGTAGGCAACAACAAAAACTTAATTGGTGATTAAATATTTTAGTTGTAATCAATCAAAAGTCATATATTTTTTATGCTTTAAAAATATTTACATTAACTAAAGTATAAATGCATTTTTTTTTAACCAAACATGTTAAAAAAATTAATTATCAATAATTTGATTGGCATATGAACCCTTTTTGCGAAGATTTATTTTTGAAACTATGCACATTATGAAGTTTTAAACTTTTTCACAATTTTAAAAATCATAACATTATTTATTTATCAAATTTCTTAAAAATACAATTGTCTGAAAAAATTATTTATTTTTTACTTATTTTAATAACTTAAAAAATTATGTAAGACAACTTATTAAAACATATGCATAATAGGCTTGTGTCTTTGGTGAAATGGTGGGGCTTCTTGCCTGTAGGGCCTACAACCAAGGTTCAAGTCCCCACAGGGTCGTTCTTTATTGTGGTTCTTAATTGAGAGTTGTTGACTTTGACCCTTGGTGAAATAGTGAGACTTCTTGTCTGTAGTGCTTCTAGCCAAGGGTCAAAGAATTTTTAAAGACTTGTGCCTTTGGTGAAATGGTGGGGCTTCTTTCCTGTAGGGCCTACAACCAAGGTTTGAGTCCCCACAGGGTCCCTCTTTACTGTGGTTCTTAATTGAGAGTTGTTGACTTTAACCCCTGGTGAAATAGTGAGACTTCTTGTCTATAATGCTTATAGCCAAGGGTCAAAGAATTTTAAACTATCTGAATCCCCATTTTTGATAGGCCTGATAGACTTCTTTGGCACCATACCCTTCATGGCGGCTTCACGGTCAAATCTGCCTACAATCAGCTTACAATAACTCTTGCTGACATGACCTACTGGCGAAAGGTGTGACAACCACAACTTATCCCTAAAGTCAATTTTTTCTGGTGGGTGGTGATGCGTGGGAAAATTATGACTTTGGACAACCTCACTAAGAGGGGGTTTAATCTGGCTAACAGATGTTGTTTATGTAACAAAGAAGAGGAAAGCATAAATCACTTATTTATCCATTATGATTATGTGATTGAGCTATGGTAGTAAATTCTAACTCGCCTCGGCATCCAATGGACCCCAAATAAAGATATAAGAGATCTTTTCCATAGCTGGTGATGTGAGACCTACCAGATAGTCATACTATTACTATTATGTTTTCCATGCTTTCAGTACTTATTTTACAAACATACTAGACTTTTGAGACACCTAAGTATTTGAGGATCTGTTGAATCCTATATTATATGTTCAGTACCTGATTATGTAATCAGGGTACACTCTAGATATTTCATGTTATGTTTCAGTTTTAGTTACGATTATGTTACATATGATGTTATATGATGTTTTAAAACTATTACGATGAAAAGTTGGTTTAGGAAATCGAAGTTATGCTTAGTTGATTGATTCACAGACATAGTTTTAAAAACATGCAATATTAATGTATTATGTTTATATCATGTTGATTGGACCTATTGATGGGTGCAATGAGTGTGCAGGATAAGTTGACCATGGATCTAAATGTAGGGATCCAGTATTGGAACTTATGTTTTATACCGTGCAATTCCAAGGTCCTCTTTGTAAAAGAAACATGGACCTCGTTGTATAGTCTTTTATTCATATATGTGGTTTGCAAGAGTGTATCTAATTTAGCAAATGTCTATGTATATTAGCCATGTCTTTTGTTTTATTAAATTTGCCAAATTTGGCAAATTGTGGCTTAAGTGTTGGCATGGTTAAGTATTTTAATATTGTGTGGGTCAAGGGCTTGACTAGGGTGTAACCTTAGGGTAGGATCAACTAACCTTGGGTTGAGAAGTTTCTAGAAGTCAACAAAGACCAGAAATCCGTGCATAAACTTTAGGTGGGGTTAAGGAGGGTCTTTTGGGCTCCCATAAGCTAACTGGGGTCATTTTTAGCTACCCAGGTTGATACCTTAGGGGTTAGGGGTCATTTTCAACCCATTAAGAACCTTAAAACTCATTAACGACCCCTCTAAAGTCATGGTTTTCATTTTGCACGAGATTGAAGAGTTGTGAAGTTTTGGTTAACCTCTCTCTTCTTCCCAAACTTGCATTCAACTCCATTTATGGTAAAGGAAGGCAAGTGGGAAGAAGGGAATAGAAGTTTCTTTCCTTCTTCTGATTGGCTCCTAGATTTTAGGAGGTTTGCCTATTTAGGAGAGACTTGGAGTAAGGTTTTAGTTGATCACCCACTCTCTAGATTTGGAGACCACTTGTTAGAAAAAGCTTAGGAGAAGGCTAGCTTTCGAAGGAGTTCAAGTTTTCAGAATTTCAACTTGCTTTGAGTAAGGTTGGTCTTGTATTAACTTTTGTTTCTTCAAATTTGTGTTGAGCTTGGAACTCCATTAATGGAGTCCATGGCCTTTTATGGTTCTTGTTGTGAATTTTATGTTTTGTAAAAAAATGTTGTTTTTACTTTGTGATTTGTTTTGGGATGGGTTTCTTCGAGATTTACTCACCTTAGGGAAGGTGGAGTAATCTTGAAGGGGGTAATAGGATGTAGACCCAGGATGTGCACAGTCTCCCTTGTGTGGAGGGATAAAACATGGGGTTCCACAATACCCATGATGCCAAACAAGGCCTATGGGCACCTAGGGGGCATAAGGAGAGTTAGACCGTATCTCTTGGAGATGGTCTTCCCAAGTCCATGTGTGGCTTGGGATATTTGTATCTTGTTCTGGCTTCTCCACCTGGTAGTCCACCTCTACCCCATTTTCAGGAAGGTCTCTTAGAGGCCTTCCCCTTGTAAAACCCAGTTGGGAATACCATATAATTGTCTTTGTGTTTTTCTTATTTCTTTCTTGCTATGGTTGTCTATTTGTACCCCATTCCATATTCGATCCCCTAGCTCGAGGGTGGCCATGAAATGGCCTAGGTTGGGAGGTGAGCCTCTGTGGTCAACCATGCTTATATATGAACCCAAATGACGCAAGGCTCATAGAAACTGTGAACTTGAAGAATCTTATGGACTTGAGAAAATTTTAGTTGAAAAACTTGTTGTAATTTACTTTCCAAATATGTTGTAAAATCTAAATTTGCAAGTTTATGCCTAAGTTTGAAATTAGAGATATCTTGTTAAATCACACATTGAGTTTGTGGATATATTTCAAGAAAATTGTTATTGAAAAATATGGGTATTTGGTGTAATGGGCTCTATGGCAAATGTATTTCTATTCATCCATGAATTGTTATGATGTTTGAGTTATATAACATTTGGAGAAATTTGAGATAAACGGTAATTTAAAATGTGCTTATTAAATATTCAATTTGGCCTTTAAAATATATGAATGAAACCTTAAAATAATAGAGGGGTTCATTTTAAATTTACTTATGGCAATCTTCATGCTACAATATAGTTGATAAATCCATTTAATTTATGATGGTAAAATTAAATTTAAAAAAAAAAGGGTTGAGTTGTAAATGAAAATAATTATTTCATTTCTATACTTAGTAAATTTTAAGAATCTTTCAAAAAACAAATTGCTTGAAATAATTTTTTTATTTCACGAGTGCGTTGGGCATGAATTATGGTTTCTGTGTATGTTATTTTTATTTTTATTTTTTAAAAATTAGGCTACATAGCCACTATTTGAAGATTCAGGAAATTTCCCCTTACCAGCAATTAGAATATAATATTCTTTTATTTGTCTTTTGCTAAATAAAGGTACGTAAACATAAAATAAACAAATTAAAATTTACTTAACAAAAAAAAGGGGCTAAATTTATAAAACAAAGTTTTAAGCGCTGGGCGCTTTAAAACAAACTTTATTCTTTTTTTAATAAATATTAATTAGTGCCTCGGCATTGGTTTAGAGCAGGGATTTTGGGTGTGGCGATGCCACCAATGCCCCCCTCTCCTCCCTCTTGTCGCAGCAATAGTGGTGTTGCTTGGGCGGCGCCGTCACCCGCCGTGACCATTGCTGTTGCAATGGCAGGCGGAGTAGCGCTCGCGCCGGGGCTAGTTGCCCCACTCTCTCTCGGCTACACCCATTCATTTGAAATAAATAAGTAGTTTATTTATTATTTCAATATTAGAGTTATTGTGTAGAATTATAAACTTTAATATTATTAGCTAATTTTAATATTAGACTTTTAATTTTAAATAAAGGAATATTAATAATTAATTCATTAATATAAGGTTTGGTACGTTATTTACCTAAATAAATTATTCTTCTTACATTAGTAACCTAGATAGCATTTTATCAATAACGGGGCCATAACAACCCGTTTATCTTTGCAATAATATATTTCAAGGGTATTATCACTACTTTTGACCAACAACAAGCTTAGTTGACTTTTGGTCAATGATAGTCAAACTACCTTTGTTCATCTTGATATTTGAACTGGGTATTTCTTTCACCCCTTAGAACTTAGGTTTTCAATTTCGCACCATTCGGTGATGGTTGACTTTTTGGTCAACTATCTTGATTTGCATGCATACACCTTTCTGAGAGCTTAACAGGCCCTAGAGACTTTCTTTGACGTAATTCTGAGTATAGTTGACTTTTGGTCAACACTAGTTAACTTTTAGTCAACTATCTTGATTTGGGTGCGATTCTTAGCTAGTAACTTAAGGGCAACCTTATAGCTTATTTTAGTGTTGTTGATGAAGCTTGACTTTTGGCCAAACTTGGCCAACCCCTTTGATTGACCTTTGAACTTTAGTCAGACTCTCTTTTATTATCAGATGCCTATTTTATCTTTGCACCATTTTGCGTGCACCTAGGGTCTTGTGCCCGATAGTGCTCTCAACTTAGCTGCATTAGTATGATCATTTGGAGATGCTTTTTAAGGTTTTAGAAAAATTTTGTGGTTGTGTTTTGCTCAAATTTTGGGCATGACATTTTGGTATCAGAGCACGGTTTAGTTAATCTTGGGAACCTAAAATGCTTCATAGTTGCTAAAACCTTTTCTCTTGTTATGTGTGTAGGATTCCTCCACTCACCCGCTTAGCTCATAGATGTGGATGAGGACGTGGATGTGGACATAGGCATGTCTCTTTATCTCAGGAAGAGGTTATGTCAGAAGTAAAATTTTGAGAGGAGAACCAGGATCAACCTCCCGAACCACTTCCCAATGCGAATGCAGAATTACTTCAGGCCTTTGAGAGCCTTGCAGGACTTATTCTTGATTGTATGCCTCCAATTGTAACATAGAATGTGCACCAAGGTACTGAAGGACATGGGTCCTTAGCTAGGGAACATAGTAGGAGTCCTTCTCAGATTGCAGTGGTTCAGGTTGAGCCAGAGGTTGGTTCCATCAGGGGACCAGAGCCTCCAGCCAGAGATGAGGTTCGTATTATTGAGAGACCACCTCCTGATCCAGGTGATCAGATTAGAGAGCTGCTACGACTTAACCCTCCACCTTTTTCAGGATCTATTGAGGGTACAGAGGTAGAGTCATGGCTTATAAGCCTTGGATGATGCATTGGATTACGCCCTTATGAGAGTAATCTTAAGGCACGCATGGCCATTCACCTTTTGAGAGGAAATGCCACCACTTGGTGGATGCAAGAGGAATTCAAAGGACATGTTGACATGAACACACTCACTTGGGAAACCTTCTTGGAAAGGTTTAGTGCCAGATACTTGTCAGAGCAGTTTCACCATCATCTTATTGATGAGTTCCATGATCTGCAATAGAGAGGGTTATCAGTGGCTCAATATGAGACCAAATTTCTTGAGCTCCTCCCTTATGTATATTACATGAAGGAGGAGAAGCTTCAGGTCAATTCCTTTATCAAAGGATTGAACCACACCCTTTACAGCATGGTGCGCATGACACCGCCAGGAGACTTGCCCTACACTGTTGAGAGGGTAGTCATAGCTGAGGAGATTATCAAAGGATCTTAGAACCGTAACTCATATTAGTCTTCTGGTTATCAAAAACCCCCTTGGAAGGGTAATCACAAGAATAATTTAGGAAATTTCAAAACCCCACAACCTCAGTAGCAATAGTCCCAATAGAGTCAAGCACCAAAGCAAGAACAAGGACAGCAGGGCTCGAAGCCTAAACAGTGGAACTCACAGGTTCCTAAGAAGGGATCAAAGTCACAGGCCCCTTACACACCCCCAGCACAGTCATAGAAACCCTATAAGGGTGGGTACAGTGGGTCTACTCAGGCAGGAGGATCTCAGTAGTTCAAGCCTCAGGGCTTTTAGGTACAGAATTGAGGTTCATGTTACCCTTGTGGTGCCATGGGGCACATATCTAGGGAATGTCCTCAAAAGGGCAATCAGCGGGCAGCTATGTCTGAGCCTATAGTTGGGGACATGGGTCTGTCACACCAATTGTTTACAGCGATAGACAACCGTCAGGCAGAACACCAAGCCTCAATCATAGAAGCATCAGGTATGATCGGAGGTAGTGCAGTTTCTATCCTTTTTGATACTGGAGCTACTAACTCCTTTTTTTCTCCATTGGTCGTGGAGTGTTGCGGGCTAGTGGCAACTAGACAGGATGTTAGATGGCAAGTTGAGTTAGCTTCAGGAGCTAGAGTATCAGTTACCTCTTTGGTTAGGGAGTACTCGATTCAGATTGGTGGTTTGACCACCTCAGTGGACTTCAGAGTTACACTTCTTGGATCTTATGGACTAGTTCTTCACATGGATTGGCTTTATGCTCACAGGTCCAAGTTAGATTTTTGTAAGAAGTTGGTCAAATTTTTGGATGATGATGGCAATGCTACTATGATATCTAGAATCCAGAGGCCGGTATCCCTTCGTATGATCTCCGCTATGCAGCTTAAGTGAAGCATGTGGAAGGGATGTCATATGTTTTCTATCACCATCAGTGATAGGGAAGTTGAGGTATAATAGGAAACCTCATTGGATGACCATCCCATACTATAAGAGTATGCAGATGTTTTTCCCTTTGAGCTACCTGGTATGCCACCTTGTAGGGCAGTAGACTTTCATATAGATCTTGTTCTAGAAGTAGAACCAATTTCTAGAGCACCTTATAGGATGACCACTAATGAGCTTAATGAGCTCAAGTTGCAGCTGGAGGAACTGTTAGAGAAAGGACACATTCATCCTAGTGTTTCTCCTTGGGGTGCACCTATGATCTTTGTAAAAACTAAGGATGGATCCCTTAGGTTGTGTATGGATTACTGACAGTTGAACAAGGTAACCATCAAGAATCGGTATCCACTTCCTAGGATCGATGACCTATTTGATCAGCTTCAAGGTGCTAGAGTGTTCTCTAAGATTGACCTTAAGTCAGGATATGACCAGTTAAGGATAGTGGATAGTGATATCCACAAGACCACATTCCACACTAGATATGGCCACGATGAATTTACCATGGTTCCATTTGGTCTTACAAATGCTCCAGCTGTAATCATGAGTCTTATGAATGGATTATTTCGTACCTTCCTTGACAAGTTTGTGGTGCTATTCCTCGACGATATCTTGATCTATTCAAAGAATGAGAAAGAGCACGAAGAGCACCTGAGACAAGTTTTGCAGTGCCTTAGAGATAACCAACTTTATGGTAGCTTGTCGAAGTGTGCCTTCTTCCAATCAGAGGTCAAGTATTTGGGCCATGTGATATCTGGTGATGGGATCTAAGTAGACCCATCAAAGATTGAAGCCATCATGAATTAGCCAGCACCTATCTCAGTGATAGAAGTGAGGAGTTTCATGGGTCTAGCCGGCTATTACAGACGGTTTGTTGAAGGGTTTTCTCAAGTGGCACATCCTATCACTTCTCTTCAGTGAAAGGGAAAGAAGTTTGAGTGGACTGAGAAGTGTGAAAGAGCCTTTCAGGAGCTCAAGAGAGCATTGACCAGTGCACCCATTCTTGTTGAGCTAGAGCCTTCAGCAGAGTTTGTACTTTGCACGGATGCTTCCTTAGATGGTTTAGGGGTAGTCCTTATGCAGGAAGGATGAGCTATAGCTTATGAGTCCAGGAAACTGAAAACTCACAAGCTCAACTATCCTACCCATGATCTCAAACTTGCAGCAGTGGTGCATGCTCTAGTAAGATGGAAACACTTCCTCTTAGGACATCGATTTGAACTTCATTCAGACCATCAGAGTCTACAATACATCTTCACCCAGCCGAACCTTAATGCAAGGCAACGAAGATGGATGGAGTTCCTGTGTGAATATGATTTTGATGTTCATTACATCAAAGGGAAAGAGAACGTTGTCACAGATGCCTTGAGTAGGAGATGACACGAGCTTTCTTCTATGTCTACAAGCACAAATTTGAGAGATCTCATTCTTCACCACTTGCATGATGATGAGTTATATGCCGAAGTGAGTGAGATGATTCGATCTCAGAGACCCCTTGAAGGGAAGTATGCAGATTTTTCCTTAGAGTCATATGGACTTTTACGACATAGAGGACGCATCTACTTACCTTCTTCTAGAGGATTGTGAGAGTTTGTCATGCTAGAGGGCCATAAAGCCCCTTATGCAGCACATCCCGGAGTGAAAAAGATGCATGCTGATTTGAGACAGTTATACCATTGGCCAGGCATGAGGATGCAGATTAATGAGTTAGTAGCTAGGTGTCTCGAATGTTAGAGGGTGAAGGTGGAACACCGACATCCAAGTGGTCTACTTCAGCCTCATGAGATACCCGTGTGGAAGTCAGACACCATATCTATGGATTTCATTGTTGGTCTTCCTATATCATCTCATCATCATGATGCCATCATGGTGATAGTTGACAAGCTGACCAAGGTGGCTCATTTTTCACCAATGCGTACTACCTTTACTGCACCTTTAGTGGCACAAGTGTTCTTGCGAGATATTGTTAGACTGCATGGCGTACCTCGTAAGATCATCTCGAATAGAGATTCTCTCTTCACTTCATCCTTTTGGAGAGAACTGCAAACAGCTTTGGGCACTAGGCTCAACTTCAGTACAGCCTACCATCCTGAGACAGATGGATAGATTGAAAGGGTCAATCAAGTGCTAGAAGACATGCTTCACATGTATGTTATGGACCATCAGACCCGATGGGAGGAATACCTACACTTAGTGGATTTTTCCTATAACAATGGGCATCATACATCCTTGGGTATGCCTCCGTACCAGGCTCTTTATGGTAGACCTTGCAGGACACCACTCAGTTGGGATAGGATTGAGGACAGAGTTTCTATTGGTCTTGATTTAGTTAGGGACATGGAGCAGCAGGTGAACTTGATTAGGCAATGTCTTAATGTTTTATAGAGGCTCAGGATAGACAGAAGAAGTATGTCGATGTGAAGAGGATCGATCGAGCTTACTTAGTAGGAGATAGGGTCTTTTTGAGAGTGCGACCGCATAAGAGTCCAATCCATTTTGGAAAGGGCTCTAAGATAGCACCTCATTTTTTTGGACCTTTTGAGATCCTTGAGAGGATAGGACCAGTTGCTTATCGTTTAGCTTTGCCACCTAGCCAGTCATGCATCCATGTTGTGTTTCATGTTTCAGTTTTGCGGAAGTATGTTTTTGATGAATCTCATGTGATAGATTGGGATACTTTGCAGGTAGAGTCGGATGGACAACTAGCACTAGAGCCCACTTTTATTTTAGCCCAATGGACCCTGGCACTTTGAGGCAAGGCACTGTACCAGGTTAGGGTCTAGTGGGATTGTAATGATGAGGTCACAGCTTCATGGGAGGATGCAGCACAGATGAGGTCACAGTATACTTAGCTCTTTGATGAAATCTAGGAGGAGGTTCATGCCTAGAGGGGGTGGATATGACACCTACCAAATAGTCATAATATTACTATTATGTTTTCCATGCTTTCAGTACTTATTTTACAGACATACTAGACTTTTGAGACACCTAAGTATTTGAGGATCTGTTGAATCCTATATTATATGTTCGGTATTTAATTATGTAATCAGGGTACACTCTAGATACTTCATGTTATGTTTCAGTTTCAGTTACGATTATGTTACATATGATGTTATATGATGTTTTAAAACTATTACAATGAAAATTTGGTTTAGGAAACTGAAGTTATGCTTAGTTGATTGATTCACAGACATAGTTTTAAAACCATGCAGTATTAATGTATTATGTTTATATCATGTTGATTGGACCTACTGATGGGTGCAATGAGTGTGCAGGATAAGTTGACCATGGATCTAAATGTAGGCATCCAGTATTGGAACTTATGTTTTATACCGTGCAATTCCAAGGTCCTCTTTGTAAAAGAAACGTGGACCTCGTTGTATAGTCTTTTATTCGTATATGTGGTTTGCATGAGTGTATCTAATTTAGCAAATGTCTATGTATATTAACCATGTCTTTTTTTTAATTAAATGTGCCAAATTTGGCAAATTGTGGCTTAAGTGTTGGCATGGTTAAGTATTTTAATATTGTGTGGGTCAAGGGCTTGACTAGGGTGTAACCTTAGGGTAGGATCAACTAACCTTGGGTTGAAAAGTTTCTAGAAGTCAACAAAGACCAGAAATCCGTCCATAAACTTTAGGTGGGGTTAAGGATGGTCTTTTGGGCTCCCATAGGCTAACTGAGGTCATTTTTAGCTACCCAGGTTGATACCTTAGGGGTTAGGGGTCATTTTCAACCCATTAAGAACCTTAAAACTCATTAATGACCCCTCTAAAGTCACGGTTTCATTTTCCACGAGATTCAAGAGTTGTGAAGTTTTGGTTAACCTCTCTCTTCTTCCCAAACTTGCATTCAACTCCATTTATGGTAAAGGAAGGCAAGTGGGAAGAAGGGAATAGAAGTTTCTTTCCCTCTTCTGATTGGCTCCTAGATTTTAGGAGGTTTGCCTATTTAGGAGAGACTTGGAGTAAGGTTTTAGTTGATCACCCACTCTCTAGATTTGGGGACCACTTGTTATAAAAAGCTTAGGAGAAGGTTAGCTTTGGAAGGAGTTCAAGTTTTCAGAATTTCAACTTGCTTGGAGTAGAGTTGGTCTTGTATTAACTTTTGTTTCTTCAAATTTGTGTTGAGCTTGGAACTCCATTAATGGAGTCCATGGCCTTTTATGTTTCTTGTTGTAAATTTTATGTTTTGTAAAAAATATTGTTTTTACTTTGTGATTTGTTTTGGGATGGGTTTCTTCAAGATTTACTCACCTTAGGGAAGGTGGAGTAACCTTGAAGGGGGTAATAGGATGTAGACCCAGGATGTGCAGAGTCTCCCTTGTGTGGAGGGATAAAACATGGGGTTCCACGATACCCATGATGCCAAATAGGGCCTACGGGCACTTAGGGGGCATAAGGAGAGTTAGACCGTATCTCTTGGAGATGGTCTTCCCAAGTACATGTGTGGCTTGGGATATTTGTATCTTGTTCTGGCTTCTCCACCTACTAGTCCACCTCTACCCCATTTTCAAGAAGGTCTCTTAGAGGCCTTCCCCTTGTAAAACCTAGTTGGGAATACCATATGATTGTCTTTGTGTTTTGCTTATTTCCTTCTTGCTATGGTTGTCTGTTTGTACCCCGTTCCATATTGGATCCCCTAGCTCGGGGGTGGCCATGAAATGGCCTAGGTTGGGAGGTGAGCCTCCGTGGTCAACCATGCTTATACATGAACCCAGATGACGCAAGGCTCGTAGAAACTGTGAACTTGAAGAATCTTATGGACTTGAGAAAATTTTAGTTGAAAAACTTGTTGTAATTTACTTTCCAAATATGTTGTAAAATCTAAATTTGCAAGTTTATGCCTAAGTTTGAAATTAGAGATATCTTGTTAAATCACACATTGAGTTTGTGGATATATTTCAAGAAAATTGTTATTGAAAAATATGGCTATTTGGTGAAATGGGCTCTATGGCAAATGTATTTCTATTCATCCATGAATTGTTATGATGTTTGAGTTATATAACATTTGGAGAAATTTGAGATAAATGGTAATTTAAAATGTGCTTATTAAATATTCAATTTGGCCTTTAAAATATATGAATGAAACCTTAAAATAATAGAGGGGTTCATTTTAAATTTACTTATGGCAATCTTCATGCTACAATATAGTTGATAAATGCATTTAATTTATGATGGTAAAATTAAATTAAAAAAAAAAGGGTTGAGTTGTAAATGAAAATAATTATTTCATTTCTATACTTAGTAAATTTTATGAATCTTTCAAAAAACAAATTGCTTGAAATAATTTTTTTATTGCACGAGTGCGTTGGGCATGAATTATGGTTTCCGTGTATGTTATTTTTAAAAAAAAAAAATTAGGCTACATAGCCACTGTTTGAAGATTCAGGAAATTTCCCCTTACCAGCAATTAGAATATAATATTCTTTTATTTGTCTTTTGCTAAATAAAGGTACCTAAACATAAAATAAACTAATTAAAATTTACTTAACAAAAAAAAAGGGCTGACTTTATAAAACAAAGTTTTAAGCGCTGGGCGCTTTAAAACAAAATTTATTGTTTTTTTAATAAATATTAATTAGTGCCTTGGCACTGGTTTAGCGCGGGGGTTTTGGGTGTGGCGATGCCACCACCGCCCCCCTCTCCTCCCTCTTGTCGCAGCAACAGCGATGCTGCTTAGGCGGCGCCGTCACCCGCTGTGACCACTGTTGTTGCAGTGGCGGGCGGAGCGGCGCTCGTGCCAGGGCCCGCTGCCCCACTCCCTCTCCGCTACGCCCATTCTCTCCGCCCTCCGCTGTTCCAGACGTCGCCGCCGTCGCAGCAAACCGCCACCCTCTGCCGCCACCATACAATGCGTGCGCGCACGGGGGTTTGTTTCCCTCCCCCGCCCCTTCCTTTTCGGCCCTTGGCTCTGCCAAACAATTTCGCAGGGTTTGGGGTATTTTTTTTTAATATTAAATTTGGGCACATGGAATTTTCGTAAGTTGTTGAAGGTAAGATGGCAGGATGTTTAATGAAGAGATTTATATTAGGTTTGCCATTTATTATATTAAGATAAGATTTGAATTTAGTCGATTAATCTTTTTCCCAATATTAGTAATGTAATGTTGTATGATACAATTATTTTAAAAAAGAGGAATTTAATTTTTGTAAGATTTAATTTCTTTTAAAAAGATTAATTAGATTTCTTTAAAATGACATTATGATATAAGTTAGATTTAATGAGTTAAATAATTACATTTTATTTTATAGATATATTGTTAGTTATCAATTCGTTTGAAATACATAAGTAGTTTATTTATTATTTCAAGATTAAAGTTATTGTGTAGAATTATAAACTTTAATATTATTAGCTAATTTTAATATTAGACTTTTAATTTTAAATAAAGGAATATTAATAATTAATTCATTAATATAAGGTTTGGTACGTTATTTACCTAAATAAATCATTCTTCTTACATTAGTAACCTAGATAGTGTTTTATCAATAAGGAGGCCATAACAACCTGTTTATCTTTGCAATAATATCTTTCAAGGGTATTATCCCTACTTTCGACCAACAACAAGCTCAGATGACTTTTGGTCAACGATAGTCAAACTACCTTTGTTCATCTTGATATTTGAACCAGATGTTTCTTTCACCCCTTAGAACTTAGGTTTTTAATTTTGCACCATTCGGTGATGGTTGACTTTTTGGTCAACTATCTCGATTTGCATGCATACATCTTTTTGAGAGCTTAACAGGCCCTAGAGACTTTCTTTCATGTAATTCTAAGTATAGTTGACTTTTGTCAACATTGGTTGACTTTTAGTCAACCATCTCGATTTGTGTGTGAGTCTTAGCTAGTAACTTAAGGGCAACCTTATAGCTTATTTTAGTGTTGTTGATGAAGCTTGACTTTTGGCCAAACTTGGCCAACCCCTTTGATTGACCTTTGAACTTTAGTCAGACTCTCTTTTATTATCAGATTCATATTTTATCTTTGCACCATTTTGCGTGCACCTAGGGTCTTGTGCCCAATAGTGCTCTCAACTTAGCTACACTAGTATGATCGTTTGGAGATGCTTTGTAATGTTGTAGAAAAATTTTGTGGTTGGGTTTTGCTCAACTTTTGGGCATGACAGGCAATCTCCATCACATCACCCTCTGATAAGGATCTTATGAGATTAGGTCCTACCTATCTTTTGCCGGTCCCTATGGAAGGAATGCAATAACAGGATATTCAGAGACATTGAGCTAAATTGTATGGTGGTGTTTCAAATTGCGTTAAAATTACTTTAGGAAAACTTACTGGTTGCCCACTGGAAGACTCCCTATTTTCCACCCTCTACCTGGGATCACAAAACTGCTTTATACTGGGGTATTGACAATGGGTTAGCCAAGTTTGATGGCTCAAAAATTGCTACCTGCAAGGCCACTTTTTGGTCTCCGCCCCGAGTGACCTAGGATAAATTAAATTTTGATGGTTTAGTTCGCAATCTACTGCAAGCTGGTGGGGGGGTCATTCATGATCACAATGGTTGCTTATTAGCGGCCTATATAGGTCCTTTTCAAAACCACATTGTCAACTAGGTGGAAGGCATGGCTCTCCTCTGGGAATTGAAATTGGCTTTGTCCATGGGTGCATCAATATCAAGGTGAAAGGGGACTCCAAAGTCATTGTTGATGTTGCTAGGGGAATTAGTAATGTTGGATGGAAAGTGGATAGCATTTTGAGAGATATCAGGGGCATTATGGATAGCTTGCAGAGGGTTACCATCACTCATATCTATAGGGAAGGAAACATTGTGGTTGATGCCATGGCTTCTTTCAGTCTATAGCTGGAGGGGCTCAGATGTTGGAGAGCTACAGGTTAGCTTCCTCAGAACACTCAAGACCTGCTAAGGTAGGAAATGAGAGAAACAAATTTTCAAACTAATGATGTTTAAAAATGAAAGCTTGGGTGGGACTTGTCAAGATGTGACTGGGTGCCAATGCATTCTTATGACAACTTTCAAGGATTATTTTCTTTGCCACATGGACTACTAGTGGCATAATCCTAAGCATGATATTGGCATGATTTGGCTTATGTGGTTGCTAGCCAAGAACTGGGCTTATAAATATAATCATTACATCAACTAGGTTCTGGGTAATAAATTTTCAGAGGTTGGCAAAAGATACAATGTGGATATTTTGTAGGGTAATTATTACTTTAAGTGTGGGTTAATGTGTACTTCTAACATTTTAACCACGGTGGCTAAGATTTACAAAATCCAAGACAATCAAGGTAGTAATTGCTTCTATCTTATTGACATGACTTCTAAACTTCTATTCGACTCTCATTCATGCATTTGTAATTGGTGCTGTGAGTTTCTTCTTAGAGCCGAAGCTGGGGAGAGAGTTTACCCTAGTTTTCTCTACAAACAACCTTTTTCAAACCTGTCCAAATTAAGGATGAGTTCACCTTGCATCCCATTGTTATGTACTTCTACCAGGAGAGAGGTATTCTACCATTTATGGAGCACCTCCAAGGCCATGATGAGATGATTTCTAGACAGGTCACCAAGACCTAGAATGACAGGCAGGTTACTATCAATGGCATCACTTTCCAAGTTAATGAAGATGTCATTGGGCAGGCCATGGGCATGCGTATGATCAAGAAGTGGAAAAAGATGGTGAAGACCCAGGCAAAGATGGATTTCTTGCAATTCTTCAAGGATGACCCCATGCCGACGCTGATAAATGGAGGTTACACGGTGTCTGAGCTGCCGAATTTTTGGCCACAAATTTGTAGATTGGTGATGAAGTACTTTACTTTGGAGGGAAAATTTGGTATGTTTTACAATTATCACCTCTCATTCCTAAATCATTTCCACCACAAGTTGTTAATTTATTTTCCCTTCTTCCTGCTGCATTCTTTAGAAGCTAATGTGAAGGCGATTATTGAGGCTATCTCCCTTGGTAAAAACCCAGTTTATCTGCACCAGGGTCTCATCCTTTTCCTTTATAACTTTCAATGAGCCCTTTTCCCTACTCCGCCTCTGCAGGTTTTGCAAACCTCCCTTTACCCCGCATCGCCCTCAGTGTCCCTTAATCAGGGTATTCCCACTCCCACTGAGTCTAAGGATGAGGCAACCTCAGCTTCTAGCCCTATGTCTAATAAAACTCAACCCACTAATAGCTCTCTGAAGCATGTCATTAACCCTAGTGATGACCCATTTCCCCCTTCCAAATAGTAGAAAAATATTATGATTAGTCTGGATTGTGGTCCTGTGTTTGAGTCCTAGATTACTTCCACCCGCCGCTCTACCTGCCTTGCTAAAGAGTAGGGTTAAAGGGCCATTAGAGAGCTCAGGTCTAAGGAGGAGATCTCTGTCCAAGATGAAGATTCTATTAGCTCCCCTGGCAAAGAGAGCTTGGTCAATGTTATTGCCATGGAGGATGTTAAGGCTGTGGGAGCTACTCAAACTACTGTGGCTATGGAAGAGGTGAACGAAAAGGACCTGAATGAGAACAAAGGGCACTTTGCTAGCGGGTTAATGGGAAAAATTAAGTTCCAGGTTGATACCATGGAAAGTAGGGTCTTGAATCTCACCAAGGACCTGGAAGCCACGAAGGAGCGGTTAAAAGATGTAAATAAATTTTCACTTAAAGTTATGCATGCCTTTGCTACTGCGCTTTGTCTCCAATGAGAAGGCCATGGAGGATAAGGAAGTGGTCAAAAGCAACTATGAGCTCTTTAGTTTCCTCAATGAGGAGTGGGTCGATATTCTATTGTCAAAGCACTTATGGACTGGAAAATAAAGTGTTGGGGCCCTGTGAGTAGGAGGATGGAGAATGTTGCTGATTCCTTGACTCTGTTTTTGTTTTACTATGTTTATTTTAGTATGCTCTATACTCTTGTTTGGGTTTTTAGCCCTATGTGGCACCTTGCTTGGTTAAAACTGAACTATTTTAATACTCTCGTTATGTGGTGGTGGTTATTTTCCTGTTTCTATGTTTTTGATTGAGGTAGAACTCTTACTTCTTGCTATCAGCTATTAGATGCACTCTTTGGTGATTAACTCTTTGCTAATTCCTTAGTTTGCTTTTTGTTCTATAGGTCAACACCCTTTTTTGCTGATGCTTTAATCAAAAACATATGCATAATATGATTATAATCATTTATTTTCAAATTAAGATAGTATTAGTATAGATGATTATATCTTTAAAAATTTATAAAATATTATTACATAATTTTAAATATATTTAATACTATGATATTAAAAATTATAAATATAAGACTTCTATAAATTTAAGTATTTTATTTATGGTACTAAAATTTAAAGAATATATACTTTTTTAAGAATAAATATTTTATTTTACATATTTTATGTTATGATCTAACTTAAATTTTCACATTGCTAATAATTTTTTAATTATTATTTTAAAATTCTAAATTCTTGTATAAAGTTTAAGCAATTACAACCTTGTTTTTCTCTTCTCTGGATCTCATTTGCAAGTTGAGAAAGTAATAAAATGAGCTCTTTTTACCCATTTTTTTTCTATTTATCTCCCATTTGAGCCTTAATTGACTTTTTTAAAACATTTTTTTACGAGATGAGGCTTTAACTTGCATTCGGTCAAAATCCTATAACTTGACATATTATGAGCATCTTTTTTCTTTAAAATAATGCTACTAAAATTGTTGTCTCAAAAGGGATTTAATTTACTGGTTCATTTTTACTATACCACCATTAGCATTATTCTTGTTAATCTTTATTAATTAAATATTAAATTATTTAATTAAACTAATTATTCTCTAATAATTAAATAATTTTTAATTACATTTTCCTATTTGTAATTAGTTTAATCTTTTGATTAATTTTACTATTTTTTCTAATTAATTTCAGAGCTTCAATATATAAATTTAATATTTTAGTTATCCTTCTACTTTGTCAATGCATGTGGAGTTTGATTCTAGGTCCATAAATTTATGTTTCCCTCAAAAATTGAATAAAATCAAATGATGAAGTTTCCTACCATTTATAGTTCACATAGTTCCTCCATCTTAGCAATCTATATTGATTTTACCTCTTAATCCCTCAACATTTCTCAATCATTGATTTTGCCTCTTAATCTCTAAGAATTTCTCAATCATTGATTTTGCCTCTTAATAATCTCTAAGTATTTCTCAATTTTGCCTCTTAATCCCTACCATTGATCAAGTGCATGTGAACTATATAAATATTATCTTTGGCCCTCTTATTAGTACTTGCCGATAGGCAAGTACTATTGCATCCATTTTTGGATTTCTTCCATTAATAATTTCTATAGTATACATGCACATTTTTTTTTGTTTATAATTCAACAAAATTGATTTCGAGAGGCTTAAAAATTTAGGCTCTTCTACATGGATTTTGTGGAAGCACTACTCTATTACATAGGGGCAAATACTTTACCATGTCATTAAAATAATTCATATTTATTTTAAAAAAATATGTTATAATATAAATGCATGGTTTTGGATATAGATAATACAATTTAGAAGAATTTTATTATTATTATTATTATTATTATTATTAAGGCAAGTACTTTGCCACTACATGGCACTTGTTTTACATCTAGCACTACTATGAGTGTGGAGAAACTCACATACCAAATCATTGAAGCAAGTCTGGAGCAACATAGAGTCTCCTAGTTCTTTGCAATGATATTATTGTTTATCATTTTGGCATAGATACAAATATTATTGTTTATCATTTGATTTTATACATAGATCTTAGGTTTATTTTCTGTTTGTGTAGATTGTGAGTTTCGATTGTGTACATATATCTTAGATCTATTTCTTGTATGTATAAATTGCCAATTTAAATTTTGCACTGCATTATTTCTATTATTATAATTAGATTTTTACATCATTCACAATACTAACAAATGTTAGAAATAGAATTTGCTTCTGTAATTATACAGATTTATTTGATTGGTGAAAATTGTATTCCCTGAAATACTTTTAATGCCCTACACTTTCCACTTTCCCTGATAAAGGGGATTTCATAAATAGGCCGCACGAAAAGTGTGCCTGGTGTTTTTTGCGGGTTTTGGATTTATGTAAGAAATCTGGAATTTGCAGGGACTGGTGGACGTGGCAACTTCGGAGGTTTACCAAGTGGTGGGTCAGCGGACAAATAGACGACTGCGGATGAATAAGATCATGAAAGATCCTCTCGTTACAATTCAGATAATGAAGAGCTGGTACAGTTTCTGAGGAACAGAGTTACTTCTCAAATGATTGGTGCATTATCAGCCAGAAAGATGTCTACAGTAAGCCACCTCGAAAGGCCCACAAGGAGACAACAACTCTATGAAATTTTGGAACAGTGTCCGTCGTAAGGAGTCGGCATACTATAATGTTTAAAATACTGTCTAGCTTTGTTGACATCTTTCAGGCTGATTAGTGTACCAATCATTTGGAAAGTTACTTTGTAATACAGACACTGTACAAGCTCTTCAGCGGTAAATTTGACTGTGTTCATTTTCCTGCACAATGTAAATCCTTGGCCAAGACGAATATATCTGATGGTTCCGATCTCATGGCTTCTTTCCCCGGTGGATGCGACTGACTTTTAATGCCCTAATCCATTCTTCTTTACTTCACATTTTGATCGGCATGGAGAAATTATTTTCTTGTGTAAGAGATTTTAATTGTTCAATGAATATCTCACTGTTTACTTAAATTCCACATTTATATCTGATCTGAGAATAATGCGTTCTTTACAGGGTTTTGTACGGGAAAGTATTCTTATTGAATATTATGCTTCGCGCTGGGCATTTTTTTTCTGTCAACGACTTGTGATTTTAAATTTGTCTTCAGATGTTGGTTTACTTATTGAATATGCATCCTGTGATATTCTTAAAGTAATTGATCTCAATATTTTACAACTTGTTGTCAGCTGTGCAAGGTTATAATCAGTGACAAGGTGATGCGTTTATTGGTGGGATATTTCTGCGTCACTTACTTTATAACTGGGACAAATACATTATGATGTCAGGAGCAATTAAGGATTGTCTTGCTTCTTCCAGAATTGCTGGATATTGTTCTTAACAGAAACCTCTTTGATGCTAGGTATCGGGGTAATGGCTCTTTCCCATGCTATTGTCATGGCTAATACCTTACCATGCTCGGCTGCTTCATCTGTGGGTGGTAATGACCTTTGTCGGGATCAGTGTAGTGCAACGGGTGATTCGTTGCGCTCCTCAGACCCCTGTTTGGGTGAATCTTCTTATCCCCTGACTGTACTAAAATTGATATTGGTTCTGATTGATTTATGCATAATGAGGCGGATAGGCTATGGAATTCTTTATTTCTCTCTCCTCCTCTGTTGGGGGTGAGGATCCCGCATCATGCTGACTGATTATTCCATGTTTTTATCAGAATTTTGTTAACAAGTGTTGCAGGCCCTTCACTTATATATTTCCATGGCGTCATGATATTATACTTTGTTCTTGCGGCACTTACAGAAGAAGTATGGTCTTTGTTCAAATTTTCGCTCTTCGGGTGGATCTTGTGCTGGTTTTGTTTGGCAAATATAAGGACCTGGCTCTGTGCCATGATTTTGGGTTCCAATTTTTGGGGACCTCTTACTGCAACTGTCGATGTTTTCAATGTTCTCTATTTGCTCACCCCTCTTCTATGAATGGTCTTCGTTCGTACCCAGTGGGATTTAATTGGAATTTGTATTAAGTCTCCAAGATGAAGTATTATTTTTCCGAAATTTGTAATAAGCTATCAGGATTGGAATATTTCGTAGATTCATCCCGTGCTTTGTTGGTATTGGGGGGTTTTGTTTAGTAGGTGATTTTGAACTCTTGTATATTTCTTATGTAGAATTGTAATGACCTATTTATGGCCTTTGGGGTAGTTTATAGGTTATCTCTATTAAAACATTCTGCATTTTGTATTATGGGTGATGAAGGGAGTTTTATATAAGGAGCTCTTTTCAATCAGTTTAATATTAATATAAATATAAAGTTTCGTAAAAAAAATAAAAAAACATTTTCATAATGTCAATTCAATAATTAAAAAATGTATGATATTAATGTTTATGGAAATAATTAAGTTATCTATGTTATTAATATTATCTTTTAGTTGTACAACGCAATCATCTCCATCAACAATGAGAAGAGAGTTAATAATTTTGTCCTGCCATCTCTCTAGTTCTTGTTCTAGTTTGTTTTGTAGAATAAAATATCATTTTTAGGTTATCAGGAATATACCCAAATTTAGATGTTCCACTTTTTACATGAAAAATTTGTACAAAACTCAAAACAATCTATTAATATCAGACATTTTATATCTTAATTTACTCAAAATTTTACATTTTAAACATGCTAGGAAATTGAGTGATGCAATTGTATCTTCAACTCTCAAATTCAACTCATAAACTTCAGCAAAACACGTGCAGAAATATTGTCAAATTTTGGTCCCTAATGAGCTTATATTTTTATGGAAAATAACTTTTTTGTGGGTTCATTTCTAAGAGATTGCAATGACAACACACATTTCTTGTTTTTGACTATTTACTATTTTTAGGTAAATTTTATGAGTTTATGTCAAATCTAAAATTGTGTTCTAGAGGGACCTAAAAAAAAATTTATTTTCTATAGGAGGCATTTTTTATAGTTGGGAACTTGGGAAAATAACCCAAGGCATTTCAAAGACTTGGGAACTTGGGGAAACATGCTCCTTAGAATCACCACCTTAGTTAGGATGCTACTAGACGACTTATTGTATGACACCTACCATTACATACTATTTGTAACCTTTAAAATGATACTAAATAGTATATTTTGGCTTAAAGATTTTAATTTAACTTAATTTTCATATTATTACTGGCCCCACTATCTACCATCATCCCCACGGCCCCCAAATTTAGACCTATGACATTTTAGTCCCCTCCCCCAAACTAGTTGTCCCCACACCCTTCTGTCCCCGTCAAACAATAATCTATGACCATGCAACTTGTGTATACTATAGACATGAGTACAAAAATTCACAAAAAAAAATTATGATGATTGCCTATTGATATTGCACATACATGTTATTTTTAATTTATATTTGGTATGGATACAATACATAATATATTTGGTAACCTAGATTCTACATGAATAAATGGAGCCACTTTAAAGTGTTAGAGTTGACAGGTTGTTCACATACTCCAAACTAAACATGTGCAATTGATATATCTAATTAGGTTTGTTAACTTGTTGTATCATGAAACTTTAATTTTAAATATAAATTAGAAGATGGATTCCTTATTTTAAGCTTTAAGATCCGCTCAAAGCTCTAGCAAAAAAATAATCATTCCCATCACAAAATAATTTAGGAGAAGATAACTTTGCCAAGAATATTAAGGACCAAATTAATTCTTTAACTAATTAAATATATACTAAAACAATCTATTAATATCATTATTATATTAATTAATCTCAAATTTTCAATGATCTTCAATCTAAAAGATTTAGAGAAGTTTAATTTTTGAAAATTTTCACTTAAACAACACATTCTAAATGAGGATCTAGAATACCGAAATGGTGGAGCCAACAACTCAAAGGTAAACCTTGAAATAAAATACACCAGCTAAAATGTGCAATTTTATGCTCTGTAATACTTGACCATATGGTAATTAAATGTAATCTCCAAGTAGAATGAGAAGATTGCAAGTGCAATCTTTGATTCAAAACTCCCACCATTTGCAAATTGTGAGAGATCCATAAATAGCCTTGGCTTAGTTGGTAATGGTTCAAAGATATGTTGGGGTACCATCTCTAGTCCTTTCATCAAGTGGAATGACTAGATATCCTAATCTTATGCAAAATCTCTAAAGGTAAAAGAGAAACAAGTAATTCAAACATGTCTCGATCTTGATAAGTAAGACTGAGTTTAGTTTGAGAATCATCCCAAGTGTGGAGTTAGATTTTGAATGTACAAAAAGAACCTTGTGGAGTCTGAAGATCATTCATATAAAAGTATAAAAATAAATACTCGGAACTCAAGCAAGAGGAAACCCTTGCATCTGAATTATAGGTGTCTACTAGAGATTACGATGATTAGAAGAAAGACCATCTCAAAACTCAAAACTATGCCATCTTAGCCAAGGTTTGGCTTCCTTTCATGAAATCCAAATTCTCTTTGCAATAAAAGACCCTTGGATTTGCACCAGCTCTCCCATGAACAACAATGTGGGAAAGTTGATATCTCTCTAAATGGGTTGATGAAGAGGGTACCCAAAAGAAATGAATTATCTTAAAAGAATTTTCCATGCCTCATCTCTTGTAATACAATGAACCACCCACTTAACATAGAGATATTTACCTTCCCTATGAGTGGAAAGGAGGTCGAGCTTACCAGATTGGAAAGGAAGACAACAGTACTCTGAGGAAACATGGTGAAAGCCTCTCCTTTGAGTATCTAAGGCCCAGAAAAATTCCCTCTGAAAATGCTCTAACTTGGCATAAGCATATTTAGAAGGAGACAAACATGATGAATAATATACATGTGTAACAAAAAGGATCTTTGAGAAAACTTGAAATTTCCCAACCAAAGAAAGTGGCTTGGTTATCCAATAGGCCAATTTGGTCTCAATTTTGGAGATGGCCATGTTTGAGAGTTTTGTAATAGATCCATGAAAAGAAAAAGGAACTCCCAAAAAATGGAATACGTGACCATGTTGTATACATTTCCAATTATAATTTAACATCCTTTGGGGAGCTGGAAGGATTGACTAATGATAGAAAAGTGTCTTATGTCATTGAATGGCTAAGCCAGAAGCCAAGAAAAAGGTCTCTAGATAATGAAGAGCTTGTTTAACATTTGATTCATCCTCTATGAGGATAAAAAAAGAATCAATACTGAAATTCCCATTAAAAGTATGAGAGATGGATTTAGGTAATTAAATTCCATGAACTCTTCAACCAAAAATGGTAGTTCAACTAGAAAATAGAAAAATCCATTAGTGGCTAAAAAATACAAAGATGTGGCCAAAGGATAGATTTGGTGAATGGACCTATGTAAGCCAAAAGTGGAAGACCGATTTCCATTAATGGTAATGTAGGCATTGGCAGCAGAAAAAAATAATTTTAACAGAAGCCACAAAGCGAGTGATAAAGCCTAAATTAGATAGCATAGAAAATTATAAAGGACATTGAATTTGGTCATAGACTTTTTCAAAATCATTTTTTTAGAAAAATAGTAGGTTCATCGGATTGATTTGGTCATTCCATACCTTCCCAAATAAAAATTATATTATCAAGTATGAATCTAGATTAAATAAATCCAATTTGTTCTAGATGTACTATCTGGGGAACCAAATGGTAGAATTTTAAAGTAAGAGATTTTGCAATTATCTAATGGGAGAGATTGAGTAGACTGATGGGGCACCAATTGCAAGTATCTTTAGGATCGTCAGCTTTAGGTATGAATTTTATGTTTTATTTACTTATTAATGACTGTAATGAGCCTGATTGGAATTATTATTAATTAAAATTGTGAATGTCTGGCCCTACACAATCCTAAAGGGATTTCTAAAATTCATATGGGAAACCATCACAACTTGGAGATTTACTAGCTTCCATTGAGAAAGTAGCCTCCCTAAGGTCTTGAATAAACAAATTCTATTCATAAAAGGCTCTTTGAGAATTAGAGAGATAGTTGGAACACAAGCTAAGAAATCCTTTAAAACCTTTTGAGAGGCTAGTGTTGAAGCTTGGTTAGTGAAAAATTGTTTGTAATGAGAAATAAAATCTTGCAGAATATCTAGAAGTTTAATTAGAACTGAAGTCCCTTGTTTGGGCCTTTATATGTTTGAGGTGGTATGTCTTGGGCACAAAGAAGTAAATAAATATTTACTAGAATGATCTCCCACCTTTAACCAATGCAAACGTGTCATAAGTTGGGCTCTTCTGGAATCATAAGTGTCAGCTATGTTTTTTTCATGATGAATATGTTTCATCTTAAACTGTAATTCAATTCAAAGATGATGAGCTTTCAAGTTGTCAACTTCTACATGCAAATCCTTGGTGGTTATAGCATAGGACTTATGGCAAAAAAAAAGTTAGTTATTTTCTATGAAAATGGAGAAAGTGAGTGATGTTCATGAAGGAAGCATTCCACCATGAAATCTGACATTTTTGGTGAGAAGGCCTCAGTTGAAGATTGATAACATTCTTTATGTGGGATAGGGTAGGTGGATGATTAAAAAATGAAGTGTTAAATAAAAAGGTAAACTGGGAGACTCGTGACATTTGTACAATCCAAGCAATGGAAAATTTAATAGGGTAGTGGTTTGAAAAATGTAAAACTAGTAATTGTTGCTCTATACGAAAGGAAAAAATAGTTAGAAGATATCATGGCATGATCTAAACATTTAAATACCCTATCAGAGCCATCTTTTAAATTACTCTAAGTCTACCAAATCACATATGGGAGGTGGCAGTTGATATTGGGATCATAAAGCCCCAATTTATTGTGCATGTAAAACAAGGCTTCATGCTCACCAGCTGTCTAGTAGAATGGTAAAATTTCATCCTTATCAGAAGCCACCTTAACCATATTGAAATAACCACACAAAACCCAAGTTACATATGGAAATGAATCAGCTAACCACATTAAAGCTATAAACTTTCCACAACATCATTGGGATCATATAGATTAATAATACCAAAATGATATTTATTAATATTAAAAATAATCCACACCAGTCTATACATGGGGTCCTCACCATGATCCAAAATTTCACTTTTCCAATGCAGTGCTAACAAGATTACCACCCTTCTCTATCAGGTTTATGGGAAGAAGAGAAAACTAAGTTGTGAGGCCAATTACATGACAATTCACAAAGAGAAGAAAATTACCTATCTTGATTTCTTGCAAGAAATGAAAATATTTCTCAAGAAATTGATGGTAAACATCTCTCATAGAATATTATTAAGGGAGCTCAATAAGACCCCTCTCATTCCAATACATAAAAGTCATCAAAAACCCTCATTCATGGTTACCTTGTCCTAAAGTGAGGAGAAACTTTTGTGTAGAAATGGCAACTCCGAATTGAAGATTGGGTAGAGATCACATAGATAGATGTGTTGCTTCCCTATTCCAACATCATTAGGATCATCACACCTAGTAGAGTGATGAAACAATGAGGTTTCATTATCTTGGGGAGGGGAATGAGTAACTATGGCTAGCTAAGAAATATGGGCTCTACGGAAGCACCATGACTAATTACAATCAACTCTGAAGAGGGTGCAACTTTTCCCTGAGTAAAAGGGTTTGAAATACCCTTGGTGACTCTGAGTGTATGTGAAGACATTGTAGAAACCTTCTTTGGCTGAAAAGTGGTATATTGTTTACCTATGTGGACAACAATCGTCCAAGTGACATCATCTTTGGAATCATATGAAGCATTTTAAATGTTTGGCTCTTTTGGAGGATCCTTAGGCTTATGAACAACCAAGGGGTAATCTTTAAATTTTTTATCCATTGAATGATAGCAGAAGCATGAGGCATTATTTTTCAAACCAAATAAAACAAAAAATAATAGCAATTCTTCTCCTCCAAATGTTTGAAATAACACAATTGATATAATATAAACTAATAAACATTATAAATATAATATAATAAATATTTTTACCATTTTAGAATATAAATTCATGCACCAATATAGCTATTATTCCCAAAGTGAAAGCACCTAAGACTTTTGCGAAATTTAGACCCATTTCCTTGTGCAATACGGTTTACAAAATCATTACAAAAGCCATATATCTCAGGATGCAATAGTTAATTCCAAGTCTAGTATCTCAACCTCAAAGTGGTTTTATCCCTAGTTAGGAAACAATGGAGAGAGCACTAGTGGCACATGAAACACTCCACTCCATTAATATAGGCAAAACTCCAAATTTTGTCATTAAGTTGGATATGATGAAGGCATATGATAGGGTCTACTAGAATTTCTTATTTAAAGTCTTACACAAATTTGGATTCTCCAAAGCATGGTGTAAATAGGTACGAGCCTGTGTATTAGGGGCCTGGTTTTCAGTAGTGATTAGTAGAGTTCTGACGGTTTCTTTTCATCTACACAAGGGGTTCAACAAGGAGACCCTCTATCCCTAGTTCTTTTTATTCTGATGGCTGAATCATTTAGTAGATATATTCAGCATAAGTAGTTTTCAGGGCTCTGGCAAGGTGCACGTATTAGTGAAACAAACATTTACATTACCCACACCTTATTGGCAGATGACACCCTTCTATTTGGAGCCTCCTCTATATCAGAAAAAAAAATAGATTAAACAATCCCTTGATATGTACACCTCAATCTCAAATTAGAAAGTGAATTCATAGAAATCTAAGATTTACTTGTTCAATACGAATCAGATAATAGCCAACAAGATTGTCAATATTCTAGGCTTCTCAGTAGACTTTCTTCTGTCAATTTATTTGGGAATTCTTTTCTTTGTAGGAGCCAACCGAACAAGCTATTGGGTGCCCATTATTGATAGAATCAAATCAAGAGTTGTTGGTTGGAAAGCAAGATGGCTATCCCATTCAGGCATAATCCTTCTTATTAAGATAGTACTTTCAGCAATTCCAAATTATTATCTATCAATTCTCAAAGCCCCTTCTTTGGTCATCAATTCCATCCAAAAGATCTTGAGAGAATTCCTATGGATGACAAATATGAATGGAAAAAATAAAATTCCCTTGGTCTCACTCGATTGTATGGCACAAACAAAACACCTTGGAGGTGTGGGGATCCATGATCTTCATAAACGGAACAAAGCATTTGGAGGAAAGCTAGTTCAGAAAATGTATTCCAAGCCTAACAATATTTGGTGTCAAATCATGCAGCAAAAATATTTAGATAACAACAATCCTGCTAGAATCCTGACCATCCTTGATTCTCCGAAAGGATTAGCAATATGGGACTTCATGGTGGCCTCAAGGGAGATAGTAACTAATCATATATCTTGGGAAGTTAATAGTCGTTCTCAAGTTAAATTTTGGCATGACTCGTAGAATGAGGCTCTGCCATTAAGTAAGATGGAAGGTGTGGAGAACATGGTAATTGCATCTAAAAATGTGTGGGGATCACTTTTGATAAACTTTGTGTTTGCAGTTTCAGTACACTCAAGAAAGGTGATTTGGAAAGATCCATCAGAATTGAATCTTCCTCCCTTGGACTATCAATTATTGGAAAAAATCTTTTCGAAAAAAACAATATAGTTATCAAATTTAGATGATAAGGTGCTTTGGGTCCCTGGGAATGAGGGAAATTACAACATTAAGGATGGGTATAACATTATCCAACAACAGGAAATCAAATCTCCTCCTTGTCGGGCATTCACATTTTGCTGGAGTTAATTTACACTACCCAAAGCAGGATGCTTCTCGTGGTTAGCATTGAAAAATAGGGTTTTAACTAGTGACAGAGTACACAAATTAAAGATTGCACAACCTTTTAATTTCTTACTGTATGGGCATGCTACAAAAAGTGCAGATCATTTATTTCTATCCTACTCATTTGCACAACACTGTTGGATTTTTGTGTTGAGAAAACTTCACTATTTGATGCCTTTTCCAAGCAATCTCTGGGATTTGTTTCAGTCTTGGCTAGAACTATATCCAGACTCCCTCTTCTCTACTCTATGGACATGTATCACAGCCCTGGTTGTGTGGGAAATTTGGTGGGAGCGCAACAAAAGAATCTTCTATAAAATTTCCTCTACAATTGAAGTAGTACTTTCTAATTTGGAAAAGTCAATATCTAAAATGGTGAATTCCAGTCACTCAAAGCTTAAGTGTAACCTACATATGACAAGTGGGGATAGTGTGATTTCAAGGGAATGGAAACATATTCATGTACCATTTGGTTGGTGTCAGCGAACTCTTAATTCAAAACCACAAGACCACAAACTGGTTCAATGGATTCCTCCAGATAAAGGGATTGTGAAGTTAAATTTTGATGGATCTTTCAAAGGAAATCCAGGTGATTCAGGTGCAAGTGTGTGTATTCAAGATCATCATGGTGTTTTTGTAGCATTAAAATTTTTCCCTCTTCCTCGCGGTACAAATAATATGGCTGAAGCTCATGGGTTATTCATTGGCCTCACATTGGCTAGAGTAGGTGGATTCAAATGATTAAAAGTAGAGGGGGATTCCTTGATCATTATTAATAATCATATAAAATGGGAAATGCACAGTTGGCAGTTAGGATATATCTTTCAAAAAATTTGGTTCCTACTAGACTCCTTTGATGAAATATACATATCCCATACCCTTCATGAGGGAAATGTAGTGGCAGATTACCTAGCTAATAACGCATGTGATGGCCATGATATGACAACATTTGCACCTGACAAAATCATTAAGCAGGACATTAAACTACATGAATTGGTTTATGCAGATATGATAGCCTCTTCATCAGAGCGGGAGGCAAAAATAGCAAGTTAAATAATTGTTTGGTGAACTAGAAAATGGGTACATAAATGTTGTATCTCAAATGATGGGGGTACAGTACTAATGGTGTGTGGCAAGTTGTGGCCTTATCTAGGTATAAGTGATAGATTTAATATCCATAGATGATATATCATCAATTCCTCCTCCCTTGTGTTTATAATAACTTGTTTACATGTGTGGGATTTCTATGACCTACGATTAAGTACATACCCAAAATATTTTATAGGAATTTTCATTCCCAAGGTACGATCTGCTATCATCTCATTTCATCCCTGAGATTTATGGGGATTTGACGGACATGGAAATTTATGGTTCGAATGATGGGAGTGCTTTGACTGATCTATATATCTTCCCAATCACATTTACATACCAGTCATTTTTTATCGCTCAAATTGCATCAATGGAGTCGAGGGTTGGACAGATTTTGAAATGCAGACAATGCTGAAGGTATCATCATGATATTTTGCTGAGAAATTATAGATTGAGGCTACAAGATCCTGGGTTGGAAGAGGTGTTGCCTACGATTATTGATGAGGGCTCCTTTGATGCCATGTTTGTTTTCCATTCTCTGAGGATTCGGGCTGCAATCCGCACTATTATCGGTGAAGAAATCCTTTCTTTGCATGTGCGTCAGTTCTTCTTCCCAACACAACTTGTTGCCATCTTCCTATCCAATGCTTTGGACCTTATTCAATCAGTGCCCCTGTTCATCTCCTTGGCAGAGAAAGTTATCAATCCAAATTATTTACAGAATAATATGCTTATGTGGGCTCTACAAAAATATGATCTTTGGGATGGGTTGGCACTATTTGGTGGCTTGTTTTCCCATCATGAACTTCTCACAAACCATGATTGCATGCTGGTGTATATAAGTATAAAATTTTCCTTGGAGAAACAGGATGCAAGGTATGTAGAAAATGCTCTCCACTCTGTGAATCGATGCTTAGGGTTTCACATGGTGGATTCGATCAAAATCAAGGTGAACGTGTTGCTAGATCTTTTTGAATTTCCAAATTCTTCCCCATCTTGGGCTAGAAATTTGATTCATTCATGCCCAATCATTTGCGGGCATACTTCAAGGATGATAGATGTGGTGCTGGACCTAAATGTTCACCCATCAAGTTTGGGTAGTGGGTCTCTGCTGGGTGGTCAACTTACTCATGCTACTGGTCCTGACGCGACCTACTCTCAAGATTCGGCCTACGATCGTGGATGGCTACCTATTTCTTCACTGGCAGGAAAAAATTTGTGCTCAGTTCCATCTGAATTTACGGTGGCCACTGGTATAGAACCTTCGAGCTAGTCCCTGCGTGCTATAGAGTCTCATGTTGTGGATTGGGGTTCGGAGGACATGATCGAATAAGTGTCCCATTGGTGGTCATTTCTAAAATTTTGATGGCCTTTCAATAAGCTTCAGGCTAAACTCATTTTGTAAGGCTTTTATGGTTCTTTGGTTTAGTGAGGGGTTTAATATGCATGTTCAATTTGTGCAGAGTATATAACTTGATCTTCCCGGTATGTGGGATATGTTTAAACATTGATTCAGTGCCTTTTTTGGCCTCTTATGTAATTTCATATGTAATTGACTAATATCGAATATATACTTGTATAGAACAATGATCTCGGGGTTTCTTTCTGGTTCTTCCATGGGGGAGTTTTTGAATTAGTTTATTAATAAAATATGGTGGACACCCCACTTTTGCCAATATATATATATATATATATATATATATATATATATATATATATATATATATATATATATATATATATATATATATATATATATATATATATATATATATATATATATATATATATATATATATATATATATATATATATATATATATATATATATATATATATATATATATATATATATATATATATATATATATATATATATATATATATATATATATATTCATGCACTAATAAAAATATAATAAATATTCAAATAGTGCCATAAATAATTTAAATATAATAAAAATTAGGTTTACATTTAAATTTTAATGTATTAGTTCAAAATTATTGTTCCAAGATAGGGTTGTAGATAGAGTTACTCTTACAATTAAGATCAAATTAGTGTTCAATTAGAGTTAGGGTTAAAGTGACAATTCAATTATAGTTGACATTGAATTATGGATAACCTTAATGTTCATGTTATGACTCCAGGATAAATATTGTGTTATGGTTACTATTAGGTTTCAATTAGATATAAGGTTACATTTAACAAAAGCTAATGTTTAGGGAAATCATTCTTTAATAATGCTTAATATTATCATTATTGTTACAATTATGATTATAAATTAATAGGGTTAGGCTGATCAAACAATTAGGGTTATAATTGAATTATGATTATGGTTAGATTTTGTGATCAATTTGGATTCAATTATAGTTATAATGAGGTTGGAGTTATGGGAAAGTTCTACAAAAGAACATACAAATAGGGATATAATTATGGTAACTATTAACATTAGGTTTAAATTAGCATAGATCTATGGTTAAGGTCCAACTAGAGCTAAGATTAGGGTTATAACAGTAATTATAGTTATGGTTATTATTAAACTAATGTTTATAGATCTAGGATTACAATTAAATAGATATAAAAATTAAGGCATAATTAAGATTATGATAAACCTTAGTTTTAGAATTAGGGTTAAAATTATAAATAAATTTAACCCTATGTGGACACTAGACCTATTTGAATACTTATTATATTTTAATTCTATTCCTAAATTGAGTTGTAAATAAACTATAATAATAATTCTAACCATGAGTGAATGGTAACCCTAATTGAACTGATTACCTTAATCTTAACCATAAATGAACTCTAAGTTTATTTAAACTTTATTCCTAACCTTAAAAAAACCTTGGACAAATTGAACCCTAACATTAACCATTTAAAATTTATTTATTCTCATGTAAAGAATGAGAATTGTAGTTCAAACTATAGTTTTTCTGATACATGTGCCCAAAAATTATATTTCCAACATTCTCCTCCTTAGTTTCAACCATGTTATTGCAAGAAACAAAAAACAATGATATTTGCTTCTAACTTCAATAAGATGTCCTTCTTCAAGAATACTTTTTCAATATGGGCTCTACAAGTAGTGGGTGGGAAACCTCAAATAGGTCGACGCTTGCAGCTAGAAGGACTTTTCTAGTGTCTCCAAACATAAGGAAGCTCAAACATGAAAGTCATTTTGTTTTCTATTGGGATTGTGACCAAGGTACTAGCGGGGGGATTTACCAGCTATTGTTCCTAGAGATTGTAGTTTATGACCTTGGTATGTTAAACTCCTCAAATGTGGATGAAGTCAAGGGTAGTGGGTCCTCTCTTTTTCCTTCTTCTTCAAAAGTTGAATTTGTGGGGTCTTGGAAAAGTATTTTTGTTAAGGATACCTCACTCCTAAGGGGAGGGGTGTTTTTTCTTAAAATGGAAGAAGGGACCTATGCCAATGTCCTAGAACCTTCTGTATAAAATTCCTTATTGAAGACATGTAGAGCACACTAGTGGGAAAGTTTGGTGTCCATAGACCACATCTTGTACTTTCTAAAAAGTGGGTTTTTTCAGTCTTGGGTGTTGAAGGGTCTAGTTTTCTCTTATGTATTTCATAAAGGTTTCTTTTGTTTCTCTTTCTCTCTCAAGAAATAATATCTCAATATTTTAGTCTCGAGCCCTTCATTCTATGATAAAGCTCTTGTTCAGCACTATAAATGGAATCTTGGTTTTGACCTAGTAGCCCATCTCACTAGTGTAGTTCTTATGTGGTTTCATCATCCAAGACTTCCTCCTAAATTTTGGGATGATAAAGTGATTAAAGGGATTGCAAAATCCTTTGGTGAATATCAGTAGGTGAATGTTGCCATGAAAAATTAAGCTCAAATAATGTTTTCTTAGTTTTGTATTTCATTGGCTCCTGGGACCATCTTACATGTCACAGTTTTACTAAAGTCATGCCTTGGTTCCTTCTCTCCATATTTGGAATATGTGAAATCCACACTCCATCTCCAGGACTACTCCCAATCCACCCTTTTTCTTTGAGACCTATCAACAACCAACTTGGCTATTATATCAATGGTGGGATTGCTACATCAGTGCCAGATCATGATGTCCTTATCTTTAACCACAAAGTTGGCCATCTCATCAGCGATACCATTTGCTTCCTAGTAAGCGTAGGAAATAATCAATATGACATCTTAGATGTTAACCGTAAGTGAGAAAAAATTAATTTTGAATTTTGGGACACATGAAGGTTGACAAAAAAAAATGGTATAAAGGACAAGTTTTGGAATGCAAAGTTGTGTGTGGTTATTTTGATAACTATGCTATTATTTCGTGATGTGAACTTGATATTGATAGAAGTAGAAATGCAGAGTATGTGAAGAATTGACTATGAGCCTCAAAAGACAAATTAGATATAGAATATATCGGCATTGTCAAAGGTTTTTGTATCTATACTTTTGTGTACAAAATAATATTGTATATTACATGTTTGGGCAGTGGGCTCATCTTGCATAATTGTATAACAACTCTTAATAGGGTCAAGGCTTCTATTAAATCCTAGTCCTCTAACAAGAAATGTTTCATTATGTGCTTGTAACAAGAATCCTAATAGGGTCTAATATCTCTAACCAGATACATTATATTAGTCGATCATTGGTCTAAATCATGTTGGTCAATGCCTATATCATATTTCCCAAAAACCCTAGAATCAAAACCTTTTTTCGAGGACGTTCGCTTTCTCTCGCTCTATGGGAATCTACAAGATCCTAATAATTTCCTTTATTATTACAACCACTTCTCATGTTGGTAGGATGACTACATTGTACCCAATATAACCTATTCCATAAACATTTCTATCATTGTTAGACATCGCCTAGTCTAAGCCATTAATTAATGAATCATAAACCAACTATAGTTTGGAAGTTCTCATAGATCTATGTTAGTTTTAATCTTGGTTGAACAATACTTGAGTGTCTATCTCATGATTGGAGGGGTTCCAAATCTTCCTACAACCATAAAATTCAAAATATTAGTTAATTTATCTTAAAGATCCACTTTTCTAATATATAATTTTTCCCATTTTCCCCTAATTTGTGTAGTTTTTTGTGCAGTTGGTTTTCATCTTTATATGTGCATGCTACATAGAGAGTGTACAATATTGTGCACCATCGGATGCATAGTGCTCTACACTAGACATGTTGGTGCATGTCATTCCCTATGCATGCAACATTGTACAAGTGTGCATGACCATCAGGTACAGTAAGTGTGCATGACCATGTATTGAGAGTGTGTTAACATACACGAAGCATACATGATCGTGCACTATTGTGCCTTGGTGCACATTGCATGCATCCTATAATAAATTTTTCCACCTTCTTTTTTCTCCCAATAGAAGTTTCTCCTCACCCGTTAATCTATCATACAACTTTAATTTAATTTTACCTAATTTTGTTATAAAACCATCAACATCCCCAAAACCCTAGCATACATATTCTAAAATAACCTGCAAAATTGAGAAAGTCAAGGATAGGCACTTACCACTAGATAGATATCAATGGTCACTTGTAAACTTAGTTTAGTTCATGTCATAGGCAACAACAAAAACTTAATTGGTGATTAAATATTTTAGTTGTAATCAATCAAAAGTCATATATTTTTTATGCTTTAAAAATATTTACATTAACTAAAGTATAAATGCATTTTCTTTTAACCAAACATGTTAAAAAAAATTAATTATGAATAATTTGATTGGCATTTGAACCCTTTTTGTGAAAATTTATTTTCGAAACTATGGACATTATGAAGTTTTAAACTTCTTCACAATTTTAAAAATCATAACATTATTTATTTATCAAATTTCTTAAAAATACAATTGTCTTAAAAAATTCTTTATTTTTTACTTATTTTAATAACTTAAAAAATTATGCAAGACAACTTATTAAAACATATGCATAATATGATTATAATCATTTATTTTCAAATTAAGATAGCATTAGTATAGATTATATATTTAAAAATTTATAAAATAATATTATGTAAATTTAAATATATTTAATATTATGATATTAAAAATTATAAATATATGACTTGTGATGAATTTAAGCATTTTATTTATGGTACTAAAATTTTAAAGAATATATACTTTTTTAAGAATAAATATTTTATTTTAAATATTTTATTTTATGATCTCTAACTTAAATTTTCACATTGCTAATAATTTTTTAATTATTATTTTAAAATTCTAAATTCTTGTATAAAGTTTAAGCAGTTGCAACCTTGTTTATCTCCTATCCGGATCTCATTTGTAAGTTGAGAAAGTAATAAACAATGAGCTCTTTTTACCTATATTTTTTCTATTTATCTCCCATTTGAGCCTTAATTGACTTTTTTAAAACAGCATTTGTTGAAAACCCTATAACTTGACATATTATGAGCATCTTTTTTCTTTAAAATAACGCTACTAAAATTGTTGTCTAAAAAGGGATTTAATTTACTGATGCATTTTTACTATACCACCATTAGAATTATTCTTGTCAATCTTTATTAATTAAATATTTAATTATTTAATTAAACTAATTATCCTCTAATAATTGAATAATTTTTAATTACATTTTTCTATTTGTAATTAATTTAATATTTTAATTAATTTTACTATTTCTTTTAATTAATTTCCGAGCTTCAATATATAAATTTAATATTTTAGTTATCCTCTCTTTGCATTTACACCTTACCATATCCTTCTAATCTATCAATGCATGTGGAGTTTGATTCTAGGTCCATAAATTTATGTTTTCCTCAAAAATTGAATAGAATCAAATAATGATTTTTCCTACCATTTAGAGTTCACATTATCCCTCTATCTTAGCAATCTATATTGATTTTACCTCTTAAGCCCTCATCATTTCTCAATCATTGATTTTGCCTCTTAATCTCTAAGCATTTCTCAACCATTGATTTTGCCTCTTAATCTTTAGGCATTTCTCAATCGTTGATTTTGCCTCTTAATTCCTACCATTGATCAAATGTATGTGAACTGTATAAATATTATCTTCGGCCCTATTATTTTACATCTAGCACTACTATGAGTGTGGAGAAACTCACATATCAAATCATTGAAGCAAATCTGGAGCAACATAGAGTCTCGTAGGTCTTTGTAATGATATTATTGTTTATCATTTTGGCATAGATACAAATATTATTGTTTATCATTTGATTTTATAAATAGATCTTAGGTTTATTTTCTGTTTGTGCAGATTGTGAATTTAGACTGTGTACATATATCTTAGATTTATTTCTTGTATATATAAATTGCCAATTTTAATTTTGCACTGCATTGTTTCTATTATTATAATTAGATTTTTACATCATTCACAATACTAACAAATGATAGAAATAGAATTTGCTTCTGTAATTATGCAGATTTATTTGATTGGTGAAAATGATATACTATGAAATACTTTTAATGCCATACTATTTCCAATTATAGATATAGGGGATTTCATAAATAGGCCGCACGAAAAGTGTCTACAGCAAGCCACCTCGGAAGGCCCACAAGGAGACAACAACTCTATGAAATTTTGGAATAGTGTCCGTCGTAAGGGGTTGGCATACTATAGTGTTTAAAATACTGTCTAGCTTTGTTGACATCTTTCAGGCTGAATAGTGTACCAATCATTTGGTAAGTTACTTTGTAATACAGACACTGTACAAGCTCTTCAGCGGCGAATTTGACAGTGTTCATTTTCCTGCACAATGGAAATCCTTGGCCAAGACGAATATATCTGATGGTTCCGATCTCATGGTTTCTTTCTCCGGTGGATGCCACTGACTTTTAATGCCCTAATCAATACTTCTTTACTCCACATTTTGATCGGCATGGAGAAATTATTTTCTTGTGTGAGAGATTTTAATTGTTCATTGAATATCTCACTATTTACTTAAATTCCACATTTATATCTGATCTGAGAATATTGCGTTGTTTACAGGATTTTGTACGGGAAAGTATTCTTATTGAATATTATGCTTCGCGCTGGGCATTTTTTTTCTGTCAACGACTTGTGATTTTAAATTTGTCTTCAGATGTTGAATATGCATCCTGTGATATTCTTAAAGTAATTGATCTCAATATTTTACAACTTGTTGTCAGCTGTGCAAGGTTATAATCAGTGGCAAGGTGATGCGTTTGTTGGTGTGATATTTCTGCGTCACTTACTTTATAACTGGGACAAATACATTATGATGTCAGGAGCAATTAAGGATTGTCTTGCTTCTTCCAGAATTGCTGGATATTGTTCTTAACAGAAACCTCTTTGATGCTAGGTATCGGGGTAATGGCTCTTTCCCATGCTATTGTCATGGCTAATACCTTACCATGCTCGGCTGTTTCATCTGTGGGTGGTAATGACCTTTGTCGGGATTCGTGTAGTGCAACGGGTGATTCCTTGCGCTCCTCAGACCCCTTTGTGGGTGAATCTTCTTATCCCCTGACTGTACTAAAATTGATATTGGTTCTGATTGATTTATGCATAATGAGGCGGATAGGCTATGGAATTCTTTATTTCTCTCTCCTCCTCTGTTGGGCGTGAGGACCCGCATCAAGCTGACTGATTATTCCATGTTTTTATCAGAATTTTGTTAACAAGTGTAGCAGGCCCTTCACTTATATATTTCCATGGCGTCATGATATTATACTTTGTTCTTGCGGCACTTACAGAAGAAGTATGGTCTTTGTTCAAATTTTCGCTCTTCGGGTGGATCTTGTGCTGGTTTTGTTTGGCAAATATAAGGACCTGGCTCTGTGCCATGATTTTGGGTTCCAATTTTTGGGGACCTCTTACTGCAACTGTCGATGTTTTCAATGTTCTCTATTTGCTCACCCCTCTTCTATGAATGGTCTTCGTTCGTACCCAGTGGGATTTGATTGGAATTTGTATTAAGTCTCCAAGATAAAGTATTATTTCTCCGAAATTTGTAATAAGCTATCAGGATTGGAATATTTCGTAGATTCATCCTGTGCTTTGTTGGTCTTGGGGGGGTTTTTGTTTAGTAGGTGATTTTGAACTCTTGTATATTTATTATGTAGAATTGTAATAACTCATTTATGGTTTATAGGTTATCTCTCTATCAAAACATTCTGCATTTTGTATTATAGGTAATGAAGGGAGTTTTATACAAGGGAGCTCTTTTGAACAAGTTCAATATTAAGATAATTTTTTTCGTTTTTATATTAATTGTATATTAAAAATTTTAAATTTTTAAATTATATTACATGGGTTTATTTTAGTATACAACTCACTTTTTCCAATGTAAATAAGAATATTGTAAATATATGATATAATATAATATATATTTATTCTCATTTATATATATTTAAAAATTTATTATATGTAAATTATGCATTAATAAATATTTAGGTAAACCTGTGATATATTTTCCCTTACAAAATATTATAATTTAAATTAAACATAGTAAATAAATATTTTATTTTATAATTAATTGGAAATGTTAAATAAAAATAATATATATTTGTATTATTTAATCTCCTAAGATAAGTTATTATATATTATTATTATTATAATATAGATTCTAATATAAATTAAAATAATAATATTATATTTATAATTATTATACATTCTAAATATATTATATTATAATTAAAATTTATGTATAATATAATAATACAATATTGTATATACAACAAGTGTCACGTAGTGGCTAGTACTTGCCTTTGTAGTATCTTAGTAAAAATATTTGTTGTTAATTTAACAATAATTTGAATTAATACAATTGCAAGTAATGTTATCTAACTAATTAGTTGATATTAAGTTTGATAGTTTCATTAATTAATAGAATTTAAGTTTGATTTTAAGTATGATGGATCCTAAGAGATTTCATGTATGTAGAAATAATATTTATAATATTAATAATATTAATATTATTAATATTATTTTTATAATAATTAGTAATAAATATAATTTGATTATTATATAAAATTTAGGTTACAACATTAGTATATGATAAATTGATAATAAATTATTATAATTTGATATTTTCATTTTTCTAACTTAAAATATTTTTAGTATTCTATTTTATTAAATTTTAATGTGAACAAAATAATTACATTATTTTAGTATAGTTGTATGAATAAGACTCAAACTAGTTCAACCAATCATACCATCAAAAAAATATTTTTAATAATTTATCAATTTAAATATATTGTAATTATACTATAGAAAATGTGAAATTTAGAAAAAAAAACAAAAAAACAATAAATATATAAAAAATAATTGATTTTCAATTTAATCACTATTAACATGGTAATTCTAAAAAATAATGCAATAGCACTTGCTTAGCTATTAGCAAGTACTAATCGTAACCATAATCTTAATTTTAATTAAATACATTTTAATTAATGATTAAATTACATAATTATGATTATCTTTTTAGTAACAATAAATAATTTCATTTTTTAATAATAACTATTCGAAAAATTATAAATTATAAATTATAATTAATTTAAATGCTAATTTAAATTTTATTTGTATTGTTTCTTAATCTTTATTTTATTTTATTAATATATTTTTTAATGATATATGATTGAAATAAAATATAATTTACATAAATGTTATTAAAAATATAATTTACATCATTTAATTTTATTTTAAAAAATTATAATTAATTTAAATTTTATTTGTATTATTTCTTAATATTAATTTTATTTTATTAATATATTTTTTAATTATATATGATTGAAATAAAATTATATATATGATACATTATTATATTATTAGATTGCATTGTAATATTATTATATATTTTATAAATGGGTTTTCAAGTTAGAGGCAATTGATATTTTTATGGATTAATGCTATTAAAAATATAATTTACATAATTTAATTATCCACACCTAAATTAATGTGTTACACTTATCAATTAATAATTGTTCATATTCTACAATCATTCATAAAAAAATCCATGTATAACACCTCAAATTTATTAACCAATCATAATGAGGAAAACTATTTTTAAAAATTTAAAAACTTAAATAACATGCATGTAAACTTTCGAATGATAAAATAAATTTGAAAAATAAAAAAACAATTTACTTACCATTGGTTCATATGATTATTTTTAATATGAATCCAAAATTCATTACAATAGTACTATGCCTTAAGGGCAAGTACTAATAATATTAATCATATGTAATAAAAAATATATATCAATAAAATAAAATTAGCACTATTGTTATATTTACAAATAAAATTAAAATTAAGGCTTAAATTAATTATAATTTGCAATCAATAATTGTTTTTGATAGATAAAAGTAGCAAGAGGGTGCTGGCCCATAACAGAGACTAGAGGCACATTAACAGCATGCTAGTGGCACTAGCTGAAAAAGAGTTCCATAAATAAGCATTACAGCATTGAAGCCAAGACTCTAAACATACTTTCCCCTATCAAAAAAAAAAATCACGATGCTAGCAAGCCAAAAAACAAAATCAAACCTACAGCTAATAGTGTTCAAATTGTAAGCAAACCAAAGCCACACTGGGCTAGTCTTAAAATAATAGCAATTAACAAAACCCCCAAAAAAAACATCGGGGGATTTCGACCAGTAATTGAGCAAAATAAAGACCCCCATAGTTAACTACTTTTACCCCCCAGCTGTTTAGACAATAGCGTATTTGACCACTCTTCCAACAAAAATTGGAAGAGATCCTTGTTGTCTTCGTCCTCCGGCAGCGCTCCTCCAGCAAGCTTCTCTTGTACAAGACACAAAGTAGTGGCCAAATTCCTCATGATTTTGAGGGAAAATTTGTTGGTCAGCTTGCAGTGGTGTTCAAGCCTCTAGACCTTCCTCCTGAGATCATCGATGTCACTATCCATGTCCAAAATTTTTTTCTTGAGGATGCCTTTGAAATTAGTCACCTTAAAGGGGCCTCTATCAACATTGGGATCATCCTCACGATTATGTGGTTCTCGGGTGGGGCTCAGAGGGGGGGTGGGGTTGATGGAGAGATTCTGAGTATACTAGGGATTGGAATGGGGGTGGGGGTCGCCTCTATGGGGGCTAGTTAGATGATCAGAGGAGTCATTGAGGGACTCATGGGATGGGGAATCTTTTTCAAAGGCTTCATGGGTAGCAGCCTTCTTAAGTCTGGACTTGCATTTCTCCTTAGCAATCCTACTAGAGCGTCTACGCCCAGTGCCACTAAGGTCCACCTCAATAATACCTAGGCCCTCCAAATCTTTCTTCTTGGGGTCGATTATGGGGGTACTTTTAGATTCAATTTTGAGGTCAATAGAGTCAGATATATAGGATTCCTCATGGTCAGTCCGCTTCTTATGGGTCTTCTTCCATATTTTTCCTCTGACCATATTAGTCTGAGAAGTTTGAACAAATTGAAGGGATTGAGAGGATTGGGTGGGTTTAGCAACTTCAACCAGAGGCACATTTTGGCTGATTTCCTAGATAATAGGGGGTTGGGGGGCAGGACAGAGGGCTTTGTGGAATTGGAAGAGGTGGAGGAGGAGCCCCTGGTGGAGAATGGGGGTGGGCTTGTCTGGATTCTCCTTAATATCAACAATATTAATTTCAATGGAATGAAGCAGATAAAAAGGAATAAACATCAAATCTTTATTCCTAATATGGTTCAAAAATGGCAGGTGATAGTAGTAGTAAACAATAAACTTACCCTCTAGAGTAAAGTATTTCATAATAACCAGACAAATTTTAGGCTAGAAGTCAGGGAGCTCCTCTTTGTTGAACCCTCCTTGCTTTTTCACAGGCTGTTCCCCCTCCCGAAAGAACTGATTGAAGCTGGTGGGATCTGGGGTCCTACTCATCTTCTTGTATTTTCTTCCAGTCATGGGGAGGCCAGTTGCTTTGGCAATAACTTCCTCATTCAGATGGAAATGAAGGCCTCCCATCGAGACCTTACAATTATTCCAAGTGGAGACAAACTACTTTGAGATCCTCTCATCATGTCCTCCTCTCATGTGCTCCATAAACCCCCAAATCCCACCCTCTTTACAGTAGTGAGTGACAAGTGCATCACTGGAAAAGGCTTCATCAATCTTATCAGATTCAATATGCAAAGTATTGCCCCCCATTTTAGAATCAGGATCAGCCAGCGTCGGAGAAGTAGAAAAACCAGAGAGCCGAGTAGGGTAGTAATTTTTAGCAGACCACATAAAATGGCAAAAATTTCCCTAAAACCATTTAATGTAGCATTTTCTTTGAGAAAGTCTTCAGGAGGTGCGCACCGTACCAACCAGCCTAGCAGATCTATAGGTGTTATTAATGGAAATAATTCCAAGGATACACCCGTTGTTTAAAATTGCCAAGTAGGCAGCCTGAGTCATTCCGCCATTACCTCTCACGTATGGAAGGTGATTATCAAAATGTATTGGGTGAAGAAACCACCTTTTACAATTCCCAAAAATCTTACGGACACATGGGCACATGATCCAACACAAGTTTGAATTAATCATGATAACATGTTGCAACATTCAAATTCTTCTCCTCCTCAATGATATGTTGAGTCATCAAGGGCAATTCTGAGACCTCATTCCAAGTGGTGAGTCTTTGCTGATGTAGGCCTGTCGCAGCCAAAGAATCAGCAGCCTGGTTCCCTTCTCTATACGTGTGTTCGACAGTGAAATGTTGAAGGTTATTTAGAAGCATTTTTATTTCCAACAGGATGGGGTTGGCTCTCCATCCAACGCTAGTCCCCCCTTTAACAGCCTAGATTACAATTTTGGAATCCCCTTCAATAGCCATATGTCTTATATTCAAACTCATAGCGGTGTGGATTCTGCAATCAATAATTGTTTATATAATTATAATTTTAAAAATTATTTATTACTAGAATTATCATTATATAAAATATTATAATTATATAATTAATTAAAATATCTTATATACTATAATAAATTTATTATAATTAAGATTAAATTTATATTAAAAATTAAAATTAAAATAAATTACTAAAGGCAAGTACTTGGCCACTATGTGGCACTTGTTAATATTATCTTTTAGCTGTACAACATAATCATCTCCATCAACAATGAGAAGAGAGTTAACAATTTCGTCCTGCCATCTCTCTAGTTCTTGTTCTAGTTTTTTTTGAAGAATAAAATATCATTTTTAGGTTATCAAGAGTATACCCAAATTCAGATGTTCTTCTTTTTACATGAAAAATTTGTACAGAATTCAAAACAATCTGTTAATATCAGACATTTTATATTTTAATTTACTCCAAATTTTACATTTTGAACATGCGAGGAAATTGTGTGATGCAATTGTACCTTCAACTCTCAAATTCAACTTGGATAAACTTCAACAAAACACATGTAGAAATACTATCAAATTTTGGTCCCTAATGAGCCTATATTTTTATGGAAAATAATTTTTTGGTGGGTTCATTTCTAAGAGATTGCAATGACAGTACACATTTCTTGTTTTTGACTATTTACTATTTTTAGGTAAATTTTTTGAGTTTATGTCAAATTTAAAATTGTGTTCTAGAGGGACCTAAAAACAATTCATTTTCTATAGGAGACATTTTTTATAGCTGGGTAGCTGGGAAAATACCCCAAGGTATTTCAAAGACTTGGGAACTTGGGGAAACATGCTCCTTAGAATCACCACCTCAGTTAGGATGCTACTAGACGACTTGTTGTATGACACCTACCATTACATACTATTTGTAACCTTTAAATTGATACTAAATAGTATATTTTGGCTCAAAGATTTTAATTTGACTTAATTTTCATATTATTAGTGCCCCCACTATCTACCATCATCCCTACAACTCCCAAATTTAGACCTATCACATTTTAGTCCCCTCCCCCAAACTAGTTGTCCCCACACCCGTGTCTGCATCAAACAATAATCTATGACCATGCAACTTGTGTATACTATAGACATGAATACAAAACTTCACAAATTTTTTTTATGATGATTGATCACTTGAGCTGAATGTATTTTGTTTATTTTTTGACTATCTTGCTCTAGTATTTTCCCTCTTTCATATTTTAATATTGAGAAGCCACATTTCTTATATTAGTTATTGAATTGAATAAATGCACAAATTACTTTTATGATCACACTGTAGAAATCTATTGGAAAACTTAATTGAGTGAGCCTATTCATATTGCACGTACATGTTATTTTTAATATATTTGGTATGGATACAATACATAATATATTTGGTAACCTAGTTTTTACATGTAAAAATGGAGCCACTTTAAAGTGTTAGAGTTGACAGGTTGTTCACATACTTCAAACTAAACATGTGCAATTGATATATTTGATTAGGTTTGTTAACTTGTTGTATCATGAAACTTTGATTTTAAATATAAATTAGAAGATGGATTCCTTATTCTAAGCCTTAAGATCTGCTCAAAGCTCTAGCAAAAAAAAAAATATTCCCATCACAAAATAATTTAGGAGAAGATAAATTGGCCAAGAATATTAAGCACCAAATTAATTCTTTAAATAATTAAATTATACTAAAAAAATCTATTAATATCATTATTATATTAATTAATCTCTATTTTTCAATGATCTTCAATCTAAAAGATTTAAAGAAGTTTAATTTTTGAAATTTTTCACTTAAACAACACATTCTAAACTTGGATTTCAAGACACTATTTTTCTTTTTAATAGTGTAAAACGACCAAAATTATATTACCTAAAAAATATAATTTTTTACATGCAAATATTTGGGAAGAAAATAAACTAAAAATCATATCCCTACAAGAATCATTGGGGGTCATGTGGTCTATCGCCATAAAATAGAAAAAACTATAGACAATAAAAATGGTCAAGAAGTGAAAGACCATTAAGTTGCAAGAGTAGTGGAAGAAGGAGGCGAACTATCTGATTCATCTTTCTTTCCTCCCCAAATAGTCTAGTCTATTTTATTGGGGTCTAGAAGCATCCATCCATCAATATTAGCTTCTTCCTCTTTGTCTTCCATATGAGGGGAGATTGCTATTGGAATTTGGGGGAAATATTTCAAAGAGGAAGGCTATCCCAAGTTGTCACCACCGATTGCCCAACATGTGGTAGTTAGTGGAGGCCAAGTGGGAGCATTTGCAACTGCCCATACCGAGGGAGAACCTCATAGGTGTGAAGGCACAAAAAAACCCTATGTCTAATGAAGGCGAGAGGGAGATCAATTACACGGAGGTTGAGAATGATAATAGCCTCTCCTGCTAGAATCACTTCTACGATGACACCAACCATGGAAAGTGGAATATATGCCATAAGTTAAGGCATCTGGAGGTACCTAGGCCACAACGTAATAAGCATTCCCCCAATGTTGTAAGAGTCCCTATAAATGGGAAATATCAAGGAAAAACTTATCTTCCTAAACTTGAGTCTTTGACATAACATTATTGTAAATATAGGTTTTAGAAAACAATGATACATTAGTATCAATTATACTATTTGAAAAAAATCACTACATTTATTACCTTCCAAATTGAAAATAAAATCTCCATTCTAAGAGTATTCCAAAGTTGGAGAAGAGGAAATGGGAATTTTGGATTATTTCCTAGGAGGACCATTTGTGAGTAAAACATCACGGGGTGAAAAGGAGAAAAGATATGTTATAGTTATCCAGTTTAGAAAAAACTATGTAGTACCAAGTGAATGTCACTCTTTAAAAATCTTATTTTTAGTTTAAAACTAGTTTCTGAAAGAGATTAAAAATAAATATAAGTAAATTGACTACTTTTGAGCTGAATAACTTTGATAATAGTATTGTACCGAGTGTTGAGTCTGCATTTATCTCATCCTTGAAGATTAGTAAGTCTAGCAGTAAACATAACATAAGAAATGAACATTACAGTAACAGTGAAGATGAATTTGATGAACTTGAAGAACTTATGGCTAGGAAACTTCAGAAAAGTTAAGGAAGACATAAAGGAAAGTTACCTTTAGCATGTTTTAAAGACAATGAAAAAGGAAAGATGATGATAAAGATAATGACCGATCTAGTGAAATAAATTATGATAGGAGATATCACCGAGAACATAGAGAAGACCAAATATATGACAGGATAAAAAACTGTGACTACAAAGATAAAGGAAATAAGGCTTGTTACCTAGTTGGAGATGATGATGTTGATACCAACACTGACACTGTTGAAGACATTGAAGTGGTATTTGTTGTAATGAAAGATGATTCAGAAAAAGAAGAAAGGTATGTTGAAACAACACTTATATCTGAAGTTAGCAAGAATGATACATTGATTATTGATAGTGGATGTACACATCATATGATTGGTGATGAGGACAAATTTGAATATCTTGAACACTACAATGGAGGATCTATTAAAATGGGAAATGATACACCTTGTCTAGTGAAAAGGAAAAAGGATCTATCTTGTTGAACAATAAGATTAGATGTGAGAATGCATATTGGGTGAAAGGACTTAACTATAATCTGTTGAGTGTTGCACAATTGAATAATTCAAGTCACTGAGTTAAGATCAGTAAGAAGAGAAGAGTTAGAGGTTTACTGACTCTAACTAAACCTAATCATGTCATGTTTAATAAATGTCAAAAAGGGAAAATGACTAAATATTGTTTTAAGAGCAAGAAATGTTATTCTAAAGGTTTTTTGGAGTTGGTACACATTAACTTATGAGTTCCTATGAGAACTCAGAGTTATTATGGTGACAAATATTTCATTTTATTTGTTGATGACTACTCTAGAATGATGACAGTTATATTTTTGAAGGAGAAATGGTGAAGTGACTAGAAACAAAGTAAAAATTGTATGTAAGGGATATGCGTAAGAAGGAATTGACTATGGTGAAACTTTTGCACCACTAGCAAGACTTGAAGGAGTTAGAATATGTATTGTATATGATTCTTATAAAGGATTTAAAGTTTATCAAATGGATGTTAAATCTGCATTTTTGAATGGAATTCTTGAGGAAGTATACATAGAACAACCTAAAGGTTTTATTGATTAGAATAAGAACATGGTCTACAAATTGCACAAAGCACTATATGGACTAAAACAAACATCGAGAGCATGGTATGAAATATTGCATTGATATCATATTAGTATTGGTTTTGTGAGAACAAGTGACAATAGCAATTTATATTTGAAAGATGGAACTGATGATAATATACTTATTGCTTAAATTTTTTTTGATGATATAATATTTGGAGGTTATGATAACCTTTGCAAATCATTTGTTGTTGAAATGAGAAAAGAGTTTGAGATGTCAATGTTTGGAGAGATTAAATTCTTTCTTGGATTGAAAATACTACACGAGAGTGAAGGTATATTCATCACACAATCAAAATACATCAAAGAAATATTGAAGACATTTGGAATGGAAGATTCTAAGCCATTTGGAACACCTATGGTTATCAAATTCAAATTGACTAAAGATGATGAATCAACCAAGGTAAATCAAATATTGTATAGATCAATGATTGGAAAATTGATGTATATTATACATAGTAGACTTGATATAGAAAACACAGTTGGGATTGTGGAAATATGTTCTGTCAATCCTAAGGAATCACATATGACTGTTGTTAAGAGAGTTTTAAGATATTTGAATAATACTGAGCATTATGGGTTATGGTACAAAAAGGAAGACAATTTCAAACTACAAGTTTATATTGATGCAGATTAGGCTAGAAATATAGATGATCAGAAGAGTACTAATGGTGGAGCATTCCTTTTGGGAGAAAGACTTGTTACATGGGGTAAGACCCATAATAGTGGGTTACACTTTTTTGCTTGAACGGACACTGAACTCTACATTTTGAAAGAAAAAAAAATCATATTCAAATGCATATTTTCGTTAAACCATTTGAAATCAGAAGATGTAGTAAATTAGTCTTTTAGCATTTTTTGTCTAGATTCTAAATATATATATATATAATTTTTTTTTTAATTGTTTTGAATGGTTTTTTCTTTCTCCCCCTAAAACAGGTATGTTGCTGAAAATGTCATTTTCAAAGAGTTACATTATTTTTATAGAGCATAACATTTTTTTTTCTAAAATAGATATCAATGTGATTCTTTTGAATTTAGTTTTTTAACATCCATATGGAGGGCATGCAATTTTTTTAATGATATTATCATGATTATTTCATATTTTATTAATGTTTGAAGTTGAATAAACCATAATTTGGACATACCCTGACTACATAGATTATAACTTGTCGTGTATTTGTCCAATTTAATTTTTATTTTTTTTGATAGAAAGATAACTTTAATACCTAGGGCATAGATATTTTTTAGAATTTTTCTTCTCTCATTTACTATTTTTCCATAAGCATCAAAAATAGAGGTAGACATATGGTGAAATATCTATGTTTAGTAAAACTAAAAATACAAAGTCATAATAAAATTAATATATATTAACATTATAATAATTGGAAAGATTTTTCTTAGTAGTACCTTACTACATAGATAGTTTTTTCAAATGGAATCATTTGATTTTCCAAAAGATAAGTTCGAAGTGATTTTTTGTCAGCATTTTAATAAGTGACAAGGAGACTCCATTATAGCTATGAATGAGGGGTATAGATGTTATCTCAATGTTTTTTTTTATCTAAGAGGCTTTGAGATAATGAAATACTTCAAATAGAACATCTCAAGGCTTAAATCATCATATTTTATTACAAATCTATTATTTCAACAAAAATCAGCATCTCTAAAAAAGTGTAACCCACTATTGTTGGGTCACCCATGGATAAGCAAGAAACAAGCATATATTTCTCAGTCAGCTATTGAAGTAGAAAATGTGTTTGTTGCTACTAACTATTCAAATATTTCTTGGATAAAATATTTTTGAAAAAAATGTGTTGGCTCTTTTCCTTGCAGGACCAAGCTTGAATCAAATAGTTGGGCTTCAAACACATGCTAGGCACTCAAGCTTGACAAGGAAAACAAACCAACTGATGAGGATGAAGAGAAATCCTGCTTCTTTGAGCTCCACATTCACTCGGGTGGGTATTGCCTCATCTACACACTCAAGACTCCTCATGACCAAACCAAAGGCCTGCAGAAAGATTAATGTGGAATAGCAGTCAATCTCCTATAGGTATCATGTATCCCAATAATAGAAAATCTCATGCAATAGCCCTACTTGCATGGAATGAGAATGAAAGCCAGACAACTATCCTAACAACAGTAAAGGGAAAGGGTGGGACTAAATGGAAATGAATTTAAAATAAGTTTGAAGGGACCCCTGAGATACCCTAAGTCTCTGATAGACCAGTGCCTTGTCCAATGGGCCACAGAGTCAAATACCCTACTGCAAGAGACAACTATGAAATAAGAACACAATAGATTCAATGTGTTGATGCCTGACATCAATCACACACCATGACCAAACCTCAACTTAACACCCACCTATGCATTCAAGCATGCTATTATCTATCAAAGGATTTTAACCCCCCCCTTAGAAGAGACCTATGAATAAAACAATACATTAACTAGCACCCATTGGAAGACAAGCATGACCCATCTTTGATATTTCAGCTCATACATTCATAAACACTAACTCTGAACTAGTTATCTCTATGAAGACAACTCCACTTGCAAACACTTAGGCAATGCAAATAGAAAAATCAAACACCCTTGATGTATGATAAATGGATCAAAATTCAAATGGAGATAGCTTGGTAACAGTAAGAATGTATTAAATTCTCATACATAAGACAAGTCAATTCCAATATGCATTATATTCTCATAACCAGCAAGGAGAGAAGAACACCCTATATACAGAGAGAAGGAGAAATCTTAGAAACAGAACCCTTCATGGAACTGACAAAATTTAGAAACCCAGACGCAGTCAAACTTTTGACACTTTATACCATTAGCTACCTTGGAAACCCAAAATAGGTTGTAACAAGCTACAAACAGCTAAGGTATAGGCTTCACCAACCAAGCCAATTCAAACAGTCATAGAAATTACTGCAAACACTCCTCGAGCCAAGAAAGTCCTTCACCAGGTACCAAATCAACCTCTAAAATCAAGAAATAGGCCTCTGGACCACCTCGCAACCACTATCGTCACCAAACCAAATCAAATTTGGCTGCAGAGCATTGAAAATCAGTCCTTTTGGTCACTGGAAACCCTCCGCAAATTTGAATTCAAGATCAAACGGCTACATCTTTGGCGCCCAGCTCATCAGCGGTCACGATTCGAATGGAGATCAAATTTATATCCCGGCCATCAGATCATTATACTTCACGGGCTTGGCAACCTAACCACAATCTTTAGTCACACAACTGTGTGATCGCAAACCTCACCACCATAGAAACCAGTCAACAAATAATGCTTGGTCGCATGATTGCAAGGCACCAAATTAACCTTTGCGATCAGGCGACCGTGGTCTCCAAACCACAGCCAATGGTCAGAAACCCTGCAAAAAAAGTCCCTGGCAACATTACCACCATAACTCTACAACCACGATGGACACGTGGTGCCCTATCACATGATTGCATAGCCTGGAGACGGGCTATGCAATCATGCAGCAACCCATAGACTGCTACCACAACCACCACCACACAGAGACAACATCACCACCCGCAAGCCAAAACTGCCAACGCACAAGTCCGCAACCGCGTCACCACAAGGGGTTAGTCACATGATCGCATAGCCAGTTTTCAGGCTATGCGAACATGTGACAACCCGCAAACAAATCCTCAGCCCTACAAACAAATCTACCAAGCCATACACCTGGGTCCACCTGACACGTGTCACACCACCATTCATCTGGTCACCACAAACATGGACCCCACATATCTGGTGAACTGGTGACCAAAGAACTTCTACCAGTTCATGAAATGCCTTGCATCCTTCGCTAAAAATCTAGCGACCTCGTGACCACTATTCGCCAAGTCGCCAAACAAACTAGGGAACTGCCAAATCTTCAAGCGAATGCGTGACAAGCTAGAAATATATCGGCACTACCAAATCTTTATCAGGACTGCCAAACACTAGATTCCAACTGGGCCCGCCCGAAGCCACATGTCACCATTTCATTTGTAGTTCACACCCGGTCATACTGACACAGGACCCACCTTCCACAAGCTTTTGAAAATGAACAGTTGGCGTAAGATCTCATGGCTCTGATAAATCCCATTAGAACTTACGTTGGCCGTAGGATCCATCCTCGCCACAGACCCCACCGACAATAGCCCCACATCTAACTTTGCAACCGCGATGGACATGTCAGCGCCCGCCAGCCAATGAAAACCAAACACATCACCCCACCTGACAAATTGAATAAAATCTGATGGATGGTGCATGATCGCAAAGGCTTGGAATATTCCTTGCAATCATACATCGACCATTAGATTAAACCTTGAATGTGGGCACCTTTGACAAGCCAACCCATCACCATGCGGACCAAGACGAAGATGCCAACTCAGATCATCGAAACTGCCACCGCAATCGTCACCACACTGCCATGGACACATGGCAGGTGGTCGCATGATCACATGTCAAAGAAGTCTGACATGCAGCCATGCGACAACCAATAAGAATGTGCCACATCATCACCTTCAGGATCACACCAAAGAAGCCTCACCATTCAGAGGATGGGATGGTGGGCGCATGATCGCATGGGAAAAGAATATTCCATGCGATCGCACGCCGACCGTAGATCTTTGATCTCTGACTCCAGGCAATGAAAAGAACTAGGACCCCCTGAACCAACCACCGAGCATTGAGCGACTACATGACTAACCACCAACCAAGTCACTAGAGGTTAGCAGATAACCACCACCTTTCAAAGATCACGTGACTACAATTGCTAAGTCGCTGGATGTCAGCTGCCTAACTGCCAGAAATGGGAGATCAATAGATAACTGCTAGTTGCCAAGTCACTAGATAGAAAAGGTAACCACCTAGAGACCTAGAGAAAGCACGACAAGAAACATTGAAGGACTAGGCCTAACAACCATCACACCTGCGCAGTTAGAGAAAATACCAGCAAACAAGGAACTAGTGCGAGGTCGAAAACACACAATATTTTTGACAGAAGAGGGCCAAAAACACACAGAGTTTTTGACATGTCAACAGATAAATGCACAAAGTAGGAAGCATAGGGTCAAAAACAACACAGGTTGAAAACACACAAACAAAAAATATCATGCACTTTTTGAAAACATTGTGGGTTTTCGACACTGAGGTAGATTTTTGAAATAATTCTAGCAGGCCTTAGAAATTGAATCTCTTTCTAGGTTTGGTGATTCAGGAGATGCAATTTGGACCAGAGCCAGGTGACGACAAGAGGAACACAGAGCAGGACACTTGACACACACTTGCAAGGAAAATAGGCCATTTTCAAAAGGTTTTGCAATGACAGGAAAATGGACTAACAGTGGCTCTGTCTGGGGATGTATGCCTCCTGCAGGCATAGCAAGGATCCAGATCTCTGGGAAGAAGCAGACCAATCCATAATCAAATTCCTTAACACTCCAGACATCTCAAAACTCAAAACTCCAAGGCTCTCGAAAGCTGACTCTTTATTCTGACTAACACTACTGTTGAAGGGAAACAACTGTACATATTTACAGAACTAAGACTGCTAAACCACGCCAATCATTTACCTCTATCAAACACTTGGTCCTCATCCCCCTACATAGAGATGACCCTGGAATTTTTCCTTTCATGTGCATGGTCAAACTCATCAAAACTCTTGACAGGTAGATCCACAAGAATGTAATAAGTGTATTCATCTTTGCCCAGTGTATGAGGATCAAAATCTATCCTATCATACCAGACTACCTCACACATACACTCCCCAAAATCAAGAGTAAAATTAGCTTGTAGCAAAACTTTTTAACCTCTTCCCATTACATCTTGCAAGCTAATGTAAGGCTGATCACCATGAAATGTGAGTACACTTACCAGCTGAGAATTAATATCATCTTTATCACCATGTTCAGCACTTGAACTCAATTCAAAACTAAAATCCTTATACTCACATTCATCCAACTCAGAAACATAATCAGCACCCTGCAAATACTTACTGCAGCAACTATGAAAAGAAAAACTTTCATAGTAAGGCATGTCTTCAAGCTCACCACAAACTAGCAAACTATCACAGACATCCTTTTCATCACTAGCCCAATCCTATTGGAAACAGAGATATTCCAGCTGAAATAGCTCTGGAAACATAGTGCAATGCATTTTCAAAATATCATAACTCCTCACTATCTCCAAATCTGGAAAAACACATTTGAAGAGGAAAATCACTTCCTCTTTCCTCTTCACTTTCCAATGCAGACCTGGCATTTGAATCAACCGGATAAGCAGTATTTACATTCACTTTACAATCTAGTTCTTCCTTATCTGGCTGAAACAAAATATTGATTTCTTCTTACATATCTCCATAGGTCTCCACTGAAAAACCCTCAATTACTGGCACATATAAATCTGAAAGTGGGATCATACTAGAACATCTCCATACATGTTATTATCTTCAAAAAGAAACTTACCTTCAGATTCACAACTTGAGTGATGTTCATCAACAAACCCTTGCTGGTTCAAATCCATCACACTTGTAGACTCATGATCGGTATCAATAGAATCATACTCACATTGATACCACCTATCTTCACTCAATTCATGCAAAAATGCTACCCGGCTATCATCATTCAAACCAGAACTACCCACTTCATCAGATGAACATTCATCATCAGCAAAAGACTGATTACAAACACTACTAATCATACCTTCATCTGATACACTTTCAGCATAACCCTCCTTTGATAGACAACTATCTAGTTCATTGTCATAATTTGAAGGTACACATTTAGTGGGCTGAGCAAGCTCTCTGTCCATGGCTCTACACATTTCTAGTTCTTCAAGTTTCTTACCATTAATGGCAAGAGCCGACTCCAGTTCCTCAATTTGCTGCAAGCGCCATGCATACAATCATTCATCATATTGAGTTTCAGTTGGATATACATCAGCAATAAGTTCATCATCCATATAAGCTTCAGTTACAATGCAATCTTCTTCTTCAAGTGATGCAAGATATGGCTGTAAGTTACTTTCCTCTACATGATCATGGATCATATCCTGTCTAGAAAACTGAGGTACATCACTAACAGGGACAAGAATATGCCGATATGACTCTAAACGTTTCAGTGCATCCCCTTTCCTACTATCTACCACATTCTGAGAATGAAAATCAAAATCAGCAGCATCATGTGGTCTTCTTACAACATGATATCTCCAATTAGATTCAATATCCATTGCAAACTGAAAAGCCTGATACAAAGTTAGTGGTTCCCTATTCCTTAAGTCTAGATTCAAATTCTTATCAAAAGCATTCAAGTAGATGATCAAATAGATATCATCACTTGGCCTGCAGTTCCCAGGGATATTTTCCCATGTCTTGATAAATCTAGCATTGAAACTAGGAACCAACTCATCTTCCTCCATTTGTATATCCACAAGGGCCTTAAGCATGTTAAAGTCATTCACCCTTTCAGCAAATCAGACTAAGAAACTTGCAACTAAATCATTCCATGAAGAGATGTCATTATTAGGCAAACAAGAGAGCCAATCCCTTGCATCTCCTATCAGTGACCACATGAATAATCTCATTATTACATCTTCATGCTCAACACCATAGTCACACATCAGATTTGAAAAATTTCTAACATGTTGATAGGAAGACTCAAAGCTTTCCCCACTGAACCTTGGTAAAACTTTTATAACATTTAGGGGAATGGAGTTTGGGTAACTAGGCATACCAACAAAATTCATAGCCGGGTAACCTCTTAAGCAAAAATTTCTTTTAATACCCATGACTTAACAAATCTTTCAAAGGAGTAAAACCATTTACCATTGAAAATTCTTGAAACTTAATTTGAAAACTCCTTTGAAACCACTAAACACTTAGAAAAGGGAGAAATACCTGGAACACATCCTAAATGCTACTACCTTCTTCTCAACTAAGTGTAGTCCCAACAAAATTGCACAACTCAGGTTCTTCACCATAGAGTCGCCACCTCTCTACAAAGGACACAAACTTATTGATCTGTCTTGAAACTTCAACAGACTTTGAGCACTCCCACAACAAAGCCACATGTAAATCAATCAACAAATCCAGGTAACACACTGCAAATCTCTCCCCAACAGAGTCACCATTTTGTTGGCACTTTTCCTTGTAGGACCAAGCTTGAATCAAATAGTTGGGCTTCAAACACATGCTAGGTACTCAAGCTTTACAAGGAAAACAAACCAATTGATGAGGATGAAGAGAAATCCTCCTTCTTTGAGCTCCACATTCACTCAGGCGGGTATTGCCTCATCTACACACTCAAGACACCTCATGACAAAACTAAAGGCCTGCAGATAGATTAATGTGGAATAGCAGTCAATCTCCTATAGGTATCTTGTACCCCAATAATAGAAAATCTCATGCAATAGCCCTACTTGCATGGAATGAGATTGAAAGCCAGACACCTATCCTAACAACAGTAAAGGGAAAGGGTGGGACTGAATGGAAATGAATTTAAAATAAGTTTGAAGGGACCCCTAAGATACCCTAAGTCTCTGATAGACTAGTGCCTTGTCCAATGGGCCACAGAGTCAAATACCCTACTGCAAGAGACAACTATGAAACAAGAACACAATAGATTCAATGTGTTGATGCCTAACATCAATCACACACCATGACCAAACCTCAACTTAACACCCACCTGTGCATTCAAGCATGCTATTATCTATCAAAGGATTTTAACCCCCCCCTTAGAAGAGACCTATGAATCAGACAATACATTAACCAGCACCCACTGGAAGACAAGCATGACCTATCTTTGATATTTCAGCTCATACATGCATAAACACTAACTCTAAACAAGTTATCTCTGTGAAGACAACTCCACTTGCAAACACTTAGGCAATGCAAATAGAAAAATCAAACATCCTTGATGTATGATTAATGGATTAGAATTCAAATGGAGATAGCTTGGTAACAGTAAGAATGTATTAAATTCTCATACATAAGACAAGTCAATTCCAATATGCATTATATTCTCAGAACCAGCAAGGAGAGAAGAACACCCTATATACAGAGAGAAGGAGAAATCTTAGAAACAGAACCCTTCATGGAACTGACAAAATTCAGAACCCAGACACAGTTAAAATTTTGACACTTTATACCATTAGCTACCTTGGAAACCCAAAATAGGTTGCAACAAGCTACAGACAGCTAAGGTATAGGCTTCACCAACCAAGCCAATTCAAAAAGTCACAAAAATTACTGCAAACACTCCTCGAGCCAAGAAAGTCCTTCACCAGGTACCAAATCAACCTTTGCAATCAAGAAATAGGCCACTGGACCACCTCGCAACCACTATCATCACCAAGCCAAATCAAATCCGACTACAGAGCATTGAAAATCAGTCCTTCTAGTTGCTAGAAACCCTTCACAAATTAGAATTCAAGATCAAATAGCTACATCTTTGGCGCCCAGCTCATCAGCAGTCACAATTCAAACGGAGATCAACTTTATATCCCCGCCATCAGATCATTATACTTCGTGAGCTTGGCAACCTAACCACAATCTTTAGTCGCGCAACCGCTCAGTTGAAAACCTCGCCACCACAAAAACCAGTCAATAAATAATGCTTGGTCACATGATCGCAAGGCAGCAAATTAACCTTTGCGATCATGAGACCACGGTCTCCAAACCACAGCGAACAGTCAGAAACCCCACAGGAAAAGTCCCTAGCAACATTAGCACCATAACTCTGCAACCGTGATGGACACATGGCACCCTATCGTATGATCACATAGCCTGGAGACGGGCTATACGATCATGCCGCAACCCACAGACCGCTACCACAACCACCACTGCATGGAGACAACATCAACGCCCGCAAGACAAAACTGCCACCGCACAACTCCGCAATCGCGTCACCGCAAGGGGTTAGTCTCATGATCGCATAGCCAATTTTTGGGCTATGCGAACATGCGACAACCCGCAAACAAATCCTCGGCCCCGCAAACAAATTTTCCAAGCCATACACCTGGGTCTACCTGACACATGTCACACCACCATTCGTCTGGTCACCGCAAACATAGACCCCACATATCTGGTGAACTGGCGACCAAAGAACTTCTGCCAGTTCACAAAATGCCTTGCATCCTTCGCTAAAAATCTAGCGACCTCACGACCACTATTCGCCAAGTCGCCAAACAAACTAGGGAACTGCCAAATCTTCAAGCGAATGCATGACAAGCTAGAAATATATGAGCACTACCAAATCTTTATCAGGACCGCCAAACACTAGATTCCAACTGGGCCCGCCCAAAGCCACATGTCACCATTTCATTTGCAGTTCACGCTTGGTCATACTGACACAGGACCCACCTTCCATGAGCTTTTGAAAATGAACGGCTGGCGTAAGATCTCATGGCTCTGACAAATCCCATGAGAACTTACACTGGCCGTAGGATCCATTCTCACCATAGACCCCACCGACAACGGCCCCACATCTAACTCCGCAACCACGATGGACACGTTAGCGCCTGTCGACCAATGAAAACCAAACACATCACCCCACCCGGCAAATGGAATAAAATATGACAGATGGCGCATGATCGAAAAGGCTTGGAATATTCCTTGCAATCATACGCTGACCGTTAGATTAAAGCTTCAACATGGGCACCCCTGACAAGCCAACCCATCACCACACAGACCAACAGGAAGACACCAACTTAGATCACCAAAATTGCCACCGCAATCATCACCACACTACACATGGACATGTGGCAGGCGGTCGCATAATCGCATGTCAGAGAAGTCTGACATGCAGCCATGCAACAGCCAATAAGAACGTGCCACATCATCACCTTTGGGACTACACCAAAGAAGCCTCACCATTCAGAGGATCGGATGGTGGGTGCATGGGGAGAGAATATTCCATGCGATCGCACGCTGACTGTAGATCTTCGATCTCTGACTCCGGGCAATGAAAAGAACTGGGACCCCCTGAACCAACCATCGAGCATTGAGCGACTATGTGACTAACCGCTAGCCAAGTCACTGGAGGTTAGCAGATAACTGCCACCTTTCAAAGATCACGCGACTACAGTCACCGAGTCACTGGATGTCAGCCACCTAACTGCCATAAATGGGAGATCAATAGATAACTGCTAGTCGCCAGCTCGCTGGATAGAAAAGGTAACTGCCTGAAGACCTGGAGAAAGCACGACAAGAAACATTAAAGGACTGGGCCCCACAACCATCGCACCTGCGCAGTTAGAGAAAATACCAACAAACAAGGAACTAGTGCGAGGTCGAAAACACAATATTTTTGATGGAAGAGGGTTGAAAATACACAGAGTTTTTGACATGTCAACAGATAAATGCACAAAGCAGGAAGCACAGGGTCGAAAATAGCGTAGGTCAAAAACACACAGACCGAAAACATCATGCACTTTTTGAAAACATTATGGGTTTTTGACACTGAGGCAGATTTTTGAAATAATTCTAGCAGGCCTTAGAAATTGAATCTCTTTCTAGTTTTGGTGATTCAAGAGACACAGTTTGGACCAGAGCCAAGCGACAACAAGAGGAACACAGAGCAGGACACTTGACACACACTTGCAAGGAAAATAGGCCATTTTCAAAAGGTTTTGCAATGATAGGAAAATGGACTAACAGAATGAATGAAGAGATCATTGATCCAATGATTATATATTATGATAACATGAGTGCCATAAATATTTCAAATAATTCGATGATGCATGCTAATACAAAGCACATATCTATTAAGTATCACTATTTGAGGGAAAAAGTAAAAGAAAAGAAATCCAAACTGGAATTTGTGAAGTCTAAAGAGCAACTTGGAGACATATTTACTAAACTCTTACTGAATGATACATTTTAGTACTTGAGGATTATACTAGGGGTCCATCCCATGTCTATTAGTCACTAAGGTGCTTAGGAGGTTGCATCAACCTATACTTTATCAAAAAACCAATGATGTGGATGCATGTAGCTCACACTTTAAGATTCCTAAGGTTGTGAAAGTTGTGAAGATTGTAGAAGCTGGAATAGAGAATTGTATATCAGTACATGAAGGTATTTGATCTGGACCGAACAACATAGAATTATTTGGCTACTAAAGACATGATTGTATAGATATTTTTTTGGCATTGTTTTCAAAGGGAGAGAGATTTCAATGAAATATCTATTGGAAAGAACATAAAAAGGGAAAGAGAGATTTTAGGAGAGAGAATTATAAATGAAATGTCTATCCATTAAAGGGAGAGAAACATTCAATGAACTAAAAAGATTAAAATTTATAGGGAGAGTCTACATGAAATATTGTTGTAGTGATTAAACATATTAAAATATCAAGCTAGAGGAGAGCTTACTAAGCTATATCATTAGTCTATATAGTTGTAGAACAGAAGTGTGGTATTATATGTCATATTTTATATCATTTGTGTTGCCATCAATGCCAAAGGGAGAGATTGTTAACCTACAACTGATTGAATATCTTAATGAAGATTCATGAGGTCACCGAGCTATTAAAGTGATATGTAAGATGATTAAATTAGTTAATATGTTGTCATTGATGTCAACCAGTTTTGACTATACTTATTATGATAGTTTTTTATTGCAAGAAAAAATAGGTTTTAAAGGGGACCCAAAACCTCGTACAAGCTAGAATAATAGTTTAGCAATAACAACGAATAAAAGGAAATAGGACTAAGGATCAGTCTACCATAACCAAAACTAGCATAAAAACCAAAAACCAAAAAACTAGCAAAAAACCAACAGAAGGCCAGCACCAGGGATCTAGGGCACTAGACAAACTCCTTGTGAGTTTCATCAGCTTCTTGAATCGCCTCAGATATCTTCTTTATTACAGCATTGAAGTCAGAGAGCTCCTAGATTCTTTCTTAAATCTTTCTCCTTTTTGAAGATCTAGTACATTTTTTGGGGCCTTCCTCATCCAAGTCCTATGCAATCTCTTCAGGTTTCTTGCTAGGGGAGCCAGCATCCAACTCAACTTTAATGGTCATAAAATAATCCATGGCTAAGCCCATAAACTTTTGTTGTCATGCATGTGTTTTTTCATGGTGTTCTCCATCATTTCCATTCTAGCTTGCAAATCCTACAATTTTTTAACCCCATCAATATTCATGTTACCATCCACAGTTTTCAAACCAGAATCCAGCTTATCCTGCAAGGAATCCACCTTGGCAGAAATGGAGAAATACTTTAAATTTAAATTCTTGATTTCCTGAAAAACCTATTTCAATCATCAGAAAGAATACATGGAAGCAAGCTTAGTAGTTTGGAGAACCCCAAAGGGGGGGTCTATTTTGTCATCCATGTCTTCCTTAAGCTACTTATCATGATAGTTACAAACATCTGAACATCTGTAGAAGGAATATATGGTGAAGAAATGAGATATCTACATAAGGACAAAAATGGATATGACAGATGGATATGGTATACATTGGGTAACTTATTGATGAGTCTATGGAATTATATTATTGATTTGAGCATGTTAAATTATTCTATTATGAAGAAGAGATCAAAATTGAACAAGTTAATGTGGTTGGTAATTGAAGATTAATATATACATGGAGTCAGTCTTTGTGTATAGTGAGTGATGGTATTTAATGAGTTAGTATTCACTGACACACTCTGTATTGACCAATTAAAGGAGAAATAAATGATTATAACAGCTGACTGAAATGTATAAGCTGGCATATGCTTATGATTTTGAGGTAAGAGATAGAGTTTTTTAGGAAGATCAAATAGTTGACAAAATTCAAGATGATTGAAGGGAAGAGATTGAAATGTGTTATGGATACAATTTCTGAGGAAGCTTGAAGCAACAAAACAGACGATGGAGATAAAGAGGAAAAATCTAATGGCTGAGATGAAAATGGTTTACACGTCTATTTAAGAGACATAATATTCATTACATTGAATCATGTTGAATGAATAGAGACTATAGGAGGATTCACATGAAGAAAAATTTCATGCACTATTGATAAAAAAAATTATAGATAGAACCAATCTAAACTGTAGGCATAATCGAGCATGAAAGATATATACACCGAGTGAAGTAAGTTGGAGGATATGATGGAGTGAAATTGGTTATTGATTAGAAGATTTTTATTAAGATTAGCATAGATCTGAATACTTGAAAATTGAGTTGTATTTGAATCAGATCACTACTATATTAGTTTAACCATTTTTATAGATAAATCTCTTAACTGAATGGACTTAACAATCTTTTTGTATTTCAATATGATATTCAAGGAATGCTAATTGTTTTCTTGTTGACCCCATAGTGAATGTTGGATGAAGGAGAACTTTTAGTGACAATTCCTCTAACAAGGTCATACCTTACAGTGTGTTTCACAACCTTTAACAAGGTTGGCTCCTAACCAAGCTCACTTCAGAAGAGTGAAATATTTTGGGTTACCAGTCCCAAGTGGTTTTTTCCTTAGCAGGGTTTCCATGTTAAATATTTTTGTTATGTGTTATTTGTTATGATTGTTTTTCTATCATACTTTACATATATAATATTTGATTAATCGGTAAACATAGTTTTTGGAAATTACTAGTAATCAGTAAATGAACAGACAATTATTGATTAACATCTTATTGAGTTAGAGGGAAGAGCAGGGTTTGAAATGAGCGGAAGTGGGAAGAGTGGGAAGAGGGTTTCGGGGTGTGCTGGAGCTCTGGTTGCCTATGGAAATGATGAGGATGAGCCGCCTGATGATTGGAGATGCCCTGAAGCTGAAGACGCTAGCGGGAGCTTGGGTGCAGGGAACAGAGTGGGGATTAGTGGCAAGGCGCCCCCCCACTTTTGCTTTGTTTTGGTTGTGGGTTTTAATACTGATGGTAGCGACCCTTATGTGGCCTGGCTGAAGCATTTGAAAGGATTTTTAGTGAATGCAGGAAGGAGTAGTGTGATGGTTGGGAGTAGAGTGGATGTCCCCTTTGGTATCCTGGAGGAGAAGGGCTTCTCTGTTTTGGTTGTTGGTAGCCCTTTTGGGGTTTTGAAAATAAACCTTTCTCTGGTCGTCTGTTGCATGCCCTCTATTGTTAGCCGTGGCTACCCTTATGGGGTTTTGTTAGATCTTTTGGTGGATGGATGCTACTATAGGGGCCTTCACCTATTCATGGAGATCAAGGGTGCTACTGGCCCTATTGAGGTGTTCAATATTTTTTTTTCCTACCTATTTTCATGGTTTTTGTAGATTGGTAAGACTCTGGTTCAGAAGTAGGGGATTTCTCTACAGGGCTTGATTGAGAAGCCTTCCTGCAGAGGATTTTCTGGGTTACTGGTTCCTTTTGGGGACCTAGTATTTTATGTGGTAGCTCTCTTTCTATTGAGTGGTGGGGTGTGGGTTTTTGGTGGGCTTCAACTATGGCAGTGGAAGACTCCTGACCTTATGCTTCTAAGGGCTTTGGTCCTGCTTATTATGGCTGTGGTTGATGACCATATTATTGTCCATGGTCCTGGCCAGTCTTTTCTTGGCAACCATAGCATGTATGGGGGAGATCACTGTATTATGTTGTTCTCTCCCTCCCATGGATTTACCCTCAGACCTCTTTTGGGCTGGTTTGAGAAGATCTTCATTTGCACAAGCTTTTTCTTGCTTGCTTTGCCCCTTTGCTTTTAATGGGTGTGATGTTAGTTTTTTGTTTCCAGTTTGTAGTGGACCTTCCCTCTTTGGGTGGAAGTGGTAGGGTTTTCCTTTTTTCTGGTGGCCAGGGGATGGCTGATAGATTTTGAGGGCTCCCTCTGGTTTGGTGTTTTTGGTTAAAACAGGTTGCTTGCATGGAGGTTGGGCTCTACCCTATCATTGAGCATCTTGTTTCTTTCTCTGGGCATTGGGCTTCGTACACTTAGTTGTCTTCCTTCTTCATGGTTCCTATGGAGGTGGATCAATTTCCTATTGAGGTGGAGAACTCATTTGTGATCCGAGAGGTGGCTGATTCTCTTATCAAGGTGGAGAGCGTTGGGGCTTTTTCCTTTGTTCCTATTGAGGCAGAACACTTTGCTTTAGAGGTGCATTGGGAGACTGCTACTGGTGCTGTGTTTGACTGTCAAGGCTATGGTGGGACTCAAGGTGTTGTTAATGTGTAGCCTAAGGTGTTGTTAAGGTGTACTATGTTTTGTACTTGGCTATTTTTGGCCTGGAGTATCTCTTTATCTACTCAGCTTTTGGCTGACTGTGTACTAACTATGGCTTTCTACTGGTTCCTTGACTTTCCTCCTTAACTACACTCTGGCTATAGTTGTTGTTGTAGTTTCCTTTATTCCTGTTAATGTTTTGTTAACATGTTCATTGTGACTCTGCTTTGTTGTACCACGGGCCAGCACCCTCTTGCTGCTTGTTTAATCAAAAACATCTTATCGAGTTGATTGATTTGTTTAAAAGTTTGAAAAAGTACATCTGGGAGTTTGGGACTGTAGGATAATTGATTTAAATAATTCACCCCCCCCCACCCTCTTAGATATCTAATAGTCGCTATCAGTTTTAAATCTTCAAATTACCAAATTTCTTCAAAAATTCTCTGACATACTTAGAATGTGTAATGAAAATTCCCTTATTCAATTGTGTAATTTACAAAAAGAGATATAATTTAATCTCAACTATCATAGACATCTCAAAGTCATTTTTCATTTCATCTAAAAAAACTCTACTCATTTCATCATTTCCACTAAGTACATGATATCATCAAAAAACACTTCAATAATCAAGATATTATCATCAACTATTTTAAAATATAAGTTACTACTAGTAGTACCTTTATTCAATCCAATATTTGTTAAGTATCTATCCAATGTGGCATACTAATATCTAGGAGCTTACTTGAATCCATATAATTATTTTTTCAATTTGAAAACCATATGTCCTTCCTCGGTTATTAGAAATCCATCAGGTTTCTCAATGTAAACATCTTCCTATAACTCACCATTCCAAGATGCATACTTAACATCCATCTGATATACTTTAAATTTGATTTAATATACATATGCAAGAAGTAATCTAACAACTTTAAGTCTAGCTACATGGGTAAGGATCTCTATAAAATCAATACCTTCCATTTGGGAATCTCCTTTTCATACCAATCTTTCCTTGTTCCGAATCACAACACCATCATCATTCAAATTATTTTTAAATATCCATTTAATTTTGAACACATTCTTGTTCATGGGTCTTAGAAAAAGAATCCTGGTCTTATTTTCATTAATATTATCAAGATCTTCTTTCATCACTTTCACCCAACTTTCATCTTTACATGCTTCATTTACATCTTTAGGCTCAAATTCAAATATCAAACATATTTCTTCTCTAGCAACCCTTCCTCTAGTTTGAACACCTATATTTTTATCATCAATAATAGAATCTTTAGAATCATTAATTCTTACATACCATGGAGTCTTCAGAGTAATATTTGTAGCAAACCCTTCAATATCAATATTCTCCTCATTTTCCAAACATTCATCTTTTTCTTCCAAATCATTTTATTTCTGATTCTACACTTCCATAATCTATTTATCCTCTTAAGTTATGTCATACCTACAAGTTCTCTTGGATCTTTGCACATTCTCATCAACTCTGACATTTTCACTTTCAAAAATATTCTTTATTCTATAGTTATAATATTTATATGCTTTTATCTTAGTATAATAACCAAGAAATATCTCTTCACCACTTCTAGGATTAAATTTTTCAATATCCTCATCTCTCTTAATATAACAATTTCTTCTAAAAATTCTATAGTAATTTACTATAGGAAGATGGCCATACCAAAGTTCATAAGGAGTTTTACCAGTTCTTTTCTTTATCTACATTTAGTTCAAAGTGTATATTATAGTGCTTACTGCTTCTCTCTCGTAAAATCATGGAACCTTTCCTTCAATTATCATGGTTCTAGGTATATCCAAAATAGTTCTATTCATTTACTTTCCAACATTTTTTTGTGGACTTCACAGAGTATAAGTCTTCCTCTTTATCCCATGTTCTTTATAAAATGTATAGACATCACCGGATTTCAATTCTCCACCTCTATCCAATCTTAAATATTTTAATCTATGTTCAGATTTTGTCTCAAACATCACCTTGAATATCTAAAATTTATGAAATGCATTTCATTTCTGTTTAAAAAATGTAAGCCACGTCATCCTAGAATAGTCATCAATAAATAGCATAAAGTATCTATAATCATATATGCTTCTTGTCTTAGTGTGACCACACAAATTAGTACGTACCATATCTAGAAATTCATTTGAAGTATATGTTTTATTCTTAAAAGTAGATCTATCCAGCTTACCTAATTGACATTGTTTGCACATATTGTTAGGCTTCATCAGCTTATTAAAATCTCTTACAACATTAGTATTTCTAACCTTCACCATATTATCAAAGTTCACATACCAAAATCTTTTATGTCACAACCAAATATCATCAATCTTAGCAACCAATCACTTATTCTCAATAATTTTTAAATTAAATACATTACTTGTAGTCTTTGTATCGGGTGCAATTATATTTCTACTACTTCCAACAATCTTGCACATTCCTTCCATGAATTCTAATCAATAGCCCTTATCTAGTAGTTGTCCAAAACTTAATAAGTTATGTCTTAAACCTTCATCATAAATGACATCATTATTACTATTCTTACCATCAATATTGATAGATCATTTTCCCTTAATCAAATAAGGACTATTATTATTGAATCTAACAACACCACCATCATAATCCCCAGGCTTCACAAAATTATTTGTGTCACCATTCATGTGATGTGAATCACCACTATATTATTCACTAGCACTAGATTCATCATTAGTCACACCTTCTTCGGCATAAAAACTTTAATGGACCTTAAGGTTAAATCTCTTATATCTAATCTTAGGCTCCTTAAAATCTTTATTAGGAAATATAGATGTAATGTAACCAGTATTATTATAGTTAAAGTATTTCAAAGATAAATTTACTTTATGCTTATTGGAACCCTTAGGTGGTCTTTTTTCAATTATGGTTTCAAGCTCATAGATCTTCCTTTCCTCTTCCATGATATCTTCCCATTTCTTAGCATAGTGGTTGAAGTTGTCTTTAGAAGAAATATATCCCTTATCATACTTAGTAACACTGAATTTGAAACTTGTTTCAACATTTGGATGTTCCTTAGTAGGAGTATTCATCTCATAGGAACAAAGTCTACTGCCCAAAGCTTTTGTTGAAATATCTCTTATAGTTCTAAATTCTTCAATAGCTACAAGCTTCTCACCGTAACACATGGAAAAATATCTCATAATTTTTCTTTAAAAATTATTATCATTCAAGGTACCACCAGCACATCTGATTAAAAAACTAGATCATTTACTCTCTCTATATAAGATGATATGGTTTCAGTTTCACTCATCTTCATACTTCCCTTTAACACCCTACAGCTTAGCTTTCTAAGCATACTTATCACCCTAATATATAGTTTCTAATTTATTCCATACCTCATGCACTATCCTCAATCCGTAGATGTGAGATTATTTTGTATCTAGAAAGTCACTGATCAAATCTTCCCTTGCTAACATATTCTCCTTTTTTTCTTTTCATTAGCAGTATCCTGAGACAAGTCATTAGAGATGACCTTTAAGGCTGCTTTGTGATATCCCAATATTCATCTCCCATGCATATCAGATTAATCATTTGATCATTCCATAATAGATAGTTAGATCCATCAAACTTAGGGATTTATTTTTTTATGCTTTCCATGTTGGATCTCTTTCAAATGATTAAGATTTTTCAAAAGGACTTATCTCTAATACCAACTATTAGGCCCAAAAGAAGGAAAGAATAACCAAGAGGGGGAGTGAATTAGTTGTGCAATATACACTAAAACTTTAAAAACCACTAAATCAATTAATGATTTGAAATATAAATAGTGATACAAGATCTACAACACATAACATAGAACACATAAAAAACTTCTTGAGGAAACCCGGTTAAGGGAAAACCCCAGTGGGAGTCAAACCAACTAGATAAATGTAAACTATTAAATGTACTACCTAGTTAAGAGAAAATGAAAAAAAAAGAAGAATCTACATGCACTTACAAGACCACTTCCTAGAGATCACTACTCACAATATAATGATCTGGCTCTAAGCCAACTTCAATGATCAATTTTTTATTACAATTCATAAGGGTGGACAACTATCCAATATTGCTAAACTAACTCATAGCATTTGAAATGCCAATACAGTTTTGATGAAGTACAATCTTCGCCTCAATCATAGATTACAAATATCCTTCTTCTTTTCTACTACTCACACACTCTTTGCAATTACAAATTATTTCTTATTTATACATGTTACAACTAATAGTCCTCAACAGGTTCAACTAAGACCTATAAGACAAAATGATACAAATATTATACTCAAACTAAAATTTGATCCAGACCAATTCATCCAAGAATTATATATGACCCAAAAATTCATCCTTGAACACACAACAGCTTCTCCAAATCTGCACCAAGAATTGCAATAGGTTACTTCATGAAGTCAGCTAGGATCTGAATGAAAAATTCCAACACACTATCAAATCATCGAATGTGATCACCACAATCACTGTAAACCATCAACATGGTCATAACATGATCCAAGAATAGTAGCAAGAAGAAAGAATAGCTCCAACCTTTGCATCAAGTCAAACTCAAAATCCAAACACTTCTCTATAGTTAATACTAGCAATATTGAACATCAAACTTTGTTATACTAAAAAATACAACTTTATAAACTTTGAATCATGAACAACACCAATTAAGGAAATAAAAATGAGTCCCAAAATTACCACCAGCTTCACATCAATTGAATCAACTACACCAATTGTCACTAAAGAAAAAACTCAACCTCAGAATATTCACCCAAAATTTTGTGAAATCCTCCATAATTTGACCAGAACCAACTATAGACATATCTGAATCACCAAGTAGAATAGTAGGAAAAGATCTTCAACAAATAGCCTGAACAACTAAAATCATCTTCTCTTAACAAACTAAACATAGTGTCTTCAACAACAATATTATGTTGACATCAATGACAAAACACTAATCTCAACACACATAAACAAGGTCTAATAAAAAATGTCATGCCCAAAAGTTGAGTAAAACACAACTACAATTTTTTTTCTACAACCTACTGAAAAATTATAAGAACACATACATATGTAACCGAGTTTGCTAAATTCAAAAACAATTTGGCACAAGTATTCTATGAACACACAAAAATGATGTAGAAGGAAAATGGCTAAACAATTTGGTCAGGTGTTTAAAAACGTCACCGAGGTCCAACCAGATGAAGGTTGACCAAGTTTGACCCAAAGTCAAACTTCACAACATTGCTTCCAAATAAACCTAAAGGGTTCCCTAAGTCACTAGCTTCGATCAGCACACAAAATGAGGTAGTTTGATAAAAGTCAACCAAAGTTGACTAAAAAGTCAACCTTGCATCGCTAGACATGAAACAAGATTAAAACAATACTAAACTCAATAAGGAACGTATAGGCATGCAAACTGAGAAGAATTATCTAGGTTTGACTACTAGTTGACCAAAAGTCAACCATGTCTAAATTTGGTCAATGAATCTCCTGTAGGAATAAAAACTCTATACTCTATGATATGAGAGTTGAATATGATTTTAACGATAAAATTACATTCACTTTATGATTATAATATTAATTTAATAATTTACAATATAATTTTCAATTTAATTAAGTTTAATAAATTAGCCTCTAGTTAATTTTATCTAAACTATTTAAATCAATTCAGTTTCACAAATTAATCTAATAAATTAAATTAATAATCTAAAAGCCAATACTAAATAATTTCATTACCCTAATGTAACCTATTTAATCTATAAGATATGACCCTAACTAAAAGAAACAATTCTTTTATATCTATTTAGATAAATTATAACTTACTTTACAAATATAAAATATCCTAAAGAAATATCTAATTTGTTTCGAATAAATTCTTTTTATGTTAATTTAAATAACAATTAAGTAATATTCTAGAAGTTTCTTAACCCAAGTAAATATGACAAGTAATTTCCAAACTTAATTTAAAATATAAATTCTTTAGTAAAAACAACTACTCAAATAACTAAAATCTAAATAGTTTTGAATTCCATTAACTATAATAAATATTAACTTCTCATTACATAAGAATATTTTCTTCTAGAATTTCTTAGAAGAATAATATCTTCCATATTTATCCTAAGATAAAATTTGATTTTTAAATTACTTTTAAAGTGGAATTAGAAACTATAAACAATGCTTGATAAAGTTCTTCTAGAATTTTCTATCCCCAAAGTCCACATAAGGCACTTTAATATCTACCTAATATCTATAAATCAAATATATTTCTAAAACTTCAAGATAAACTTAATCCCATCTATGAGGCAAAGTATATTTATTTTTGAAATCCATCCCTTATAATATTCATTAAATTTTAAAACTCAATCTTATAAATACTCCACTTATATGAAAGATAGATTTGGGTTGAAAACCCATAAGAATTATAGTTTCTTATTTTAAATTTAATATTATTATATTTGTGAAAACAAGGAGGTTGTATTTAAAAATTATATATATAAACTTCCGAATTTTAAATTTACTAGGTACTAACATTTTAATAAAAGGAAGATAGAAAATAATTGCTTTTTACCTTTAAGAAGTATAAATTTAACATTCTATTTTCTTTCTTTTCTTAGATTTTATCTAAGCTGAATTATTCATACGAAAATGTGTATTTTTTTATGTCAGAACTATTAAAGAATATATATATATATATATATATATATATATATATATATATATATATATATATATATATATATATATATATATATATATATATATATACGGTTGTATGAACACATAATTATTTATATAATTATATAAACATCTCTATTCGAAACCAAAATTTATATCCTTTTGTTTTTATTCAAATAAAATGGCATGCGTATTTACGAACGAAACGGTTTAATGTTTTTAAAGGAAAAATTTAAATTAAGAAAAAAAAAATGAAATTTGGGGCGACTGGTTTTAATGGCCAGGCGGGCTAAACCCTACCCGATCCCTTCATGCCTACGAGGACACAGGGTGGGCTGCAGACCGGCGGCCACTGCGCATAAATGTTTTAAAAATAATGAGCAGTATATTAATAACCAATAAACACTAAATTCGAAATTAAATTAAAAAAGTGATTCAACATATATACTAATATTATTTTTAAAAATATCTAACATGCTCAACAATTTCAAATATTTATATCATCTTTAAATTTCTAACAGTTTAGAGGTAATAGGTGTCTGAATGTGAAGCTTTTTACTAGTACAAAAATAACAATATGTGACTAAATAAATTACAAAAAATTGCATATAAATGACTAAATTGAGTCGTGTGACTATTATTAGTTTATTGCCAATCATTTATAATGCAACCAAATTTATGACTAAACTATTTTAGTCATTATTTTTGTCATTGGTTTAGTTATTGATTTAGTCATTAATTTAGTCGTTGATTTAGTCATTTATTTACCCATTAATTTAGTGATTTGTTTAGTAGGTAATTGCACAAAGTTTGGTGCCAATTCTGCTGAAGTCCATGGGGAAAACAAATATTCCACTAGAAATGGGCACCTGTTTAGCTTTAGATGATCGACTCATTTAAAAAAAATGACTGTCCGTTTAGCATCGAGCAACTAGAGGAAAATGGAAGCCCATTTCTTAAAATTTTGTAAATGATTTCTTTACATCATATCATTTTCACTGGTTAGAAAATGGGCTAGTGAATTCTAGGGAGATGATTGCCCAATTTTTGCTTCACTATCAACCCCCTCATCCATTTTTATCACCATTCCATGTATATGTCTTTATTTTTTTAATATTTTCTTTCATATTTTTTTTCAAAAAATATAGTTTATTATTATTTTTAAATTATTAAACAACAAAAGTTATACCAAATATATTTTTCTATAGTGGAAAAATTAATTTTGTGTTTAAAATAATTTTTTATTATTTAATGTTTACTTCATAAAATATTATAGAAAACACGAAAAATAAAAATAGCTAAAACTTAAAACCTTGGGTAGAAAAAAAACCGTAAACTTCACGTAGGAAAAAAAAAACATGAACCCTAGGTAGAAAAAAAACAAAACATAAACATAAATCAAGATATTGGATTTACTATGGACGTTCCAATCCAATGTTGGGAAATCCAAGTGATTTCACCAACTAACAAGTTTCAACGAAAGGAAAGGTTGAAACTTCTGCAATTTTGGGTCTCCAAGACCAAGGCTGGTAGGCTTGTCCTTCAACCTTTATATGTAGGCTTAAGGTTTTTATAGAAGATAATATAATATGTACAAACTTAGGTGATCCCTCAAGATGGTAATTGAAACTCTTGAGAATGATCAAATTGTGAATGCCATAACAGTTTGGTATCTGAAAGTTGTGAAAACTTTTTAAATAGATTATTTAGTAAATATTGTTAATATGTAATATTTTTGAATAAAAAAAATCCTGCAAATCATATGTATGACATATCTATTATAAATTCTTTGAAAATATATGATTCCTTATTTTTAAATAATAATTAGACCATTGTCTTTCTTACTCATTAGTTCTCTATTAGTTCAATTAAAAGATCCTATCAATAACCTCTGACACAGATTTAAAAACTTATTCTTTTGAAATAAACCTATCACTTCAAAAGCTCTCAATATAAAATACGATTTGAAAAAAATATGCAGTTAGTTTTACTAATTTCAACCCTAGTTAGTTTTATTGATTTTAGAGGAATTTTATTTTATTTTATTTTTTAATTAATAAAAAAATCATAATTTTTTTCAAAATTTTATTTCAATAGTCATAATTCTAGAAATGAAAAATATAATTATTAAATATAAATTTGTAAAATTTTATAATCTATAATAAAAAAATATAAAAAATAATTTATATTAAAATAAATATTTATTTTTAAAAATTCTATTTCAATATTATTGGTTTGGTGGAGCCAGATAGGGTAGGTTTAACATTTCACCTCCGACCTCTGTTATGATTAAAACCAAATTGTCAATGATGTAATAAATCTTTTTAGTGATCCAACATTATAATTAAATAGCTTTAAAAATTAATTAGCACAAATACAAATCAAACATGTACCAAAATATTCAATTGATTTTATTAACAAATTAAGAATTTTATTTTAGTGAGGACAAAATAGGTTAAAGAGGTCATAATTAGACGATCTCTTTTTATTATATTATCATCCTTCATTTAATAACTATTACACTACACATTAATTGACAATTATATAATTATTAAAATAATTTTATATTATTAATTATATATATATATATATATATATATATATATATATATATATATATATATATATATATATATATATATATATATATATATATATATATATATATATATATATATATATATATATATATATATATATATATATATATATATATATATATATATATATATATATATATAATTTTATCAAAATTCTAAAACATATATATGATTCTAAACAATATTCTATAAATATTAATTAATATTTTTAAACTAAAAATAATCATATTTAAATAAAAATAAATAAAAATTTAATTTATATGATATTGATCCATTTAATAGTCAACATGGAATGTCAAATTTTAAAACAAAATGTAGTCCTGAATGTTCTATTTTATTAAATTGTTTCATCTTTTATGCACTCTTATGATCTAATAATAAACAATTAATAAGTTATAGTCTATAAATGTTCAAATGAAGTGTTCATTAAATTGTATCTCATTTTATATATCTTTATGATTATTTTACAACAAAGCTATATTATATAATTTTTTAAAAAGTAAAAAATAAAATATTTATTTACTATATTTAATTTAAATTATAATATTTTATAAGGGAAAATATTAAAATATATCACACATTTGTTTACCTAAATGTTTATTAATGCATAATTAACATAATAAAATTTTAAATTATATATATATATATATATATATATATATAAGTGAGAATAAATATATATTATATTATATTATATCAGATATTTACAATATTTTTATTTACATTAGATATTTTTAAAAATGATAAAAAGTTTAAAATTAACGACGTCAGGGGGAAATTGTTTTGGCGGATATTCGAAATTTAATAGAAATAAAATAAAACAAAAATTGAAAACATAACAATAATATGGGTAATATGGTTAATATGGAAAAAGCTAACACTAAAGCGTCGCGGTTTCTATGCGAAATGAGAGCTGGCCGAGTTCAGAAAAATGCGAGCCCTTAAATTGGTGAAAAGTAATCGATTGGTTAATTTCTTCGGTTTGTTTTTTACTCTTATTTCAGATATTTATTACAATGCTAAAAATAAATAGTCATCACTTTATGACATTTGTACAATATACTAAAATTAAAATTATGATAAGAAAAAACATACCTTGATGTTTTCAATTAAATCATCAGAAAATTGAGGAAAAAGCATTCGGATAGCCTGCATAAATCTACTCCAACTCACACGACCAACTTCTTACAGAATGAAATTATTTATAGCATAATAAATCGGCATTAATAAACAGACGTACACTGCTGCCGTGTAAAGATTTGCAGAATTATAATGACATGTAATAAAATACATTTGCCATTAATAGACGTGTGTGACGCGTATGTCTCCTCCACGAAGTGTCAATTAAAGTGAAAATCAATACACGATATTGAAAGAGAGTTTCTATACATTTGTTAGCTGTAATATTTAATGTTGTTTTTCATTACTTTTCGTAATAGAATAATTAATAACAAGTGTCATATAGTTGTCAAGTATTTGTCTTTAGTAATTAATTTTAATTATAATTTTTAATATAAATTTTATCTTAATTTTAATAAATTTATTATAATATATAAGATATTTTAATTAATTATAATTTTCTATATAATGATAATTGTAGTAATAAATAATTTTTAAAATTACAATTATATAAACAATTATTGATTGCAAATTATAATTAATTTAAATTTTCATTTTAATTTTATTTGTAAATATATCAATAGTACTAATTTTATTTTATTGATATATTTTTTTTTATTACATATGATTAATATTATTGTATATATAATATTATATTATTATATTTTACATAAATTATAATTATAATATAATATATTTAGAATGTATAATAATTATAAATATAATATTATTATTTTAATTTATATTATAATCTATATTATAATAATAATATATAATAATTTATCTTAGAAGATTATATAATAGAAATATATATTACTTTTATTTAACATTTCTAATTAATTATAAAATAAATATTTATTTATTATGTTTAATTTAAATTATAATATTTTGTAAGGTAAAATATATCACACATTTGTTTACCTAAATATTTATTAATACATAATTTACATATAATAAATTTTAAAATATTTTTTAAAAATATATAAATGAGAATAAATATATATTATATTATATCATATATTTACAATATTTTTATTTACATTAGAAATAGTGAGTTATATACTAAAATAAACTCATGTAATATAATTTAAAAATTAAAAATGATAGAAACAAAAATTATTTCGAAGCCGAAAACTATGCAATATGGAAGGAGCATTTTCATTATATTAAATTAAAAGTGTACAATAAATAACAAACATGGTAAATTTTAATTGGTTCACTCACGTAATAAGACTTCAAATGATTTAGCTAATCAAATGATAGAAAAATGATTTCTATAAATTATAAAGTTAAAAATATTGCATCTAACTTTACAAAATATGAAATTTATTACAAAATACAAAATCTAAAAAATTCTAATTGGTCTAAACAATTTTATTTAATCACTAGTTAACACTAAAAACTCAAAAATGAATGCAATAGTACTTGCTATCGGCAAGTACTAATAAGGTTACCAGTTGATGATATCACCAGATTGTTATTAGCATTTCACATATTCAGAAAATAAAATATGAAATTACATTGTCTGTGTGTATTTTTCTGTATATCATCCTTTTTTTCATTCTTGGTATCCATTATTATAAACTATAAAGGGATGCAATGTTTAGCTTTAGACCGTTACAAAAATAATTTTATAAAATATTAACACCAAAAACCTAATTACAAACTAATCACATATTACTAGATAAAAGGAGCACCATTGATAGGTACTACACCAATTAAATTTGTCAACTCGTGGAAATATTTTGGAACCCACCCATCATTATTTTCTAGTACCTCACAGAGAAGCTCATGCAACTCTTCTCTATCCAACTCTTCTTCTAGTTCTAGTATGTCACTATGATAGGCAACATGGCTCATCTTTAGGTCTAAGGCAACATTTAGAAGACTATTTACAATATCAAGCTGATCTTCTTCCATCCCACTTAGACCAGGATGTTGAACAGGTCTTGGCTCTTCATCCTCGGGGTCGATGACTACTGGAAATCCCATCCTAGCAACCAAATGACACTGATAAATGTCTAAAATTTTGAAAAATCATGATTCATTTTTTAACTTATAAAGCATGTGAAATGGATTTGATTTCTGCAATGGGATTTTTAGTATATTTTCCATACACGATGATTTATTTTATTTTCTTTGAGCATTAATATCACCTTTACTATTTGATCCTTTAGCATTTTAATTGATGCAAAAATAGTTGCATGTAGGAAAAAGCTTTTTCAAAATCAATTTTAAAATTGGCAGCATTGGCATAACTCATTTTATGTTAATAAAAAATTGCATATGTTTTTCATATGTTAATAAAAAATTTCATAATGTACTTTCCACATCATGCCAATCCTTCATGAAAACTTGATAAAGTTTAATCAAAAAGGCTTTTCTCGATACTAATTCCTCTCACTCATTGGGTATCAATATAACTCATGATCCCACTGGCTGATACCACTTATCACTCTGATAGGATGCTATTGATATACTACATTCTAGACATCATAACTTTTCATAAATTAACATGCATTTTACTAATTTGGTCTCCTTCCCCAATGACTTATTCATTGTCAAAGCTATCTAGATGACACCATCAGGATAATACATATTATCGAAACTAACTAAAAATGTTAGTCCGATGCCCGATGAGGCTCTTAGTATATCTCTTACTAATAACTAGCTCCCACTTCTCATCTCATTAGTGTATCTCTAAACACGTGTACTAATTCATGATGAAAACATTGGTAGGAGTATGAACAATGACCTACCATTGGAATTACATGATTTATCTAGATGGACTAGATTAGTCTTTGCCAATCCCCAATGAAATTTTTGGTGTAAATCATGTTGATTGAGGGAAGAAAGCATGATCCAAAAGAAATACACATCTAGATTTTTAACTTCTGATCATAACTTATGGGCATATATCCATATACAGTAACTAATGAGATAATCTAGATTGTAGATCTAAAATCTTGGAGGATGTCAATTGTCTATATAAGATGAGATCTGGACCATAAAACATAACAAGGTATTAGAAGAGTATGATGAATAGAAGGATATAGAACTGAGATAATATCTTCAAATTAGTGAACTATTCTATAATATAGTTCAGTGACCAAGCTAAAGAAAGTCAACTAGTGAAGAAAAGAACATAGATATACTTGATAGATAAGATCAAATCAATACTGGAAGGAGAAGATATGTAATAAAAAAATATAGTGCAGACCAATGGATCAGGTACTAAGACATTCTAATAGGTGTATCAGTTTTAATCTCTTAACAAAGTAGTTTTAACCGAGCTTAGTTAATCTCTTAACCAATTGCTTAGTTAGTTGTAAGTTCTAAATCCTTTTGCAAGGTATATTGTATAAATCTTATAGCTCTTAACAAGGTAGACCTCTCTCAAGGTAGATCATATTTTGTGATCAAAATTTGTAGCCCTAATAGACAAAGTTTATATTGCAGTAGTAAAGATTTGTGGGTGTCGTCCCCACCCCAGTTTTATCTTTCAAGGGTTTCTGGGTATACAAAATCAAAGTGTTATGATTGCTTTCATGAATGTTGTTTAGTTTATTAGTTTCATTACATTAATGAAGTTTATGATAATGCTATGCAAGTTTTCAGTAATGTTAGAGTGGCTCAATAGGTGATATCTAATTCACCCCCCCCCCCCCCCCCCTCTTAGTATCACATTTCCCAAATAGATTTCCAACAATTGGTATCAAAGCATAGGTCTGCTATAGAAGTCTAACCACTTGTGAGGTAAAGATCTTGAGATGGAGGTTTATAAGTTGGAAAAAATCATAGAGAATCAGAAGATTGACATTCATCTTGCCTTAAAATAACTTGAAGTAGCTAGAGGAGAACTGAAGAAATCTTTAAGCATAAGAAGAGAAATTGCTATTCAATAGAATGAAACACTATATCAAGAAGAAGAAGATACTACTATACTATTTGATAGTGGGAAATCTATAGGAAGTGACAAAGCCATAAAAGGACTACTAGAGAAAAATAACATACTGGATGGAAACATCAAAGATCTAAAGAGAGAACAAGAAATTCAGTTTGTGAGACTCTGTGAAATAGTTGATAAGAAAAAGAAAGTTGAAGAAGACAAGACAATGGTAGAAGAAGATAAAAGACAAATATCAACAAGACTTGATGAAAAGACAAATGACATGCAAAGGATGACTAAAAATCATCTAGACATGGTAAATCAATTGTTACTGGTTAATTAGGAATTAAGCAGGAAAGAAAAGGAAATCACCAATCTAAGATCTGAAAAAAATCAACTGAAGAATGAACTGAGAACTAAAAAGGAAGTCAATGAAAGGATGAACAAGCCTAATGAAGCTGCAAGATATTTTGAAGAGATGTTAAGGTCACCTACAAGATCTAGTGATACATCTAGACTTGGTGATAATGAGCAATCATCATCCATTGAAGAAGGAAAATCATCAAAAAGTGGAGAGCAAAGGAATGCTAAACTAAAGTAAAACAAGCCCACATGTCATCATTATGGAAAGCTAGGACACAGCTAATGTCTATAGAAGAAAACATGGTAAGTCTAAACATAAACCTAAATTTAATGGATTATTCTTTAACTACAAGAAACATGGACATCGAGCACAAGAATACAGGACAAAGGTCAATAATTCACCTATCTCACCAAAATTTTAAGTACACTATCTCAACTATCAAAAGTATGGACATAGAGCATTTGAATGTAGATCAAAGCCAAAATGGTCATCAAATGAATAGAACAAGTCACCAAAGAAGGGTAAAACATACAACTGGTATTACAATACTTGGTACAGTTTTCATTGGTGTGGAAAATATGGGTACATTGGAGCAAATTGTCTAAAGACTCACTTTAGACAAAAATCCAAGAGCTGGATGAATGGAAGTATGGTGTGCTACAAATGCAATAAGATTGGACATTTGAAGAAAGATTACAGATCACCCATATCGAGTAGTGATCTAAACAAGAATGAAGAAATGATTGAGAAAATGAGAAATCAAATGAACAAAACATAGAAGAAGAAAGAAGAGGGAAGCACTAGTGAAGCAAGTACACCTGAGGTCACCAAATCTGATGGATCAGGTGATCACACTGCTTTGAACTAAGAAAAGAAAGTATGTATGGAATTGAATTTTACAATGTTTTATCTTATACCAGTTCTTGACATATGTTGAGAAAAATTCCATATTTGCATGGATAAAGATGCATTAGGACAGATTTGAGCTAAGTAGAACAATCCATATTTGATGTCAGGCATCAATTTTTTAGTTTGAAATAACTGATTTATCAATGTATGTTGAGCACCTGTGATAGCCAAGATTTATCAATGTATTCAATATTTAATTGGTAAGAAATGAGGTGTGTAGACCACATAAGTTTCAAGCCATCCCAAAGAGCACAATCATGGGAGATCTTAGTGGATCCTTGTCAACAACACCTAAGAAAATTTTGATGATAAATGACATCTAGTCATGCTATATGTGTAAAATTGGATAAATGACAAACTATGCAGCAATGGGGTATTGAAGCTAGAACACCAGAAGGTTGTCGAGCAAGGGTTAGTTCATGCCCTTCACTTTCCACAAAATTTCAAGGTGGATTGGATTAAAATTGTAGTAAGTAGGGTACACAATATGAAAATTTGGCTAGAGGATGGACCAATGCAAATCACAAAAGATATTATTCACCAGGTAACTGGATACCCTAAACTCCCTGGTAAGAAAACAATGAGATGTCAAAGCAAGGAGGAGATTCAGGAAATCACTCAGGCAACATGGAATAAGCATGGAATGACAATCTCTAATATCACTAATCTAGAGATTGAGTTTGCAGTGAGGGTAACTGCTCACAAATCTTATCAATCTAGTCATTTGGATAGCTTCCCATGCATGGCAGTGGACCGGGCTTGGAAAATCATCAAGAAGAATCATACCTATGACCTTGTCAAGATCCAACTGACTCAACGTACCAAGAACATTACTTCTATATGGAAAGCGGAGAATTCTATGTGTAAGTTCAGTTCCTTACTAGTTTGTCTATCCTTCTATATTCAAAAGTGTTTTCCTACTGTTGGTGGAGTAGTCTAGGATAAGAATAGGGAAATCATAGTTCAAATTAATGAGTTTATTAGTTAGAGGGAGAGAATTTCAAGGGTGTAATAAAAAACTATTTTGTATAATTCAAGAAGAAAATAAGGAAGAGAAGTGAGATTCTTGTATCCGTAGTTCAGAAGTATAAATAGGACATTTGTTTGTTATTAGATATCATCTTCACATATGCTCAAGATATTATACTAAGGGTATCATGGCTAATGCCATTACCTTATGAGGTTAATATTGATGAGACCACAATAGAAATCATATCCTTGTTAGTTGAGGAAGTTGATAAGAAGGATACCTATTTTTGAACTTATGAGGAGGCTAAGGCTAAATAACCATGGGATTGAAATCTACTACCATGGAAAGGAGGAGGAAAAAGATAGTAAAGAACCTAGAGAAAATGATAGGAGAGAGAGAGGTAGATGCACCTCTTGCATTGACACAAGGTCTGAGGGAAGATAAATCAAGTGAATCCAGTGAGAGTGAAGAAGAGGAGAAAGTAGTGGAGAAGAAAGGAAAGAAGGCATTAATTTTTGAGTGTGTGAACAAGAAAATGCAAAAACCTAAGGCTATTTCATCACCTATTCTTAGGCCAAGAACAAGGGCAACCTCTATAGCTATAGCTTCCGAGCCACAAAATAAAACCCTTGCATCTGGGAAAACAAAAATTGTTCAGCCTACGGCAGTGCCAAGCCAGATAAAGAAGAAGCCTAGGAGGAAACTAATTTTGGAGAAAGATGATGAGGAAGCACAGAGTAACAAAGTGATGAAGGGTGCTCCCCTTAATACCACAAACACATAACAGAAATAGAGAAACAACAATAATATGCAAGAACAGAAAATTGGCTTATTATTATCTCCACAAATGTGGAATTACAAACTTTCAGAATTACAATATGCAAAGCCACATGGGCATTCCCTTACAATATTGTGTAGGACAAAGCCTCGAACTATTACCCAGATCTACTACCCAGAACTATTCTGAACTCTCTAAGACAATAATACAGCCTTCCTTATATAGGCAATTTTCCACCGCCTGGGAAGGTTCCAGAATTTTAGCCAATAAGGCCGACCAACTTAGAATTATCTTATTTTACATTTTATTACATCATAGTCGGCTCAAGATAACCTTTGAAACCCGAATAGAAATTTTGAAGAAAAATTATTTTTTGCCATTTCAGGTGGTCCAACTTCTGAAGACCATAAGTCATCACCAGTTGACCCGCTCGGCTATTATAACCCCATTTCAGAAATGCCACGAAGCGCTCTACAGGCTTGACTGGCGCAAGCGCTTGTCACCCAAATTTTTGACCTCATCTGGGGCCTCTAAAGCCTTCAAAACTGAGTTCAAAGTTTCTGTACCCTGCTGCCAATACCGAAAATCTTCTATATCTTCCAATATTCACTTGATCTGGCAATGAAACTTTACTGGCAGACTTATATGACCAAAATGAACCTCCAAGAAAGAAATAAGATCATTCTGAGCACATACAAAAATTACCAAAAATAGTAACTTTCCACAAATAGCAGCTCTGCACAAAATAGTCCTTATTGAATATAAAAATAGAAATATTTTTGGGTGATGCAAGATTGCTCTTACACCTAGGATGCTCCTGCATCAGACACCCGGGGTAATTTGAGAAGTGACCCTGTCACGACTCAGGTGTGTAGAGGAAAACCAAGACGGTTAACCTCCTCCTTTGTTAGCCATGATGAATCTTCAACAGGTCATCCTTTCCACTTGACCCAATATTCTTCATATGTCCTGTTCCTTGTGCTTCTGCCAACACGACTATCTAGTATATCTTCAATCTCCTTAGTGTCTGAACTAGTTGCTGGAATACTCCACTGTGCTGCTGTGATCTCATCTTCAACACCTCCTTCATGATACTCTGTCAGATCTGAAATGTTAAACACTGGTGAAATATTTAGCTCAGTAGGCAATTCTACCTCATATGCGTTTCCTGAATCATGTTTCTTCAATATCCTGCATGGTCCAAACTTCTTCATTTTCAGCTTGTTATATGTACCAACTGGAAACCGCTCCTTCCGCAAATGAACCATGACTTCATCACCGACCTGAAATTCCTTATACCTCCTTTTCTCATCTACCTTAGCCTTATACTGTGCATTCATCTTGGTAATATGCTTCCTCACCTCCTCATGGATGTTCTTCAAGTGTTCTGCAAAATCCTCAGCTTCAGCACTACTTATTTCTCTTTTATCTATCTTCCTCAATTCAGATGCATTTCTTGGACTACTTCCATATACAATCTAGAATGGTGATTTACCAGTGCTCCTGTTGACAGAATTATTGTATGCAAATTCTGCCTGTGGTAAAATCAAATCCCATCCTGTTGGCTTATCTCCAACCAAACATCTCAGCAAATTTCCCAAACTTCTATTCACCACCTCTGTCTGTCCATCAGTCTGTGGATGATGTGATGAACTAAACTTCAAATCTATCTTCAACTTCTTCCACAGTGTACGCCAGAAATATCCAACAAACTTAGTGTCCCGATCTGAAACTATGGTCTTTGGCAAACCATGAAGTCTCACTACTTCTCTGAAAAACAATTCTGCTACATGAACAGCATCATTAGTCTTCTTGCAGGGAATAAAATGTGCCATCTTTGAAAATCGGTCAACTACTACAAAAATTGAATCATGTCCCCGTTGTGTCCTCAGTAAACCAAGAACAAAGTCCATACTGATATCCTCCCAAGGCTTCTCTGGTATAGATAATGGCTGATACAACCCTGTATTCTGCTTCACTCCTTTTGCCATCTGACATACTCTGCAACTCTGTACAAACTTCTTCACATCTTGTTGCAATTGTGGCCAATAATAATTCTCACCAACCAAAGCAAGGGTTTTATCATGACCAAAATGTCCAGCCAATCCTCCACTATGCTTCTCCTTGATGAGATTCTCCCTCATAGAACTTCGTGGAATGCACAACTGACTCCCTCTGAATAGCATATCATCCTGGATGATGAAATCCAACCATTTTGTCCTGTCTAGAGTAACAGGTTCTGTACAAGCTTTCCAAGTTTCACCAAAATCAGGATCCTCTGGATACAAATTCTTGAGTTCCTTGAACCCAACCACTTCAATCTGCATTTCTGTCAGTAATAGTTGCCTTTTGCTAAGAGCATCTGCAACCCTATTAGACTTTCCACTTCTCTGTTTCAAAACAAATGTATAACTCTGCAAAAACTCAACCCATTTCAAATGCCTTTGATTCAATTTTCCTTGACTATTCAAATATTGCAAAGCTTGATGATCAGTATACAAAACAAACTCCTTAGGAAGCAGATAATGTCTCCACTTCTTTAATGCCTGAACTATAGCATAAAATTCTTGATCATAAACAGAATATTTCCTCTTGGCATCATTTAACTTCTCACTGAAATAAGCAACAGGTTTACCTTCTTGGCTCATAACAGCTCCTATTGCAGTACCACTAGCATCACAATCTACTTGAAACACCTTATTAAAATCTGGAAGTGCTAAAACAGGTTGTTCTGTAACTTTTTGTTTCAACAATTGAAAACTCTTTTCTGCCCCATTAGTCCACTTAAATTTTTTTCTATCCCCTCTCATTGTTTCAGTCAAGGGTCCACAAATACTGCTAAAATTTCTGATAAACTTTCTGTAAAAGCTAGCTAGACCATGAAAAGATCTTACCTCAGTAGCACACCTTGGAGTAGGCCATTCAAGGATAGCCTGTACCTTCTCTGAGTCCATTTTTAGACCTTCTGCTGAAACTACAAATCCCAAATACACTAACTCTTTCTTCAAAAAACTGCACTTCTTCAAATTAATCAACAATTTCTCTTCTCTCAACTTCTCAAATACCATACGAATATGCATCATATGCTCCTCCAATGTCTTACTAAAGATCAAAATATCATCTAGGTAAACAATGACAAACTTACCCAGAAATTCTTTCAGAACCTCGTTCATGAGCCGCATGAAAGTGCTCGGTGCATTGGTTAGCCCAAAAGGCATGACTAACCACTCATACAGTCCTTCCTTTGTCTTGAAGGCAGTCTTCCATTCATCTCCTTCTCTGATCCGAATCTGGTGATATCCACTCTTCAGATCTATCTTTGAGAAATACACAACTCCACTCAAACAGTCCATAATATCATCCATTCGTGGCAATGGAAACCTATACTTGATTGTGATCTTGTTTATTGCTCTGGAATCTATACACATCCTCCATTCTCCATTCTTCTTTGGTGCTAATACCACTGGTACGGCACAGGGACTCAGACTCTCACGGATTAATCCTTTCTGTAATAGTTCATGTACTTGTCTGTTCAACTCCTCACTTTCTGCAGGTGTCATTCTGTGTGCTGCCTTATTCGGCAAACTCACTCCTGGGATCAAGTCCATCTCATGACTGATCTTCCTGACTGGTGGTAATCCATCAGGCACGTTATCGGATACAATATCTTGAAACTCATTCAACAAATCTGCAACTTCTACAGGAACATCTTCTACTTCCTCTTTACCGGCTTTTGGAATTAAAGCAAAACATACATGCTCATGCCTCATACCATTTAGGAAATTTCTTCCATCAAAAAAAGTTATCCTTGCATTACCACATACCTTTTCTTCGGTCTCCTTCAATGGTTTTAGCTTATGTCGCACTCCATCCTTTGTCAGGGAATAGGTATTCACACGACCATCATGTACAGCACATCTGTCAAACTGCCATGGTCTACCCAACAACATATGACATGCATCCATAGATATGATATCACACAATACCTCATTTTGGTATCCGCCAATCTTGAACTTCACTAGGCATTGTTCATTGACCATGACCTTGTGGTCATCCTGCACCCAGGCAATCCGATATGGATGTGGGTGTTTCTGTCTCTTGAGCTTCAACTTTGTCACCATCTCTTCTGACACCAAATTGTCAGTGCTTCCACTATCAATAATCACATCACAACATTTACCTTCACACTTGCACCTGGTGCGAAACAGGCTCCTCCTTTGCTCAGGTTCATTCTCACCACTCAACAGGACTCTTCTGTTAATCAACGTTTCTCCTCTTTCAGCATCTTCAGAATTTGATGATCTGGCATCTTCATCTACATGTGCAACTCTGGCCTGGCCTTCATTTCTCCTGTCTGTTCTTCCTTGGCGCTGAGGACATTCAAATGCCCTATGACCTTCTTCTCCACAGTGAAAACATGTTCCACGGAAGCCACCTCTTCCAGATCCTTGTCCTCTTCCTCTTCCTCTTTGATCTCTATTATTCTGATCCTGGAAGCGATTGGAATTATTTTATCGCTGATTTTGACTGCTACTGGCCTCATCCTTCTTTTTCGGATCTTCATTTCGGCCACCATATGACCGTCCACCAGATCATCCACCGCGACCTCTTTCGTTTTGTCTGCTCTCGAACTTCTTGTTCAGCTTTTCCTCTACTTTTAGGGCAAATTGGTATGCCTCTTCAATACTGTTCATTCGAACCAGATTCAGCTCCTCCTGAATGCTTGGCCTTAACCCATTAAGGTATCGGGCAACTTTCTCCTTATCAGCTTCTGCATGGCCTGTTCTGATGAGAAGTCGATAGAACTCCTCTGTATACTCCTGAACAGATCTTCCTGCTTGCTTCAAACTCTGCATTTTCTTCAGTAGGTCAAGCTCATAATCAACAGGAATGAATTGTCACTTCAATTTATCCACCATCCGATCCCATCTTGTGATTTTATCTTTCCCTCTTCTATTTCGCTCTAATTGAATTTCTTGCCACCAGATCTTCGCATGACCTTTCAATCTGGCTTTCGCAAATTTGACCCTATCAGGATCCTTAACATCTTCGTACTCAAAATATTCCTCACATTCATTGATCCAGTTGATCAATTCCTCTGGGTTAAGATTTCCAGAAAATGTAGGAACCTCAATCTTAGGTCTTTTCCCAATCTTGGAAATCGCCCGAAAAAGTCTTTCTTCCTCCTGGTTCACAATTTCAACTTCTCCTTCTTGATATTCTTCTTCGGCTTCATCCTCGCTTTCGTCTCTGACATTAAGATTCATTCCTCTACGAATCTCTTCTTGTAATGCTCGCACTTGTCTCTGCAGCTCTCTGACCTCAGGTGTTACAACACCAGCTCTTCCGCCACGTTCCCTTCGTGGAGGCATTTTCGCGATGCGCGCTGAAACCCTAGCCACGGTCCTAGTGCAAACTGCCTCACAGTCGGCGATCTGTTTACACACTCAAGAAATCCTGCTCTGATACCACCTGATGAAGGGTGCTCCCCTTAATACCACAAACACATAACAGAAATAGAGAAACAACAACAATATGCAAGAACAGAAAATTGGCTTCTTATTATCTCAACAAATGTGGAATTACAAAACTTTCAGAATTACAATATGCAAAGCCACATGGGCATTCCCTTACAATATTGTGTAGGACAAAGCCTCGAACTATTACCCAGATCTACTACCCAGAACTATTCTGAACTCTCTAAGACAATAATACAGCCTTCCTTATATAGGCAATTTTCCACCGCCTGGGAAGGTTCCAGAATTTTAGCCAATAAGGCCGACCAACTTAGAATTATCTTATTTTACATTTTATTACATCATAGTCGGCTCAAGATAACCTTTGAAACCTGAACATAAATTTTGAAGAAAAATTATTTTTCGCCATTTCAGGTGGTCCAACTTCCGAAGACCATAAGTCATCACCAGTTGACCCGCTCGGCTATTATAACCCCATTTCGGAAATGCCACGAAGCGCTCTACAGGCTTGACTGGCGCAAGCGCCTGTCACCCAAATTTTTGACCTCATCCGGGGCCTCTAAAGCCTTCAAAACTGAGTTCAAAGTTTCTGTACCCTGCTGCCAATACCGAAAATCTTCTATATCTTCCAATATTCACTTGATCTGGCAATGAAACTTTACTGGCAGACTTATATGACCAAAATGAACCTCCAAGAAAGAAATAAGATCATTCTGAGCACATACGAAAATTACCAAAAATAGTAACTTTCCACAAATAGCAGCTCTGCACAAAATAGCCCTTATTGAATATAAAAATAGAAATATTTTTGGGTGATGCAAGATTGCTCTTACACCCAGGATGCTCCTGCATCACAAAGAAATAAAGAAGAAGTCACCAGTATAGAGAAAAACATTGATTGTGGATGAAATATGCCACAACATCAAGACCTTTGCTAGTCTAGTCGGACTCAAACAGATAAGATTTGATAAGATGAGTATAGTAGATAAGAAGAAAGTCGAAGGAGAAATACTAGAAATGCTCTGCACATTCAAAATGGTACCACTACAAATGGATAACTTGATTTCCAATGAGCTATATCAAAGGATTGCACAAAAGTAAGAATATGCACTTATACAGAGAAGAAGATAAGGGAAATCACATTAGCTCAAGTTTCACAAGACCTTTCCCCTACTATAATTCAGGAAGTTATGGAGTAGTAAAAGAATAGATTCGATCCTAAGCTCAAGGCATATTCTATCCTTCAACACAAGGTTGAGGATGTTGTTAAGAAAAGTCTTAGGCTTGGAAGATTTTTTTTGGTCTATTAATTGACAAGAGTTCACCACGAGAAGCTAACACATCTAAGGGTGTTGAGTTAGATGATAAAGAGGATGTGAATGAACCACATATTATGGAGGAAGAAGCTCTGAATGAAGAGAAATGATAGATGTTAGCTGTAATAACTATTATTGACATCATTGAGAATACCCTAGTGAAGACTCAAGTTTTGATTGAGGAGGAAATACAAGTTGAGGCAACAAAGAATACATCCTTGTTGGGTAGTAACACCGTGCTATTACAAGTCATGGAAAATCCACAAATTGAGAACATGTCAACTGTAAACACTACCATTTCCAATCCTAAATTTGTTACAGTTGACATGCTAGTCGGTATTAGCACTACTGAGGAATAGGACCAGTCACAATTGCACTTCAGTCTACATCTGCTGAGGAGACACAGAAAGAGAAAGCATATCAGTTTGCACTAGTGATTGTAAATCCTCATGTGGAGGATAAGGGAAAAGAAGAGAAGGAGATAGAAAAAGAAATTAGTGTTCAAGAACCTAAGGAACAAGAGGCAATAAAATCTCTTGTACAGATGCCGAGTGGGACTACATCGAAGAAGAAAGCACAAAAAAGGAAGGTGAAAACTACTACACCTGAGGTGACAGTATAAGAAGTTATTGTGATTTCGAAATGGGACACATATAACTTATCATATGAATAGATGCAGATATTACAAGATTTATTGAAGAAGAAAAGCAGATAGGAAGAATTGAGAAGGGGACATTAGCAAAAGTAAGTTCTTCATGAGATAAAACATATATTCATTGATGCTTTTGACATGACTGATGTTAATGAATCTGACCCCATACTGGAACAACTTGTCCACATAGTCAATAAAGTGATAGATGATGATAGTGAAGAAAATGATAAGTTGTTGCAGTGGTTAGAAAGAAAATTTTAGACAAAGGTACTAAATAAGGTCTCTACTGAGATAGCAGTAAAGAATGTAGAACTTTCTACCATAATATCTGATTCAGAAGAATTTGTACTCAATGCACAATCTTTATACAAGAAATTGTGTGATGTAGAATTGTTTACAAAGGATAATTAGTAGCTCGTAGATAAGCTACATTTAGATATAAAATCCACTGGTCATTCATTGAGTTTGGATGCAAGTTGTAGCTCTATATAGTATACCAAGCTTCTACGTGCACAAGGAAGGATAGCTGAGTTAATCGCTAATGATGGGAAGATAAGAGATCACTTACTCTCTATTCAAAAAATGTTGACACCTCATCTAGAGGCCATACAAAGAGAGTTAGCTAAGGAAAAGGAATTAGTACAGAAATATCCTCATCTTTCTACTGCTGAGAGCTTAGTTGATCTAGTTCCTGAGCTAGAAGTAAAATCAGAAGCTTTGAAGATTGCCACATCTAGTTGGGACTCTACATTACACATGGTTATGATGCTTCACAAACCACTTCTAGAGAAATATTACAAGCTCCCTTCCAATGAATAAATTAAAGTGACAAAAACAAGGGGGAAATAATAAAATGACATGTTAAGTCACAAAGGGAGGCAATAGAATCAGAGAGCAGAAGTAGAAACGAATGGTATGACATACTCAGTTTTGTATATGTATATGTATTAGAGTGTATGTCATGTAAAGAAGTCTTATATGTACAAATTTAAAAAAATTATTTCGTAAGACGAAGTTAAGTTTTAGGGGGAGTATTTTGTATACTTCTGTTAGTACTAAAGTACTCTTGTGAATGTAATGTAAATGTCATGATAAAGTGTTATTGCCACTAATGTCAAAGTGGGAGATTGTTGATACCTATAGGTTTGTTGTCTATTAGTGTCTTATACTTAGTCATTTTCTAGGCTATGTTGGTCAGTCATCACTACGGCCGAGTCATCATGTATAGGCCGAGTCATATATTGTAAATTTACTAAGCAGTAGTCACTGCCGAGTAAACCAGTAGTCACCAAGTACTTTTGTATTAGTCAAGTCAATTTTTGCCAAGTTAAGTAAAGAAGACTATACCGAGTGCTAGAGTATAGAGAATAGTAAATGCCAAGTGCCAGAGATATCCAATACTGAGCAAGCCAGAATTGATAGATGTGTTTGTTATGGAACAAATACTTAGGTAAACCATTTTGGCCGCCATCTAAATTTTGTTTATTGTTTATTGAGGAAATCACGGACATGATTATGCTTCTATTTTATAATCATTAATCCCTATGTATTGTATGCAACCAATTAGAATTAGGGAAAGGTTAAGCGGAAAAATGAGACAATCTAGATTGTAGATCTTAAATCTTGGAGCAAGTCAATTGTCTATATAAGATGAGATATGGACCCTAAAATATCACAAGGTATGATAAGAGTATGATGAATTAAAGGATATAGAACTAAGAGAATATCTTTGAACCAACGAATTATTCTAACAAAGTTTAGTGACCGACAAGAATAGAGTCAAGCAGTGAAGAGAAGAATAGAGATATACTTGATAGATAAGATCAAATTAATACTGGAAGGAGAAGATCTGTAATCAGTAAATATAGTGCAGACTGAAGGATCGGGTACTAAGACATTCTAACAAGTGTATCAGTTCTAATCTCTTAATAGAGTGGTTAACCAACCTTAGTTAATCTCTTAATCAAGTGCTTAGTTGTAAGTTCTAAATCCTTTTACAAGGTAGATTGTATAAGTCTTATAGCTCTTAACAGGGCAAACCTCTCATAGCTTAGATCATATTTATGATCAAAATTTGTAGCCCTAGTTGGAAAACTTTATACTGTAGTAGTAAATATTTGTGGGTGTCATCCCCACCCCATTTTTACCTTTCAAGGGTTTCTAGGTAACCAAAATCAAATTGTTAAGAGTACTTTTATGAATGATGTTTAGTTTATTAGTTTCATTACATTAATGAAGTTTATGATAATGCTATTCAAGCTTTTAGTAATGTTAAAATGGCTCAATATTGGATTTCCTATGGATTTTCCAATCCAATCCTGGGAAATCCAAGTGATTTAGCCAACTAACAAGTTTCAACCAAAGGAAAGGTTGAAACTTCCGCAATTTTGGCTCTGCAAGACCAAGGCTTGTAGACTTGTCCTTCAACCTTTATATGTTGGTTAGAGGTTTTTCTAGAAGATAATATAATTTTTAAAAACTTAGGTGATCCCTCAAGATGGTAAGTGAAACTCTTAAGAATGATCAAATTGTGAGTGCCACAATAGTTTGGTATCTGAAAGTTGTGAAATTTTTTAAAATAGATTGTTTAGTAAATATTGTTAATATGTAATATTTTTTAATAAAAAAAATCCTTGCAAATCATATGTATGACATATCTATTATAAATTCTCTGAAAATATCTGATTCCTTATTTTGAAATAATAATTAGACCAGTGTCTTTCTTACTCATTAGTTCTCTATCAGTTCAATTAAAGGATCCTATGTATAACCTCTGATAGGATTTAAAAACTTATTGTTTTGAAATAAACATATCACTTCAAAGGCTCTCAATATAAAATACGATTTGAAAAAATAATGTAGTTGGTTTTATTGAGTTTAACCCTAGCTTTGAGAGACCAGTAAAATAGAAAGAATTTTGATAATCAATCTTTCTAAATGATGATCAAACTGAAGATTAGAATCACATAATAATATTATATGAAATGCACATTAAAAAAATCTAAAAGATTTATCAAAGGAACTAGTCAATTAACTGAAGAGATTTAACCAATCAGAGAAATGCTAAGAACATATGATCATTATATTAAGACAAAATAAGGTTACTAGTTGATGATATCACAAGATTGTTATTAGCATTTCACATATTCATAAAACAAAATATGAATTGACATTATCTATGTGTATTTTTCTGTATATCATCATTTTTTTCATTCTTGGTATCCATTCTTATAAACTATAAAGGGATGCAATGTTTAGCTTTAGACCATTACAAAAATAATTTTATAAAATATTAACACCAAAAACCTAATTACAAACTAATCACATATCACTGGATAAAAGGAGCACCATTAATAGGTACTAAACCAATTAAATCAGTCAACTCATTGTGGAAATCATCTGGAACCCAACCATCATTATTTTCTAGTACCTCATAGAGAAGCTCATGCAACTCTTCTTTGTCCAAACTCTTCTTCTAGTTCTAGTATGTCACTATGATAGCCAACATGGCTCATCTTTAGGTCTAAGGCAACATTTAGAAGACTATTTACAATATCAAGCTGATCTTCTTCCATCCCACTTAGACCAGGATGCTAAATAGGTCTAGGCTCTTCATCCTTAGGGTTGATGATTACTGGAAGTCCCATCTTGGCAACCAGATGACACTGATAAATGTCTAAAGTTTTGAAAAATCATCATTCATTTTTTTACTTATAAAGCATGCGAAATGGATTTCATTTTTGCAATGGGATTTTCAGTAGATTTTTCATATGTACAATGATTTATTTTATTTTCTTTGAGAATTAATATCACCTTTACTATTTGACCCTTTAGCATTTTAACTGATGTGAAAATAGTTGCATGTAGGAAAAAGGTTTTCCAAAATCAATTTTAAAATTGGCAGCATTGGCATAACTCATTTTATGTTAATAAAAAATTGCATATATTTTCTATATGTTAAAAAAAATTTCATAATGTACTTTCCACATCATAACAATCCTTCATG